>WNWK01001699.1:145000-256539 GCA_009830355.1 Cherax destructor
CTCTCTTGGTATATACCGCTCTTGGTATATACCGCTCTTGGTATATACCGCTCTTGGTACATACCTCTCTTGGTATATACCGCTCTTGGTATATAACTCTCTTGTTATATACCGCTCTTGGTTATACCGTTCTTGGTATATACTACAAAAATCATTCTGAACCTAACGAAAAAATATATTTCATTGTGTTTGTTTATTATTAAATTATTGTAAACGTATCTAAAATATAGTTGGATTAGGCTAAATTAAATTGCGCTTGTTATAATAAGGTTAGGTAAATTTTCTAAGGTTCTTTTGGTACAAAATTAATTTTTACATTAACATTAATGAAAAAAATATCTTTAAACGTATAAAAAAAAATTATATATATTTATATATATATATATATATATATATATATATATATATATATATATATATATATATATATATATATATATGCAAAAGATCACAGTAATCAGGTGATATCAGAATATGCAAGACAACCACTATGAAAAATAGAGGAATTTAAGCGCTTTCGGACTACTCACATTATCAAGGAACTATAAAGGAAACATGACAAGAGGACTATATAGGGGCAAGACTACACTCACAGTCACATCACACTAACAAAGACTACACCTCACAGTAGCGTAACATCTCACGACTCTGTGAAGAGGAAAACAAGAAAGGACCTGAAACTCTTCCCAAGAATTAAGATTAGTCCAATTTATCATTAAATTCTTCCCAAATTTTATTAATTATAAAAGAATCCAATTTATATAAACCAAAAGAAATATTCATATTATTTTCAAAACTGCTTTTAATGAAACATGATTCTATTATATTCCTCTCAACCATGGACTTGCTTGATACAACCTTCTCAGCATTTTGAAAATCAATTGGATGGTTAAAATCTCTCACATGAATAAATAGAGCATTAGAATCTTGTCCAGTTATAGGTATAGATATGTTGATGATATTTTGTGCCTTATGCCTAAGAATGTAGACATAAACCATTTCCTTGTTAAATTAAATAGCTTAGCTCATTCTATAAATTTTACTGTTGAATTCGAAGTAAATAACTCATTGCCCTTCCTAGATGTTTTTATTATTAAGGGTAACATTGATTTTAAATTTAAAATTTACAGAAAACCTACAAATAATTGTTCCTATGTACACTATTACTCTTCACATCAAGATAGAGTTAAAGTGTCGGTTTTTTCTTCAATGTTTTTGAGAGCTTTACGTATTTGTAGTCCAGAGTTCATAGATGAAGAAATCTCTAAAATTTATGAAATAGCTAATGATTTAAAATACCCTAGAAACATAATTGATAAATCTTTTAAAATAGCTAGGAATACTTTTTACAATCCCAAAAGGGACAACCAACCTTATTCAACCAAAAATATGTTGGTTCTCCCTTACCATGAAAACTTGGTTGATATGCCTTCCTTTCTTAAGAATTTTAATATCAAAGTTGTATTTAAAAATCTTGATACAGTAAAAAGACTTTTGATAAAAATTCCCCCAAAATGCTGACGGATGTGTCTATAAGATTCCCTGTAAAATATGCGATAAAGTTTATTATGGTCAAACTGGTAAAAGTCTTGAACTAAGATTAAAACAACATAAATATAGCATTAGAACTGGACAAGATTCTAATGCTCTATTTATTCATGTGAGAGATTTTAACCATCCAATTGATTTTCAAAATGCTGAGAAGGTTGTATCAAGCAAGTCCATGGTTGAGAGGAATATAATAGAATCATGTTTCATTAAAAGCAGTTTTGAAAATAATATGAATATTTCTTTTGGTTTATATAAATTGGATTCTTTTATAATTAATAAAATTTGGGAAGAATTTAATGATAAATTGGACTAATCTTAATTCTTGGGAAGAGTTTCAGGTCCTTTCTTGTTTTCCTCTTCACAGAGTCGTGAGATGTTACGCTACTGTGAGGTGTAGTCTTTGTTAGTGTGATGTGACTGTGAGGTGTAGTCTTGCCCCTTATATAAGTCCTCTTGTCATGTTTCCTTTTATAGTTCCTTGATAATGTGAGTAGTCACGAAAGCGCTTGGAATTCCTCTATTTTTTCATAGTGGTTGTCTTGCTATATATATATATATATATATATGTCGTGCCGATTAGGTAAAACTTGCGATTTTGGCTTAAATAGCAACGCCCTTCTTGCCATATAAGACAAGTGAAAATTTGTGTATGCAATAATTTCGCCAAAATCATTCTGAACACAACGAAAAAAATATATTTCATTGTGTTTGTTTATTATTAAATTAATGTTAACGTATCTAAAATATATTTAGTTGGGTTAGGCTAAATTAAATTGCGTTTGTTGTAATAAGGTTAGGTAGGTTTTCAAAGTTTCTCTTGGTACAAAATTATAAATTCTTACATTAACATAAATGAAAAAATATATCTTTAAACGTATAAGAAATTTTTTAGAAAGGACTTAATTTTAGATGAGTTCTTGCTAATTGACCAGTTTTACCTAATCGGCACGACATATATATATATATATATATATATATATATATATATATATATATATATATATATATATATATATATATATATATATATATATATATATATAATGAAAAAAGGCGCTTAAAAATATTCTTGGAAGTTTGTTCAATCGCTGGTGTAATGTTATATACACTGTGATGTATGTATCAGTGTATATACACTGATAGTTTACCTTAGTCATCAGTATTTGAGGTATTAAAGTATTCTTGATTAGTGGTGAACAAGCAACACTCAGCTTAAACAAGTTGTCGATAGTCGTTGACCAGTTAACAACCAACATTAGTGAGAGAAACCTCGCCCCTTCCCTTCCTGCCAGCAGTGTTACAACACCAGTGGTGGAGGCAGCAACAACAGTGCTGTAGTGTTACAACACCAGTGGTGGAGGCAGCAACAACAGTGTTACAACACCAGTGGTGGAGGCAGCAACCACAGTGCTGTAGTGTTACAACACCAGTGGTGGAGGCAGCAACAACAGTGCTGTAGTGTTACAACACCAGTGGAGGCAGCAACAACAGTGCTGTAGTGTTACAACACCAGTGGTGGAGGCAGCAACAACAGTGCTGTAGTGTTACAACACCAGTGGTGGAGGCAGCAACAACAGTGCTGTAGTGTTACAACACCAGTGGTGGAGGCAGCAACAACAGTGTTACAACACCAGTGGTGGAGGCAGCAACAACAGTGCTGTAGTGTTACAACACCAGTGGTGGAGGCAACAACAACAGTGCTGTAGTGTTACAACACCAGTGGTGGAGGCAGCAACAACAGTGCTGTAGTGTTACAACACCAGTGGTGGAGGCAGCAACAGTGCTGAGTGTTACAACACCAGTGGTGGAGGCAGCAACAACAGTGTTGTAGTGTTACAACACCAGTGGTGGAGGCAGCAACAAGTGTTGTAGTGTTACAACACCAGTGGTGGAGGCAGCAACAACAGTGTTGTAGTGTTACAACACCAGTGGTGGAGGCAGCAACAACATTGTAGTGTTACAACACCAGTGGTGGAGGCAGCAACAACAGTGTTGTAGTGTTACAACACCAGTGGTGGAGGCAGCAACAACAGTGTTGTAGTGTTACAACACCAGTGGTGGAGGCAGCAACAACAGTGTTGTAGTGTTACAACACCAGTGGTGGAGGCAGCAACAACAGTGTTACAACACCAGTGGTGGAGGCAGCAACAACAGTGTTTTACAACACCAGTGGTGGAGGCAGCAACAACGTGTGTAGTGTTACAACACCAGTGGTGGAGGCAGCAACAACATGTTGTGTGTTACAACACCAGTGGTGGAGGCAGCAACAACAGTGTTGTGTGTTACAACACCAGTGGTGGAGGCAGCAACAACAGTGCTGTAGTGTTACAACACCAGTGGTGGAGGCAGCAACAACAGTGTTACAACACCAGTGGTGGAGGCAGCAACAACAGTGTTACAACACCAGTGGTGGAGGCAGCAACAACAGTGTTACAACACCAGTGGTGGAGGCAGCAACAACAGTGTTACAACACCAGTGGTGGAGGCAGCAACAACAGTGTTACAACACCAGTGGTGGAGGCAGCAACAACAGTGTTACAACACCAGTGGTGGAGGCAGCAACAACAGTGTTACAACACCAGTGGTGGAGGCAGCAACAACAGTGTTACAACACCAGTGGTGGAGGCAGCAACAACAGTGTTACAACACCAGTGGTGGAGGCAGCAACAACAGTGTTACAACACCAGTGGTGGAGGCAGCAACAACAGTGTTACAACACCAGTGGTGGAGGCAGCAACAACAGTGTTACAACACCAGTGGTGGAGGCAGCAACAACAGTGTTACAACACCAGTGGTGGAGGCAGCAACAACAGTGTTACAACACCAGTGGTGGAGGCAGCAACAACAGTGTTACAACACCAGTGGTGGAGGCAGCAACAACAGTGTTACAACACCAGTGGTGGAGGCAGCAACAACAGTGTTACAACACCAGTGGTGGAGGCAGCAACAACAGTGTTACAACACCAGTGGTGGAGGCAGCAACAACAGTGTTACAACACCAGTGGTGGAGGCAGCAACAACAGTGTTACAACACCAGTGGTGGAGGCAGCAACAACAGTGTTACAACACCAGTGGTGGAGGCAGCAACAACAGTGTTACAACACCAGTGGTGGAGGCAGCAACAACAGTGTTACAACACCAGTGGTGGAGGCAGCAACAACAGTGTTACAACACCAGTGGTGGAGGCAGCAACAACAGTGTTACAACACCAGTGGTGGAGGCAGCAACAACAGTGTTACAACACCAGTGGTGGAGGCAGCAACAACAGTGTTACAACACCAGTGGTGGAGGCAGCAACAACAGTGTTACAACACCAGTGGTGGAGGCAGCAACAACAGTGTTACAACACCAGTGGTGGAGGCAGCAACAACAGTGTTACAACACCAGTGGTGGAGGCAGCAACAACAGTGTTACAACACCAGTGGTGGAGGCAGCAACAACAGTGTTACAACACCAGTGGTGGAGGCAGCAACAACAGTGTTACAACACCAGTGGTGGAGGCAGCAACAACAGTGTTACAACACCAGTGGTGGAGGCAGCAACAACAGTGTTACAACACCAGTGGTGGAGGCAGCAACAACAGTGTTACAACACCAGTGGTGGAGGCAGCAACAACAGTGTTACAACACCAGTGGTGGAGGCAGCAACAACAGTGTTACAACACCAGTGGTGGAGGCAGCAACAACAGTGTTACAACACCAGTGGTGGAGGCAGCAACAACAGTGTTACAACACCAGTGGTGGAGGCAGCAACAACAGTGTTACAACACCAGTGGTGGAGGCAGCAACAACAGTGTTACAACACCAGTGGTGGAGGCAGCAACAACAGTGTTACAACACCAGTGGTGGAGGCAGCAACAACAGTGTTACAACACCAGTGGTGGAGGCAGCAACAACAGTGTTACAACACCAGTGGTGGAGGCAGCAACAACAGTGTTACAACACCAGTGGTGGAGGCAGCACAACAGTGTTACAACAGTGGTGGAGGCAGAACAACAGTGTTACAACACCAGTGGTGGAGGCAGCAACAACAGTGTTACAACACCAGTGGTGGAGGCAGCAACAACAGTGTTACAACACCAGTGGTGGAGGCAGCAACAACAGTGTTACAACACCAGTGGTGGAGGCAGCAACAGTGTTACAACACCAGTGGTGGAGGCAGCAACAACAGTGTTACAACACCAGTGGTGGAGGCAGCAACAACAGTGTTACAACACCAGTGGTGGAGGCAGCAACAACAGTGTTACAACACCAGTGGTGGAGGCAGCAACAACAGTGTTACAACACCAGTGGTGGAGGCAGCAACAACAGTGTTACAACACCAGTGGTGGAGGCAGCAACAACAGTGTTACAACACCAGTGGTGGAGGCAACAACAACAGTGCAAGCATCAATGCGTATATCATCGACTGGAAAAAAATATTGTATTCACGGGGAAGCGCTAAATTCGTAGGGGTAATGCAACTCCGGAGAAAATAAGAGGATAATCGAATAATTAAATATACATAATTCTTGGTTTAACAGATGGATCTGCAGCAGATGGTGCTGCAACGGATGGTGCTGCAACAGATGGTGCTGCAACGGATGGTGCTGCAACAGATGGAGCTGCAACAGGGGTACGAGATTTGATCCGAGGAAGGGAAGCTCATATTCTTACCGGTCCCTTGAAGACCCCTTCCCTGAAGGGCAGTGCTGGAACACTCACCCCTAGAAAATATTTCTAAAGTGATGGAATATCGAAAATTATTGGCGAAATTACCCATACGAGTTTAGCACGCTCTTTGAAAATAATAATAGTTTTTTTTAATAATAGTAAAAGACTGATGAATAGAAAATGCTCTTGACTACTAATAAGCGCCTAGTAATTAAAGCCTAATGACTAGAAACTACTAGTAAGCGCCTAGTAATTAAAGCCTAATGACTAGAAACTACTAATAAGCGCCTAGTAATTAAGCCTAGTGACTGGAAACTACTAATAAGCGCCTAGAAATTAAAGCCTAATGACTAGAAACTACTAATAAGCGCCTAGTAATTAAAGCCTAATGACTATAAACTACTAATAAGCGCCTAGTAATTAAAGCCTAATGACTAGAAACTACTAATAAGCGCCTAGTAATTAAAGCCTCATGCCTAGAAACTACTAATAAGCGCCTAGTAATTAAAGCCTAATGACTAGAAACTACTAATAAGCGCCTAGTAATTAAAGCCTCATGACTAGAAACTACTAATAAGCGCCTAGTAATTAAAGCCTCATGAGTAGAAACTACTAATAAGCGCCTAGTAATTAAAGCCTCATGACTAGAAACTACTAATAAGCGCCTAGTAATTAAAGCCTCATGCCTAGAAACTACTAATAAGCGCCTAGTAATTAAAGCCTAATGACTAGAAACTACTAATAAGCGCCTAGTAATTAAAGCCTCATGACTAGAAACTACTAATAAGCGCCTAGTAATTAAAGCCTAATGACTAGAAACTACTAATAAGCGCCTAGTAATTAAAGCCTAATGACTAGAAACTACTTATAAGCGCCTAGTAATTAAGCCTAGTGACTGGAAACTCGTCACAAACATAGATAATTGTGTTTTGTTCATGAGGACACCAGGAGTGCAAGTTGATACATAACGAAGCTCTGGGAGACAACATTCCTCTTCGGGATCCGTGAGTATATCAACATCCAGGTTCTAAATTTGTTCCCGAATATCCATATTATAGTGCGATTAGGATTTTGTTTTTTGTATTTTGTTGGGTCTGTAGTTACCGACCACTACTACTACTACCACCACCACCACTACTACTACTACTAGGTGGAAGGTAATGAGGTTTGTCTTGGTGTAAGTGGAACTATCGATGTGTTCGTTCGTGGTCATATAACATGACCCATTGAAGGGCCATGTATGTTCGATGTTGTACACAACTAACCCACACATAGGAGAAATAAGCTTATGACGACGTTTCGGTCCGACTTGGAACATTAACTAGGTGACTAGTTAATGACCAAGTCGGACCGAAACCTCGTCAAATAGGTTTCTCTTTGTCCTGTGTGCGGGTTATTGTGCCCCTTTTACGATGTGGTTGATTCACCGGGTGGGTCTTAGGTAAGGCTTGTCAGGAAACAGGACAAGTGTTTCCTGACGCGGGTCTTAGTCATATGGTGACCCGCACTTGGAGCTTTTGGTTATCTGACCGAGGCCTTCCACTGGCTTACCCCTCCACCCCTTTAAAAATTACGGTTGTAATTATAACCATTAGGAATTGCTCTCTTGTTTTTGGGTGGGTATTCTCCAGATGGTGACCAGTCTATGAAGAGTCAGGTAGGGAAGCAAGCCCGGAGATGGCACAACCAGGGTTGAGGGGTGGGTGGGTTTGTGGGTGGGTGTCCCGCCCGTGGTGGCAGAGAGGGGCGGCCAGAGCAACAACCTTCCCCTTGCTGGTGTGTTCTCCACTAGCGGTGCCACCCACGGCTTGCCCCCAGAAACCAGCCAACACGCATGTGCCACCCCGACCACCACCACACTTCTCACAACCCACGCTTCCCACCTGTTGATACACTCTTAGTCTACACAACCTAAAAGCAAATACAGGTGAATGGGATGATGCGTGTGTGGGGGAGAGGTTCGTTTTTCAAGTATATGTTAAGGTGTGTGAGTTAAAATATCGCTTCTTTTATCCCACATTTTAGAGTTTTTGTCTTAGTTTTTTTTCATTTACTTTTTTTTTTGCAGTCATCACTGGTTATGTTGAACTAGATGCTAGTGAGTAATTTATCTTACCCTCAAAGTTGTAAAGTTCGTGTAACCTGGTCTTACCTGGAGGATGTACCGGGGGTCAACGCCCCCGCGGCCAGTCCTTGACCAGGCTTCCAAATGAGAATACCGACCCGTCCTAGATTCACCTCACCTGTGGCTAAACATAGCCACCCAAATGGAGTTTTAAAGGCTTCTAAGATTACGGCGAAATTGAATGTTCGTTCTCCACACCAGTTACAGCTGGGAGTGGGCCGAATTGTAAGGAACATTGGGTATAGACTACGTTAATACATTTATGGGGCAACGCTAAACCCGTAGGGGATTATACAGCTGGTGGACGTGGAGGGAATCAGGTTTGGTGTGAAGGGAATGACAACTCTGTTTCCTATCACATAAGTTAACTTAGTCAAATGTTAGATGATTACAGTTGCCTTATATAGTAACACGTAAATTACCTAAGATAACTAGAAAAATCAGTGACTAGTTTCCATTAGTCATTGTACTATCTTATTATTAGTAGAGTAACTATTAGATGCAGTAGAAATCGGCCATAATTTTAACCAGAAAACTCAAATCTAAATAAATCAACTGCAGGAGATCAGTTGCACGGGGAAGCACTAAACCCACAGGAAATCGCACAGCCCCTTGGGGAGGAGGGTGTTGAAATCAGGTTTGATTCGAGGACATTGAAATTAGCTCCAAATCCCAAGATTAAGAGCCCTTTTTCCAGGAGGGTGAAGGGAGTGTGGGTGGTGTTTGAGGGGGTAGACGAGGCTGGCTGCCTGGCGCCTCCCACCACCAGTATCACCCCAACCTGTGTCGAGGGAGGACGTGCTGCCCATCTCTCCAACACTAAACACACACGCTTTATACACCCAAAAATCATCTAGAACCGTCAAAAATCAAGTCCTTTCCCCCTCGATGAGTTGCTGCCCAGCCGGGAACAACTACGTCTGTCCAGACAAACTACTACCGCCACCATGACAACAACGAATACTAACGTGATTGTGTTAACATTGTATTTAAATGGCAGAGCGATAAACTTGTATGGGTCATACAGTTGCTTTTGTGATAGTCTTATTAACGTGACATTTAGCGTGACAACTAATCACTTAGATAAGTAAATTAGGCTAGACACCTGCAGATACACGAGGCTGGTCAGGGCAAAACATCACTGTCTTTCGCGTGCATTTTTATTTTCTAAGTGAATAAGAAACTTTTCTGTAATTGTTCAGTGCATAAAAACATTGTGTAATTTAGGCCTACCAAAAAAAGCCTACGGTTTTAGCGCTTCCCCGTTAATATGAGCAGATTCCCGTGTCTTCGACAGCTGAAACGGTTGTTAATGTTATGTTAACGTTATTCATGTTAATGTTATGTTAACGTTATGCATGTTAATGTTATGTTAACGTTATGCATGTTAATGTTATGTTAACGTTATGCATGTTAATGTTATGTTAACGTTATGCATGTTAATGTTATGTTAACGTTATGCATGTTAATGTTATGTTAACGTTATGCATGTTAATGTTATGTTAACGTTATGCATGTTAATGTTATGTTAACGTTATGCATGTTAATGTTATGTTAACGTTATGCATGTTAATGTTATGTTAACGTTATGCATGTTAATGTTATGTTAACGTTATGCATGTTAATGTTATGTTAACGTTATGCATGTTAATGTTATGTTAACGTTATGCATGTTAATGTTATGTTAACGTTATGCATGTTAATGTTATGTTAACGTTATGCATGTTAATGTTATGTTAACGTTATGCATGTTAATGTTATGTTAACGTTATGCATGTTAATGTTATGTTAACGTTATGCATTTAAAGTTATGTTAACGTTATGCATGTTAATGTTATGTTAACGTTATGCATGTTAATGTTATGTTAACGTTATGCATGTTAATGTTATGTTAACGTTATGCATGTTAATGTTATGTTAACGTTATGCATGTTAATGTTATGATAACGTTATTCATGTTAATGTTATGTTAACGTTATTCATGTTAATGTTATGTTAACGTTATTCATGTTAATGTTATGTTAACGTTATGCATGTTAATGTTATGTTAACGTTATGCATGTTAATGTTATGTTAACGTTATGCATGTTAATGTTAAGTTAACGTTATGCATGTTAATATGTTGCGTTAATGTTATGTATGTGTTAATCTTGTGATTGTTGTATGTGTTAATGTTACATATATGTTAATGCTTTCTATAGAAGGAGGGGGGTTCATTGAAGGTGAAAGGCTTGTAATCCAAGGAATTGGAGCTACGCATTTTGGATCGAACTTGAGTGCCTCTCCCTAGGCGCTGAATGACCCCCACGGGTTAAGCGCTCCTCCAATATAATAAAACTATATGAACCTGATTACCTTCCATTTCTTAGGCGCTGAATGACCCCTCACTGGTTTAGCTCTTCCCTCAAATGTAATGTTACATTCATGAGGAAGCACTAAACCCGTATGAGTCACGAATGTAATCATTCAGGGTAAATGCCCTCTACAGAGGTTCCTTGATGCTGGTGAAGGCCCTTGATTTAAAAAATATTAACGAAGTCCTCATCTTTGGATAGAACCAGTTTCTCATTCCTCATGCACTATGACCCCCTACGCAATAATTACGGTTTTAGCGCTTCCCCCATGAATATAATTTTAGAAGTATGTTCAACTACCTTTTGAACTGTTAAACATTTTGGATTGTTGAAGTCTATTTTGGCTTCTTAAAGCCCTTCTGTTATTGTTAAATCTTCTCTTCATTCAACACCATATTGGTTAAACGCCTTGCCTTGATAAACCATTTGTTTGGATGGGTAAACTCCCCTCACGGGAGGTTCCTTGAGGCTGGTGAAGGTCTCTTAATCCAAGGAATTATACTTGTCCTCTTCCTAGGATCGAACCTGATTGCGTCCCATTCCCCATTCGCTGTATGACTCCTACAGGTTTAGCCTATTGTGAATTATTATGTGAGTAAATTACCTGCAAATAATTTTTGTGAGGTAAGTGGGACTTAGTCACAGCAGATCGCTGAACTGTCACTCCCTCGATGCCCACTCCCTACCACTCACAAAAAGCTAGACCTGACATTAAATTAATAATTACAATATTAAACTTTAATACCAATAATGGTAAATTATAAAATGTGGACTGTTATATGATTAGACTTGCTGGGTACACAAAAGAAATTCGTATTAACACTTACCATTTAATTACTGTAGATGGATATCACCACAACACCTGCCTGACACCTAGACCCTACACTGGCCAGCTAGAGATCTAAATGCAAGGACTAAAGGCGCACTTTCCTATGAGTGATGTTCGTATCCTCATCTTCCGCCATCCACACGTAATTCTTGAGGTCCCGCATATTTCCTGTCCTAATTCTTCAGCAGGGGACATTAACACGGGTTCCTATTACAAATTCAGATCGAAACCCCCTCCCCCAATTTGGCTCGGAAGACTCAGGATTATTAGCAGAATTTGCCAAGACAACCAGTGTTCACAAATTACAAATTTCGTCTCCGCCGCGTCATTCCCCCGGCTGTTCTTCATCCCCCCACTCGAAATTTCTCGAAATGTCCAAATAGCATCACATTTTAATACACAATTATTATATTCATTTATATGTTCTACATTTAGGAAATTATGTAAAAAAATTCCACATAGCCCTTCTATAATCAAAATTGTCTTGACTTATTAAATCTTGGATTGCTAAACTCTGGTAGATTGTTAAACCCATCTTAGCTTGTTAAACTACTTAACAGTGACAGATCTCTGTTACTCAACCAGGAGAAGATAGAACTTGAGATCAATCCTTCATCAACAACTGGAAGCGAGCAATTCTGTATACTACAAAAGTTTTCACTCAAAATTGTATGGAATATTTTTCTTAATGTGTGGATGTGTAGGAATGTGTACTCATTAATGCTCACTTCTGTTAGGTGAGAGGGTCAGAGTCTGGGCTTCCAGCCCCACCTTCTTACACTATACAACCACTTAAAGGCACTCCTTCTTGGATACCTAATAGTAATAAAGATTTAAATTTTATAATAAAAAAATAGTCTCAAGAGCTGGAGCTCAATACAATGCACAAAGTATGCAGATGAAGCTCTTAAAGAGAATTTACAGATATTTTAATCTCTGTAGCTGCATATACTGTATAAAGTTCATGGATAAGCAAGTGATTATTCATATTAAAATGTTTACTAAATGCACATTATCTTGGATGTACTCGAGAGGTACCTTCATGCCCGTGAGGAACCCTTAATTTCTCCGCCCCTGGCCCCTTACCGGAGTCTCCTTACTTAACATAAGCCTATCTTCCCCGTCCTTGGATCTAGCCTGATTACCTCTCATTCCTCAGGCACTCTTAAGACTCCTGTGTGTTTGGCTCTCGGTCATGATTATATTAAATATTGTCCGTCTCAGTGTTTGAATATTTGTCACATTTACTGTTTTCTACGTTCCTGAATCTCCCCGTTTCCATTGACCCGTTGAAGATGTTTGCTGTTGGTGTACGTAATGTTTCCGTACTGTGACTTGTGTTAGTTTTGAAAGGTACTTGGTGATAGATACCTCATTAGTACTGGTTACTTTTGAAAAAGGTACTTGTCAGTAGATCCTCATTAGTATTAATTAGTTTGTCAAAGGCACTTGTCGATAGACAACCCTTGTGTGTATTTATACGAATAAATTATTCCTATTTTTTCCATGTATTTATTTTGGATGTAGAGTACATCCCTTCAATGTGGCTTCACCGTACATATAATAATTCCCCGGCTATCATGAGTGACACTGGCTCACTTTTCGTGTATATTTTGGTTGGAAGACAATTATTTGGTATTGCACAAGCAGACGCAATAAAAAGTATATTTTAGCCTCGCCACTGTATGACTTTGGGGTTTATAGTTTTTGTATAAACATAATATATTTTTCGGCCTACGCCTGAGATCCATTTAATAAAAACAGAGCTTTTCTTTTAAGACGTACTTATATTTCTGTATATTTGTATAGAAGTTAAGCAGAATAACTGTTTACCTCAATATATAAATGTTTTGTCATAATTTTTTAACAATCAAGGTACACATCACTAACTTAAATGCTAAAATAACTTAACCAATCTGCTCAGATAATATTTCTAAACTCACACCTAAACATTAAAATCGGCATGTGGACAGCTGTTTGGTTGTAATGAAGCTGTTGAAGCCTCATTCTAGCTGCACTGAGCCGAGGTTGATTCTTTGTGGTTTTGAGGTCAAACTGTGAAGTCCCGAGACGTTAGTGTGTAGTGACCATGAACTCTCCTAGCAGAGTGAGAGACCTTAGAATAGAAGGTCAGTGCGGAAACTTGCCCATATGTTCTGAGATGTATTAAAAGCTAGGTAGGGTGCTTCCCCCACTTATCGAGTATTCAACAGCTCTAACACGGAATTCACTTTCATAATTGGAACCTCAACATCACATAGACTGCACCTCATCACTGGTAATCTCTTCGTCTCAAAGGATTAGAAGAATGAGGTCTGAGCTGAACCTCGCTTGTTCACAATTTCACATTAAAATTTTATTGTTTATGCGTGAGTTTATAATTTATGTTGGTAGTGTGGTTAAAAATGGAGATAAATGGTATAAATTACCGACACGATGGAAAAATACACAAATGCAGTATAATGTGATCCTTTATTGACTACGTTTCGCCAGAAGTCACTGTGATAGAGCCCACTGTGTGGGCGAAGCGTTGTCAATAAAGAATCGCATTATACAGCATTTGTGTATTTTTCCAGAGTGATTAAGTTAATTGTAACAGTTTAGAACTTATTACCTTGGTTTTATTTTGGTTAATTAGGTCTGAAGCCTATCGAATACACACATCATTAAGGCTGCATGTACCCTCACCACCACCCGTCTTAAGATACCTATAATCCCTAAAATAGGTATTAACGTCATATTACTTGCACTTTTCCATGTGTATATAACTTGTGCTTGGTTTTATTTTGATTTAATGACTTTCAAATATAACATTTATATTTTCGTCAGCCAGCTAAGCTCCTTATTAACTTCTTTTTATCGTTTAAAAGTGATGATGGGGCCTGGAGACCCCGAAATCTTTGGAAAAATAAATAAAATTTACCCCGGCTTTAGTATTTTTCTGTTCCTGATATATATATATATATATATATATATATATATATACATACAATTTTACTGAAAATAGTCGTAGGTTCTCTCTGGACTGCGTAGAGATATATGCATGGTGTGGGCGTGGTAGACCCGTTCTCCCACGCCCAGACAACCAGGTCATCGTATCCGCCCGCCCGTGTACCCGGCTCTGCCTGCTAGTGTACCTGGCTTCGTAACATATGCCGGCTTTTCCAGTGCCCAACGTGTTTTTATGAGCGATAAACGCGACTCTTAGCTCCACCAGACTCAAATATTTCATTATCAATACCCTGCATTATGTTAGGATTTACCCAATCTTTATTATCAAAACCCTGCATAAAGTATGCTAGGATTTAATCAATCATTACTCCCACTTTTTTCCCCCTTGTATAATCCATACGGATTTGACACTTTTTTTAATTTAATAATTCCCCCTCTGGGACCGAGTAGCGACTAAGGTAACCTTCCACTACCACCCGAGTAGCAACCACTTAGCGACTAAGGTAACCTTCCACTACCACCCGAGTAGCAACCACTTAGCGACTAAGGTAACCTTCCACTACCACCCGAGTAGCAACCACTTAGCGACTAAGGTAACCTTCCACTACCACCCGAGTAGCAACCACTTAGCGACTAAGGTAACCTTCCACTACCACCCGAGTAGCAACCACTTAGCGACTAAGGTAACCTTCCACTACCACCCGAGTAGCAACCACTTAGCGACTAAGGTAACCTTCCACTACCACCCGAGTAGCGACCACTTAGCGACTAAGGTAACCTTCCACTACCACCCGAGTAGCAACCACTTAGCGACTAAGGTAACCTTCCACTACCACCCGAGTAGCGACCACTTAGCGACTAAGGTAACCTTCCACTACCACCCGAGTAGCAACCACTTAGCGACTAAGGTAACCTTCCACTACCACCCGAGTAGCAACCACTTAGCGACTAAGGTAACCTTCCACTACCACCCGAGTAGCGACCACTTAGCGACTAAGGTAACCTTCCACTACCATCCGAGTAGCAACCACTTAGCGACTAAGGTAACCTTCCACTACCACCCGAGAAGCAACCACTTAGCGACTAAGGTAACCTTCCACTACCACCCGAGTAGCGACCACTTAGCGACTAAGGTAACCTTCCACTACCATCCGAGTAGCAACCACTTAGCGACTAAGGTAACCTTCCACTACCACCCGAGTAGCAACCACTTAGCGACTAAGGTAACCTTCCACTACCACCCGAGTAGCAACCACTTAGCGACTAAGGTAACCTTCCACTACCACCCGAGTAGCAACCACTTAGCGACTAAGGTAACCTTCCACTACCACCCGAGTAGCAACCACTTAGCGACTAAGGTAACCTTCCACTACCACCCGAGTAGCGACCACTTAGCGACTAAGGTAACCTTCCACTACCATCCGAGTAGCAACCACTTAGCGACTAAGGTAACCTTCCACTACCACCCGAGTAGCAACCACTTAGCGACTAAGGTAACCTTCCACTACCACCCGAGTAGCGACCAATTAGCGACTAAGGTAACCTTCCACTACCATCCGAGTAGCAACCACTTAGCGACTAAGGTAACCTTCCACTACCACCCGAGTAGCAACCACTTAGCGACTAAGGTAACCTTCCACTACCACCCGAGTAGCAACCACTTAGCGACTAAGGTAACCTTCCACTATAACCCGAGTAGCAACCACTTAGCGACTAAGGTAACCTTCCACTACCATCCGAGTAGCAACCACTTAGCGACTAAGGTAACCTTCCACTACCACCCGAGTAGCAACCACTTAGCGACTAAGGTAACCTTCCACTATAACCCGAGTAGCAACCACTTAGCGACTAAGGTAACCTTCCACTACCATCCGAGTAGCAACCACTTAGCGACTAAGGTAACCTTCCACTACCATCCGAGTAGCAACCACTTAGCGACTAAGGTAACCTTCCACTACCACCCGAGTAGCAACCACTTAGCGACTAAGGTAACCTTCCACTACCACCCGAGTAGCAACCACTTAGCGACTAAGGTAACCTTCCACTACCACCCGAGTAGCAACCACTTAGCGACTAAGGTAACCTTCCACTACCACCCGAGTAGCAACCACTTAGCGACTAAGGTAACCTTCCACTACCACCCGAGTAGCAACCACTTAGCGACTAAGGTAACCTTCCACTACCACCCGAGTAGCAACCACTTAGCGACTAAGGTAACCTTCCACTACCACCCGAGTAGCAACCACTTAGCGACTAAGGTAACCTTCCACTACCACCCGAGTAGCAACCACTTAGCGACTAAGGTAACCTTCCACTACCACCCGAGTAGCAACCACTTAGCGACTAAGGTAACCTTCCACTACCACCCGAGTATCATTCCACGCCCAGCCTTGGTTGTGTGCGGGTGTCTGGTGGAGCCCCCTGGAGTTGACCTGGTGCAACTTCATTCTCATCATGGCTGATGGTTACAGACGCCGGGTGAATACTGTTGGTATTGAACTACTACAAGGAGCAGTTTACCCATCGAACGCAGAGATTTTACTGCCTGCCATACTTCGCGACACTCTGGGCATACAACATTCAGAGTTATACGGCATTGCCCTCAATGGGGCAAGGAGGATCCTTGTAAAATTCGCCTGTACAGCAGCTTACGAAAGGATCGTCGACATGTACCAGGACAAGCGGAAGGTCGTCATGCAAGGTGTAGAGGTATGTGTTAAGGATATTTCAGCCACGTATAAGTGGTTGAAACTCCGTCATGTCCCATTCGAGGCGAGTGCGACGGACATTCAGGATGTTTTGAAACAGTATGGTGTGATACATGCAGTCAACGTGGGCCGTTGGATGAATGGTTTGTACGCTGGCATGCTCGAGGGCACTTATAATGTGAAGATGACATTAAGGAAACCTGTACCATCCTACATTCTAATGGACGCCTTTCGTACCCAGGTTTATGTAACTTATGTCGGCCAGGTGAGGACATGTCGGTTGTGCGAGCAACCAGGACACATAGCGGCGGACTGTGCACGTAGGCGTGTTGGAGAACGGAGGGAGGAGGTACGTGCCGTGATCAGCTTGGATGACAGGACATCTCCGGAGGTTGGATTGGTGGAGCAGAACGACGGGAAGAAGGAGAACGGGAATCAACAACAATCGTGGAGTGCGGAGGTGGATCAGGAGGAGAAGCAACAGCAGGCTGTTGCCTTGATTTCAGATGTGACGCTGGAGGCGACTGCAGCGCATGGCATGACCATGGACGAGAGTCAGCATGGTGAGGGTGAGGAAGCAGCTATTCTGCAGGATTTGCATGAATTCATTGGTAGTGCACCCTTATTACTGGATGATATTTCAGAGGAGGTGGGTGTGGTTGGGCAAGGAGAGGATGTTATGAGAGCTACGGAGACGGGTGAGGTTATGAGAAGTGATGGAATTGGTGCAGAGGCTTCAGTAAATGTGATAGTTGTAGAGGCTGAAATCCACAGGGAAGAGGACATGGAGATACCGGTGGAAAAGGGAGAATCTAGGAAACGACCTGGGGATGATACAGATGAGGATGTGTTAACTGCAGCTCAGAGGCCTGGCAAAAAGATGTGGGCTGAGGTGGTTCAGGGTAAAGGGTGTCGGGTGAAGGGAAATGGAGCACCAAGAGAATCAAAGGGGGAGGGAAAGGGAAAGGGAGGGAATGATGGTGCAACGATGGTTAAGATTGACAAAAGAGCACTGAAATCGAAAGGAAAACCCCAACCGTTCACTTCAGGTGTGTAACAATGAACGTAAATGGCCTCAAAAATGAGGTCAAACGCAAATGGGTTGAGATAACGTTAATGCGATGGAGGGTAGATGTAGTGTTTTTTCAAGAACACAATTTTAGGCAGGGGGAGGAGATAGTAATAAAGGGTTATCAAGTATTTGCTGGCAGTGCTAGGTTGTTCAAAGGGGGTGTGTTGGTGGGGATTAGGGAGACCAGCCCTTTCACCTTGTCATCATGGGAGGAGGTGGGGGGAAGGGTAGTTCGAGTGAATGGAGATTGGGGAGGAGTACAGGTTAGCTTTTTGGGAGTGTATCTCCCGGCTGTGGCGAATAAGCGTATTAAAGATGATTTTATTAATAATGAGTTAACTTATGCTTTCCGGGGACTACCTCACGTCACTGTCATAGCAGGGGATTGGAATAGTGTGATAAGGGTTAGGGATGTAGAACCAAGGGGGAGCGGGTGTGTGCTGGGTTCATTACGAGAGGTCTTGAATGCGGTGGGGGTGGTGGATGTGGTGGGAGGGAGGGGGGAACCGGTAGACTACACTTTCTATAGGAAGAATTATGCTGCTCGTTTGGACAGAGTATATGTGACGAAAGCAGTGGTTGTGGAAAAGGTGGAGTGTATTGATGTTGGTTTTTCGGACCATCGAGGAGTTTTGTTTGAAGGTGGATGGGAAGGAGCTGTCAGGGTGTACCAGAGTTATTGGAAATTAAATACGAGATTGTTGGAGAGAGATGGGGATGATGAAGATTTTGAGGGTGGTGGAGGGAGATGTGGAGGGAGGGAAGGGAGTTGAAGGTAAAGGTAGCGAAGTGGTGGGATGAGAGAGGTAAACCGGAAATCAGGAAGTTTTACCAGCGGGTGGGGGGTGAGGAGGCGAGGTATAGGTATGGATATCAGAGGTATTTGGAAGGTTTGTTGAGTGGGTGTTATGGGGGGGATTGGGGGGGAAGGTCTAGCGAAGAGGTTGGGGTTTTGCGAAACAGACTAAGGGAGATACAGGAGGAAAGGTTTCAGGCTTTAAGACTTAGGAGTGGTTTGGAGGAGGTATTATGGGGTAACAAAGCGTCGAAGATGGTTCTGAGGCATTTTCAAAGGAGGCGGGCTAGTATGTTGATCTCGTCTATAAAGGTAGAGGAGGGAATGGGGGGTTATGAGGAGGGGCGAGAGTTGAGGACAACAGAGGGTATAGGAGGATATGCAGAGTGTTGGTATAGGAAAACTTATGGAAGGGAAGAAAAGGATTTAGAGGCAAGTGAAGGGATTTTACGTGGAATTAGGAAGTGTTTGAGTGATGAGGATAGGCAGGCTTGTGAGGGAGAGATAATTGAGGAGGAAGTATGGGAAGCAATTAAAGGTCTACGGATGGGAAAATCACCTGGATCAGATGGGTTGCCAGGGGAATTGTATGTAAAGCATTGGCAGGTGTTAAAAGAGATGTTAGTGAGGGTAGTAAATGAGTTGAAAGGGGAGGGAATAATGGGGAAAGTATGAGAACTGGGGTGGTTGTGTTGGTAGCGAAAGGGAAGAATTCGAGGAGGTTAAGTGATTATAGGGGAATAGCTTTGATGAATACTGACTATAAAATTTTGCAAAGATTTTAGCGAATAGAATAAAGAGGGTTTGGGGAACATGTTGCATGAGGGACAATTGGGAGTACCTGGAAGGAGTATAATGACGGGGCATAGACGTATCAAGAGGTTTATAGATGAGAGTCGAACAGGAGGCGTGTTGGGCCTGGACTGGCAGAGAGCATATGATAGAGTGGATAGAGAAATACTGTATGAGATTTTGGGAAACAGGGTTTCGGGAAGGAAGTGGTGAGTTGGGTGCGTACTTTGTATGAGGAGGCTAAGTTCAGAGTGCAAATAAATGGGAGGGTAGGGGAGGCGGTGAGTATGGAGAGGGGTCTGCGACAGGGTTGTCCACTGTCGCAGATCCTGTTTGCCTGCTTACAGGATCCCTTTTATAGGTTAGTGGAGGAGGGATTAAGTGAGGGGGGGGAGAATAATGTGGATGGGGTAGGAATTGTAGGTTATGTGGACGATACTAACGTTTTGGTATCGTCAGAGCAGCAATTGAGCATGGTGAATGGGCTAGTTGATTTTTTTGGAAGGGCGACGGGAATGAGGGTGAATAGAGGAAAATCTAATCTACTGGAGGTGGGGAATTGGACGGGAGGAGCGTTGGGGGTGAGGGAGGGATGGGGTTGTGTTGATACATTAAAGATTTGTGGAATAGTGTTTAGTGCGAACACTTTGGTAGCGAGGGAAGTAAACTCGAGAATGGTAGTGGATGCGGCAATACATAGGATGATGGGTTGGGGAGTAGGGGAGGTTACTTTGTTGCAAAGGGCAGTTGTCGTGAATGTATTAGTGTACAGTAAGTTATGGTTTTGTGCGGTGGTCTTTCCCCTTTTGGAGGTTGATGTGAGAAGATTATTGCAAAGTGTGCTAAAGTTTGTATGGGGGCATGGAAGGCATTGGCTGTGTAGAGAGGTGGTGGAAACTAAGGTACGTTGGGGGGGTGTAGGGTTGTTACCCTTAAGGTGTAGGCTTAGGAGTGTGTTCGTGAGGCATGAGTTTTTACGGGGGAGGGTGGGAGGCAGGAGAGTAGGGGAGGTGATGAGGGAGGTACGCAGGTGGTGGGGGAAGGAGTTATTGAAGTGTGAGGAAATTCTGAGAGGTTTGATGGTATTGCGAGATCCAGGTGCTATTAGGGTGAGTCGGCTGGATAGGATAGGACAAGGGGTGTTGGAGGTGAAGGGAAGGGTGAATTTTCCGTTGTATAATTGGGGTAGAACCTGGGGTGGTTGAAAAGTTGAAATTGAACCCGAGGGTCAGAGATACAGGGTTTAGATTTCTACATGGAATCTTAGCGTCAGGGCTCAGTTATTTGTCATGGGAATAGTTGGGGATGGTAGGTGTGACAGGTGCGGGAACTAGATACGGCTTTTCATGCTGTATATTTTTGCGAGGGTCTTACAGGGGTATGTGCATGGTTTGGTGAAGTGTTGAGAAGAATAGGGGGAAGAGGTGTGTCAGCTCTACGGGCGTTAAGTTTGGACGTGGGGCAGTTCTCGGAAAGCGTACAAAGGGCAATGTCTTATTTAGTTTTGGATTACATTCATATATCGTGGGAATGAGGAGGTGAGAAGTGATGTAAGAATAAAGGCGTTAGCAGCAGGGTTTTATAGAACAAAATGTCGTAATAAAAGCCTGTATGGGAGGTATGGGAGAGGATTTTCCAAGTGTTTATCAGGATTTCACAGTACATTGGTTATTAAGCATGATAAGGTGAAAGGGAGGGGCTGCCTAGTTTTTATTGAGGAGTTTAGGTTGGAGTTCAGGGTAGCTTGGGAGGGGGGTGGTCTGTTGGGTAGGGTAGGTAACACGTTGGTGGGGGAGTTGGGGGGGGTGGAATGGGTGGGGAGTGTGAGGAGGGTGGTATAGTTAGGTCAGGGAAAGGGGTTGGAGGTTGGTTTCGTTTCAGTGCTCTTGGTTTAATGTGATGAGGCAAGTCATCTTTGGAGTATGCACCTAATGTTGTGTTAGGAATTATAGGGTTTGTTCACATGTGCGAGGTTGCAAAACAAAATTTTTTCATATGTTTGCATGAAGGTCATTGCAATGTTGTTAATATATATATAACAATGTGGAAGTTGTAAAGTTTAAGGGTAGGATTTATGTTATGTGTTGTATCATGGAATATTCAATGTTTCTAAATGCTAGGAACATACACTCTGTTCTTAAATATATGAGTGTTCATTAACAGGAACGGATTAATTGTTATATTGTTTGTACTAAATGTTTTGAAGGGACAATGGCAGTTGGCTATTGGAGGTCTGTGTTAAGAGGTCCCAAGTTTTAATTGGATGTATAGGGTTAGTAACTGTAATAGTTACGGTAGTTAAGAGGATGATAGCTGGAAGACATAATATAATGCACATGGGGGGGTATATTAAGAGGTATTACCTCTTGTCCCTATGTATTAAATGCTTAATCACTATTGTCTATGTACAGTAAGTTCTTTGGCCTTGTATGAAGATTTTCGTGGTAGGTTTGTAAAAGTAGGAGTTTTAATAATTGTGTTAAATGACAGGTTTTCAGTGGGTTACTTGTACTTTAAGATGACCATGTATGTTCAAGGCATTATATAGACATGTTTCATTGTATATTAACTTTTCATAAAGGTTTGTTGTTATTTAGTTTTGCAAATACCATGTGACATGTTGTGCATGGTTTTTATATGTAACAATTTTCTTGTGTATGTATGGTTAGGGTTTTATTTTGAAAATAGTGTGAGGGTTCAGGTGGTGGGTTATCACACATATCAATGTTCATGGTGTTGGTTTGTCATTTTGATATTGTTGTTTCGTAATTTAGGTGCCTGTTACTGTTTACGGCATATTTGTCATGTTTTGTAATAATGTTTTAATAAAATATAAAAAAAAAAAAAAAAAAAAAAAAACTTAGCGACTAAGGTAACCTTCCACTACCACCCGAGTAGCAACCACTTAGCGACTAAGGTAACCTTCCACTACCACCCGAGTAGCAACCACTTAGCGACTAAGGTAACCTTCCACTACCACCCGAGTAGCAACCACTTAGCGACTAAGGTAACCTTCCACTACCACCCGAGTAGCGACCACTAGCGACTAAGGTAACCTTCCACTACCACCCGAGTAGCAACCACTTAGCGACTAAGGTAACCTTCCACTACCACCCGAGTAGCAACCACTTAGCGACTAAGGTAACCTTCCACTACCACCCGAGTAGCGACCACTTAGCGACTAAGGTAACCTTCCACTACCACCCGAGTAGCAACCACTTAGCGACTAAGGTAACCTTCCACTACCACCCGAGTAGCAACCACTTAGCGACTAAGGTAACCTTCCACTACCACCCGAGTAGCAACCACTTAGCGACTAAGGTAACCTTCCACTACCACCCGAGTAGCAACCACTTAGCGACTAAGGTAACCTTCCACTACCACCCGAGTAGCAACCACTTAGCGACTAAGGTAACCTTCCACTACCATCCGAGTAGCAACCACTTAGCGACTAAGGTAACCTTCCACTACCACCCGAGTAGCAACCACTTAGCGACTAAGGTAACCTTCCACTACCACCCGAGTAGCAACCACTTAGCGACTAAGGTAACCTTCCACTACCACCCGAGTAGCAACCACTTAGCGACTAAGGTAACCTTCCACTACCACCCGAGTAGCAACCACTTAGCGACTAAGGTAACCTTCCACTACCACCCGAGTAGCAACCACTTAGCGACTAAGGTAACCTTCCACTACCACCCGAGTAGCGACCACTTAGCGACTAAGGTAACCTTCCACTACCACCCGAGTAGCGACCACTTAGCGACTAAGGTAACCTTCCACTACCACCCGAGTAGCGACCACTTAGCGACTAAGGTAACCTTCCACTACCACCCGAGTAGCAACCACTTAGCGACTAATGTAACCTTCCACTACCACCCGAGTAGCGACCACTTAGCGACTAAGGTAACCTTCCACTACCACCCGAGTAGCGACCACTTAGCGACTAAGGTAACCTTCCACTACCACCCGAGTAGCGACCACTTAGCGACTAAGGTAACCTTCCACTACCACCCGAGTAGCGACCACTTAGCGACTAAGGTAACCTTCCACTACCACCCGAGTAGCGACCACTTAGCGACTAAGGTAACCTTCCACTACCACCCGAGTAGCGACCACTTAGCGACTAAGGTAACCTTCCACTACCACCCGAGTAGCAACCACTTAGCGACTAAGGTAACCTTCCACTACCACCCGAGTAGCGACCACTTAGCGACTAAGGTAACCTTCCACTACCACCCGAGTAGCGACCACTTAGCGACTAAGGTAACCTTCCACTACCACCCGAGTAGCAACCACTTAGCGACTAAGGTAACCTTCCACTACCACCCGAGTAGCGACCACTTAGCGACTAAGGTAACCTTCCACTACCACCCGAGTAGCGACCACTTAGCGACTAAGGTAACCTTCCACTACCACCCGAGTAGCAACCACTTAGCGACTAAGGTAACCTTCCACTACCACCCGAGTAGCGACCACTTAGCGACTAAGGTAACCTTCCACTACCACCCGAGTAGCGACCACTTAGCGACTAAGGTAACCTTCCACTACCACCCGAGTAGCAACCACTTAGCGACTAAGGTAACCTTCCACTACCACCCGAGTAGCGACCACTTAGCGACTAAGGTAACCTTCCACTACCACCCGAGTAGCAACCACTTAGCGACTAAGGTAACCTTCCACTACCACCCGAGTAGCGACCACTTAGCGACTAAGGTAACCTTCCACTACCACCCGAGTAGCAACCACTTAGCGACTAAGGTAACCTTCCACTACCACCCGAGTAGCAACCACTTAGCGACTAAGGTAACCTTCCACTACCACCCGAGTAGCAACCACTTAGCGACTAAGGTAACCTTCCACTACCACCCGAGTAGCGACCACTTAGCGACTAAGGTAACCTTCCACTACCACCCGAGTAGCAACCACTTAGCGACTAAGGTAACCTTCCACTACCACCCGGAGTAGCAACCACTTAGCGACTAAGGTAACCTTCCACTACCACCTCGAGTAGCGACCACTTAGCGACTAAGGTAACCTTCCACTACCACCCGAGTAGCACCACTTACCTAAGTAACCTTACACCACCCGATAGGACCTTCACAAGGTACCTTCCACTACCACCAGTACACCACTACATAGGACCCACTACACAAGGACCACTACACAGTACTCCACTACCACAAGAACCCTACACAAGGAACCTTCCACTACACCCATCCATTAGCATAGTAACCTTCCACTCACCGAGTAGCACCACTAGCGACTAAGGTAACCTTCCACTACCACCGAGTAGCACCTTAGCGACTAAGGTAACCTTCCACTACCACCCGAGAGCGACCATTAGCGACTAAGGTAACCTTCCACTACCACCCGAGAGCACACTTAGATAAGGACCCACTACCACGATACACATACGATAAGGAACTTCATCCACCCGACTTAGCACTAAGGTACCTTCAACCACCCATAGCACCTAGTTCCTTGGGAACCATAGATTTTCCTCACCAGAGATTAGATGTTCATCCAAGGAACCTGGGTCTTATCCCTACCCCCCTTTTTAGATCGATCCTAAACCCATGCACCATTCAGTACTATCACCCGGGAAATAGCTAAGGCTTCCTCCACCTGATTAAAATAACTTTACCATGCAGATGGTTTCCCACACCTGCGCTGGCCCCTACCGTCAACTTAGCGACTAAAGTAACTTTACACCAATAGAACAAGCGCTAGGACACTACACCGTGCGACCCTTTGACTAAGTAACCTTCCATCACCGAGTAGCAAATTAGCGCTAAGGTAACTTTCACTACCCCATATGCAACATAGGACAAGGTAACCTTCCCTAACATACCTTAACTAGGTATTCCACTCCCCATTAATTGCAACTAGTTACTTCACACGGTGATAACTTATATCCCGATGCAACATTAAATTATTCCTAACCTACATAGCAACTCCAGCACCATTAGCGACTAAGGTAACTTCATGCCCCCGAGTGGACCAGCTAGCATCTAGGTAACTTCACTACCACAGTGCACCACTTAGCGACTAAGGTAATTATTACCATTTTACGACACAATTTGAAGCGCTACCTTCCTACACGAGTAGCGACCACTTAGCGACTAAGGTAACCTTCCACTACCACCCGAGTAGCGACCACTTAGCGACTAAGGTAACCTTCCACTACCACCCGAGTAGCGACCACTTAGCGACTAAGGTAACCTTCCACTACCACCCGAGTAGCGACCACTTAGCGACTAAGGTAACCTTCCACTACCACCCGAGTAGCACCACTTAGCGACTAAGGTAACCTTCCACTACCACCCGGTAGCGACCACTTAGCGACTGGTAACCTTCACTACCACCGGGCAACTTTAGCGACTAAGGTAACCTTCACTACCACCCGGTCACCACTTGGACTAAGGTAGCCTTCCACCACCTCAGTCACACTGACTAAGGGAACTTCCACTATCCGGGCACCACTTAGCGACTAAGGTAATTCACTACCACCGAGTAGGACCATTGCGACTCAAGGTAACCTTCCACTACCACCCAGTAGCGACCACTTAGCGATAGGTAACCTTCCATCTCAGTGTAGAACCACTTGCGACTTTAACCTTCCTACACCTCGTGCAAACTAGCCTAGGAACCTTTACTCGAGAGTGGGTTCCAAGCGACTGGTCTTCACTACCAGCTCGAGTAGCGACCACTTAGGTAGGTATGATACCACCCGAGTTAACACCATCCTGATTAAGGTAACTTCCATACCACCTGGCGCACTCACTTAGCGACTAGGTAACCTTTAACAGTCCGAATAGCAACTGCACTTGGACTAGAACCTTCCACTAACCCATGCACCTTTAGACTAAAATATCAACCTTTCTAAGTCATCCAGTAGCCTAGTGTCTACATCAGAAATTATTTGACGGCCTATTTTAGTGATCGGCAAACTTATGTTACTATTCCCTAATCAATGTCATTTATGCATATTGTGAACAACAAGGGTCCCCACACTGACCCCTGTGGAACACTACTTGTAACAGGGGCTCATTCCGATTCTTCCCATTAATGCAAACTCTGTTGTCTTTCAGACATGGCATGGCTGTATAACCTCTATATCGTTTCTGATGCAACATAAATTATTCCTAACCTACATAGCAACTCCGCCACCTTTCCTGTTAATTCTATCACTGTGGAATAATTTATGCCCCCCTGTACGTGGTATTCAGCAGACATATCTCTAGGTTACAGTTATTACAATATGTTTCTTGCACGTGCAGTTAGCCATATTTAATCTATTTTATTTCTTGCATTTTACCTATTTGTACAACAGATATTAATGAAGCTTTTGCGTCACTCTTCTCCCATCTTGTTTTGTTTGTAGACCAACTTTCCTCTTATTTTTTTTTTATCGGGAACTATTTTCTCAACGTTTACATACCTTGGCAGTTTTTGCTCTCTCGGCCCCTAGTACTGCAGACCCTTTTGTCTCCCACACAAACCTTGTAACAGTTAAGTCTTCCTGGGTTCTTGACTGCCACTGTTGTGTGTGCAAACTTAGTCTCTAGTGCTGCTGCTGATGTTATATACTGCTCGTTATTTTGTTGGTATACTAAAGAGAACAAAAAGACAGTGACTGGAATACACAATCCACACGTAGCAGAAAGGAACTTATAAAGACGCTTCGGTCCGACATGAACCATTTACTAGTCACATTAGTTAATGTTTATATACTGTTCATAATGTGTGTATAGGGGACAAAAGTTATTTACAACTGTTATCCAGTTTTTTCAATTTGTCAGACGTATTTTCTTAATGCCAACTCTAATTTGGACTCCACAAATGCGCAATTTTTTTTTTAAGTAAAGATCATTTTTCTTTAAGCTAAAATAATTTTTTTGAGGAGATAATTTGAACTCTTCTCCAGGCTGAGGGACTGACCACCTCAAACTATTTCTCCAAGGTTGATGGACTGATTATATCTGATTCCAAAGGGGTTATACGTCTGGGATACGAAAAGGAATCAGTTTCGATCCAAGGAGGGCACGGCAGCTCTAACTCTCTGGATCAAAAGCCTTTCACCTGCACGAAAGCATCTTTCCCCTGAAGGGAAGGAGGGTTGCAAACCACAGTATCAGACATTGATACTGTGAGATACTGACTCTAATCTTCCCTATCTTGGATCCAACCTGTCTCTCATGGCACCCAGAGGCTGTATGACCCTTACTGGTTTAGCACTACCCCGTGATGAGATGTAGGTATTATGTACAATGAGCTGTAGAGCTGAATGTTCTTGGGATGAACTATAGGCTTAAAAATATAAACGATAATTTTAGGGGGGAGAGAATTTCTGTAACCCAATGTACGGAAAGTCTTGACATGAGCAGTGTAATTTTTGTTGTTTCACAGGTACGATAGGTCAAGGAGTTCCATGGAGACAGCGACAGAGATAGCACAGAGACCTGTATACAGAAGGTCACACGGTCACATCATAAAATACACAAAGTGGACAAGTCACCTTAATGCTGACATATTCTCTCTCTCTCTCTCACTCTCTCTCTCTTTCTCTCACTCTCTCCATGTAACATAAGGTGTCAGCATCACTACTCGCATTATGAAACATCGCCTCCTATGCTATTTCCCTGTCGTCCAAGTATACCCTTCTCTACCTTCCCGTTGTGTCGCCCGCTAGGACCCCTGCGAGGCCGCCCGCTAGGACCCCTGCTAGGCCGCCCGCTAGGACCCCTGCTAGGCCGCCCGCTAGGCCGCCCGCTAGGACCCCTGCTAGGCCGCCCGCTAGGACCCCTGCTAGGCCGCCCGCTAGGACCCTGCTAGGCCGCCCGCTAGACCCCTGCAGGCCGCCCGCTAGGACCCCTGCTAGGCCGCCCGCTAGGACCCCTGCTAGGCCGCCCGCTAGGACCCCTGCTAGGCCGCCCGCTAGGACCCCTGCTAGGCCGCCCGCTAGGACCCCTGCTAGGCCGCCCGCTAGGACCCCTGCTAGACCGCCCGCTAGGACGCCCGCTAGGACGCCCGCTAGGACCCCTGCTAGGACACCCGCTAGGACCCCTGCTAGGCCGCCTGCTAGGACGCCCGCTAGGACCCCTGCTAGGACGCCCGCTAGGACCCCTGCTAGGACGCCCGCTAGGACCCCTGCTAGGACGCCCGCTAGGACCCCTGCTAGGACACCCGCTAGGACCCCTGCTAGGACACCTGTTAGGACGCCCGCTAGGACCCCTGCTAGGACGCTAGACAAGCCATGCACAAAGGGAGGAGATGAGTGGTCAGGTCATGTTCAAGATGTTTGAGGCTCCACACAGACTGACATCTTCCTCGCTCTTTCCTTCCATTCCTCTTCTTCCATGTATGCTCCTCTTCTTCCCTGTATGCTCCTCTTCTTCCCTGTATGTTTCTATTCCCAGTATGCTCCTCTTCCCAGTATGTTTCTATTCTTCCCAGTATGCTCCTCTTCCCTGTATGCCCCTCTTCCCTGTATGCTCCTCTTCCCAGTATGCTCCTCTTCCCAGTATGCTCCTCTTCACAGTATGCTCCTCTTCACAGTATGCTCCTCTTCCCAGTATGCTCCTCTTCTCAGTATGCTCCTCTTCCCAGTATGCTCCTTCCCTGTATGCCCCTCTTCTCAGTATGCTCCTCTTCTCAGTATGCTCCTCTTCCCAGTATGCTCCTCTTCCCAGTATGCTCCTCTTCCCTGTATGCCCCTCTTCTCAGTATGCTCCTCTTCTCAGTATGCTCCTCTTATCAGTATGCTGCTCTTCCCAGTATGCTCCTCTTCCCAGTATGTTTCTATTCTTCCCAGTATGCTCCTCTTCCCTGTATGCCCCTCTTCTCAGTATGCTCCTCTTCCCTGTATGCCCCTCTTCTCAGTATGCTCCTCTTCTCAGTATGCTCCTCTTCCCAGTATGCTCCTCTTCTTCCCTGTATGCTCCTCTTCTTCCCAGTATGCTCCTCTTCCCAGTATGTTTCTATTCTTCCCAGTATGCTCTTCTTCCCAGTATGCTCCTCTTCCCTGTATGCTCCTCTACCTAGCGCTCTCTGCTTCTGTTCCCGTTGTTCTCAGTTCTCCTTTCCCCAGCCTTCTCTCCTCTTCCTCCTCCTCCTCCCTGTGGCTCGACCTCACAAGTAAATAAAGACGAGAACAAGGATAAGAATAACAGTAGAGACAAAGGAAGGAGAATAACGAGTGTTAAGAGGAGACGCAGCAGTAAGAAGCATCAAGACGAGGGCTAAAGAAGGAAGGGAGGGTGTTAATAAATTCAGGAAAGAAGAGGCGAAGGAGGATCAAGAAGAGTAAGATGTTAAGGTGGAAGAGAAAGAAGGTGCAAGAAAAAGGGAAGTGGTGTAAATAAGAGAATGAGACAACACAAGTGGCAGAGGAAGAAGAGGAAAAAAAGACGATAAGGAGGTTCAAAAAAGTTAGAATCAGCGAAGAAGCGACACAAGAGAGACGATAAAATATTTGAACTTCACACTAAAATTACGATAGATGGGTTATAAATAATACAATAGTTGTATGACCCTTGTGGATTTAGCGCTTAGCTTTGATTATAATAATAGATACGATAGATGCAATATAATACAATAGATACGATAGATGCAATATAATACAATAGATACGATAGATGGATTATAATGCAATTGATACGATAGATGGATTATAATACGATAGATGGATTATAATACGATAGATGGATTATAATACGATAGATGGATTATAATACGATAGATGGATTATAATACGATAGATGGATTATAATACGATAGATACATAGCTTCAAGTTTATCGTCTTATTAACTTGGCACTGTTTTATGTACGTAAAGCAGTATCACCCTTGTGGGTTTAGCACTTAGTTTTGATTATAATAATGATAATTACGTTGTCGGTAAAAACAACAACGATGATTGTAATGTTTTACGTAAACAGAATCTTTCGTTATTTTCCGAGTTCGTTATAGTGTAGCATCAGTGTGGCCTATTTTTATTAAGATCCTTTGGTCCTCTTCCCCCCAGGATGCCACTTGCTGCTAGGTGAACATCCACGGGAGTCTGCTAACACCCAGGTACCTACTTACTGCTAGGTGAGCACCCACGGGAGTCTGCTAACACCCAGGTACCTACTTACTGCTAGGTGCGCAGGGGCAACTGGTAATGTGATAGGTGCCCAACCTCTCCACTCGCCCCGGGATCGAACCCGGGTCCTTCGGTTGTGAGCCGAAGGCGCTACCACTGAGCCACCAACCACCTGAGGAAGAGTAATAACCTCAGTATACATGTGACTACACACACACACACACACATAAAGAGAGAAGTCACAAACAGTTAGGTCCGGTGACCTCGCAGGTCACTTGCAGAGGTCACCGGACCTAACTGTTTGTGACTTCTTTCTTTGGGTGTACGTGAAGAGCACAGTTTACGTACCACCACTACCTACAACCCTGGAGGAGCTGAAAATTTCGATCACTGAAGCAGTTCACATGACTCCAGATATGCTGCAGAGCGTCTGCACCCAACTGGACTATCACATGGATGTTTGGCGAGCAACCAGAGGAGCGCACATTGAGTGCCTTCAATGCTATACCACATGAAAGTGAATGCAATCCTGCATCTGAAGCTACTAACTGTGAAATATTATTACAATAAAGGTACATGTTATACCTGTTTGAAATCAGGGAGTGTTTTTGTGGACACCCTGTATTTCAAACTGCCCTCAGTTCCTACCTTGCAGTTTGTTGCACTCATCCACAACTCTATTGCCAAACCACCATTTCCCTATATTCTTTCTAAATCTAAATTTCTCCAACTTGATCCCATTGGTGTGAATCCTATCTTGGTTAGATATTCTCAACACGCTATTTATATCCTCTTTATTTATTCCCGTTTTCCATTCGTACTCTTCAATCATATTTCCCCTAAATTCTAGTTTAGCGCTTGGTTTTAATTATAGTAATAATACTAGTCCCCTAATTCTACGTCTTTCCAAAGAACACAAGTTGAGTGCCTCAGCCTAGTTTCAGCCGACCTTCACTCTCAGCCATCGTTGAGACCACAACTGGCAGGTGTCGTCCCCTACACGACGACCTTCACTCTCAGCCATCGTTGAGACTACAACTGGCAGGTGTCGTCCACTACACGACGACCTTCACTCTCAGCCATCGTTGAGACCACAACTGGCAGGTGTCGTCCCCTACACGACGACCTTCACTCTCAGCCATCGTTGAGACCAGAACTGGCAGGTGTCGTCCACTACACGACGACCTTCACTCTCAGCCATCGTTGAGACAACAACTGGCAGGTGTCGTCCCCTACACGACGACCTTCACTCTCAGCCATCGTTGAGACCACAACTGGCAGGTGTCGTCCCCTACACGACGACCTTCACTTCAGCCATCGTTGAGACCACAACTGGCAGGTGTCGTCCCCTACACGACGACCTTCACTCTCAGCCATCGTTGAGACCACAACTGGCAGGTGTCGTCCCCTACACGACGACCTTCACTCTCAGCCATCGTTGAGACCACAACTGGCAGGTGTCGTCCACTACACGACGACCTTCACTCTCAGCCATCGTTGAGACCACAACTGGCAGGTGTCGTCCCCTACACGACGACCTTCACTCTCAGCCATCGTTGAGACCACAACTGGCAGGTGTCGTCCCCTACACGACGACCTTCACTCAGCCATCGTTGAGACCACAACTGGCAGGTGTCGTCCCCTACACGACGACCTTCACTCTCAGCCATCGTTGAGACCACAACTGGCAGGTGTCGTCCCCTACACGACGACCTTCACCTCAGCCATCGTTGAGACCACAACTGGCAGGTGTCGTCCCTACACGACGACCTTCACTCTCAGCCATCGTTGAGACCACAACTGGCAGGTGTCGTCCCCTACACGACGACCTTCACTCAGCCATCGTTGAGACCACAACTGGCAGGTGTCGTCCCCTACACGACGACCTTCACTCTCAGCCATCGTTGAGACCACAACTGGCAGGTGTCGTCCCCTACACGACGACCTTCACTCTCAGCCATCGTTGAGACCACAACTGGCAGGTGTCGTCCACTACACGACGACCTTCACTTCAGCCATCGTTGAGACCACAACTGGCAGGTGTCGTCCACTACACGACGACCTTCACTCTCAGCCATCGTTGAGACCACAACTGGCAGGTGTCGTCCCCTACACGACGACCTTCACTCTCAGCCATCGTTGAGACCACAACTGGCAGGTGTCGTCCCCTACACGACGACCTTCACTCTCAGCCATCGTTGAGACCACAACTGGCAGGTGTCGTCCCCTACACGACGACCTTCACTTCAGCCATCGTTGAGACCACAACTGGCAGGTGTCGTCCCCTACACGACGACCTTCACCTCAGCCATCGTTGAGACCACAACTGGCAGGTGTCGTCCCTACACGACGACCTTCACTCTCAGCCATCGTTGAGACCACAACTGGCAGGTGTCGTCCCCTACACGACGACCTTACCTCAGCCATCGTTGAGACCACAACTGGCAGGTGTCGTCCCCTACACGACGACCTTCACTTCAGCCATCGTTGAGACCACAACTGGCAGGTGTCGTCCCTACACGACGACCTTCACTCTCAGCCATCGTTGAGACCACAACTGGCAGGTGTCGTCCCTCACGACGACCTTCACTTCAGCCATCGTTGAGACCACAACTGGCAGGTGTCGTCCCCTACACGACGACCTTCATCTCAGCCATCGTTGAGACCACAACTGGCAGGTGTCGTCCACTACACGACGACCTTCACTCTCAGCCATCGTTGAGACCACAACTGGCAGGTGTCGTCCCCTACACGACGACCTTCACTCTCAGCCATCGTTGAGACCACAACTGGCAGGTGTCGTCCCCTACACGACGACCTTCACTCTCAGCCATCGTTGAGACCACAACTGGCAGGTGTCGTCCCCTACACGACGACCTTCACTTCAGCTATCGTTGAGACCACAACTGGCAGGTGTCGTCCCCCACACGACCTTCACTCTCAGCCATCGTTGAGACCACAACTGGCAGGTGTCGTCCCCTACACGACGACCTTCACTCAGCCATCGTTGAGACCATAACTGGCAGGTGTCGTCCCCTACACGACGACCTTCACTCTCAGCCATCGTTGAGACCACAACTGGCAGGTGTCGTCCCCTACACGACGACCTTCACTCTCAGCCATCGTTGAGACCACAACTGGCAGGTGTCGTCCCCTACACGACGACCTTCACTCTCAGCCATCGTTGAGACCACAACTGGCAGGTGTCGTCCCCTACACGACGACCTTCACTCTCAGCCATCGTTGAGACCACAACTGGCAGGTGTCGTCCCCTACACGACGACCTTCACTCTCAGCCATCGTTGAGACCACAACTGGCAGGTGTCGTCCCCTACACGACGACCTTCACTCTCAGCCATCGTTGAGACCACAACTGGCAGGTGTCGTCCCCTACACGACGACCTTCACTCTCAGCTATCGTTGAGACCACAACTGGCAGGTGTCGTCCCCTACACGACGACCTTCATCTCAGCCATCGTTGAGACCACAACTGGCAGGTGTCGTCCCCTACACGACGACCTTCACTCTCAGCCATCGTTGAGACCACAACTGGCAGGTGTCGTCCCCTACACGACGACCTTCACTCTCAGCCATCGTTGAGACCACAACTGGCAGGTGTCGTCCCCTACACGACGACCTTCACTCTCAGCCATCGTTGAGACCAGAACTGGCAGGTGTCGTCCCCTACACGACGACCTTCACTCAGCCATCGTTGAGACCACAACTGGCAGGTGTCGTCCCCTACACGACGACCTTCACTCTCAGCCATCGTTGAGACCACAACTGGCAGGTGTCGTCCCCTACACGACGACCTTCACTCTCAGCCATCGTTGAGACCACAACTGGCAGGTGTCGTCCCCTACACGACGACCTTCACTCTCAGCCATCGTTGAGACCACAACTGGCAGGTGTCGTCCCCTACACGACGACCTTCACTCTCAGCATCGTTGAGTTATTAATCATCTTTATTGAAGGTTTGATGCTACGAGACTGTGGTTCCAGGATGCTGCGGATGGGTTCTGTAACTCTGGTCATAGAGCACCTGCGTATGCTAATTGTTCCAAGAATCTGGAACATGTTGACGTACATCGCAGCTGAAAATTTGAAGTACATCGGATGAAGCGTTCTCGATTTATGAGCGAAATAAAAAGCAAAAAATTTAGAAGAAAAAAATCTGGCAACCAGTCTTCCATATATATGTCGTGTCGAATAGGTAAAACTTGCCATTTTGGCTTAAACAGCAACGCTCTTCTTGCCGAATAAGGCAAGCGAATATTTGTGTATGCAATAATTTCGCAAAAATCATTCTGAACCTAACGAAAAAAATATATTTCATTGTGTTTGTTTATTATTAAATTATTGTAAACTTACCTAAAATATATTTAGTAGGATTATGCTAAATTAAATTGCGCTTGTTATAATAAGGTTAGGTAACTTTTCTAAGGTTCTTTTGGTACAAAATTATTAATTTTTACAGTAACATAAATGAAAAAATATATCTTTAAACGTATAAGAGAAAATTTTAGAAATGACTTAATTTTAAACGAGTTCTTGATAATTGACCAATTTTACCTATTTGGCACTATAATATAAAATATTATATATATATATATATATATATATAATGTGTGCAGAATATATTTTATTGGGCCTGAAAACACCTGAGAGGCGACGACCAAGAACTACAGCCCGATCCCCACAAACAGGTGGATACATATACGAACATGTGTAAAAAAAATGAGACGTATAAAGTAGGGGGGTGTCCAGGAGCTGGAGTTCATCCCTTGGTAACACTGAAGACGTGTTTGAAGGTATGCAATAGATACACTGGTGGATTAAAAAGAGAAGTGGATGAATTGCCACTGTGAGGATAACATAGAACACTCGCTCTCAGACTGACACTTTGTAATTTATTGTCTGCCTCCTGTAAATGTTACACACACACACACACACACACACACACACACACACACACACACACACGGTGGCCTAGTGGTAAAGCTCTCGCTTCACGCACGGAGGGCCCGGGTTCTATTCCCGGCGGGGCAGAAATATTTCGAAGTGTTTCCTTACACACACACACACACACACACACACACACTCACACACAGGCCTAGTGTCAAATCGACATGTGCCTAGGACAAAATGGTAACTAACACACACACACACACACACACACACACACTCACACACAGGCCTAGTGTCAAATCGACATGTGCCTAGGACAAAATGGTAACTAACACACACACACACACACACACACGTGCGATAAAACTCATACAGAAGGGAGAGTGGACCTAGTAGCGACCAGCGAAGAGACGGGACCAGGAGCTATGAATCGACCCCTGCAACCACATACAGGCGTGTCTGTGCTTCAGATTCTTCAAGTCTATGGTACTCTTTACCAACTCCAAGGCTGAGGGACTGATTACCTCATCTTTTCTATATAGGTCTACAGTCTTCCCATTATGTCCTTGAATTTGTATTGATAAAGCCACTGTTGGGCGAAACGTCTACAATAAAGATACCCAGATGTTGCACATGTCTAATTCTTCATCCTGTCGGTATTGTATACCATTCATATAGTGTAATATTACGATACGTAGTGCCACCATCTTACAACCATGACTCCGTCAACACAAGAGTACGCCAGCGCAAGGAGTGCTGGAAGCTCGAGTCTTCGTTCGCTAAACGTGGCCAGGTCCTTCTTAAAGAGAGAGTAAAACTTGAGATGTGGAGTGAGTGTAGCCACCCAGATGGTGGTGATACCTCTTATGCTACGGTGACACACCTCGCATATCACCTAAGATTGTGTGTGTGTATATCACCTAAGATTGTGTGTATATCACCTAAGATAGTGTGTATATCACCTAAGATTGTGTGTGTGTATATCACCTAAGATTGTGTGTGTGTATATCACCTAAGATTGTGTGTATATCACCTAAGATAGTGTGTATATCACCTAAGATTGTGTGTATATCACCTAAGATTGTGTGTATATCACCTAAGATTGTGTGTATATCACCTAAGATTGTGTGTATATCACCTAAGATTGTGTGTATATCACCTAAGATAGTGTGTATATCACCTAAGATTGTGTGTATATCACCTAAGATTGTGTGTATATCACCTAAGATAGTGTGTATATCACCTAAGATAGTGTGTATATCACCTAAGATTGTGTGTATATCACCTAAGATTGTATATCACCAAGATGTGTATATCACCTAAGATTGTGTGTATATCACCTAAGATTGTGTGTATATCACCTAAGATTGTGTGTATATCACCTAAGATTGTGTGTATATCACCTAAGATTGTGTGTATATCACCTAAGATTGTGTGTATATCACCTAAGATTGTGTGTATATCACCTAAGATTGTGTGTATATCACCTAAGATTGTGTGTATATCACCTAAGATTGTGTGTATATCACCTAAGATTGTGTGTATATCACCTAAGATTGTGTGTATATCACCTAAGATTGTGTGTATATCACCTAAGATTGTGTGTATATCACCTAAGATTGTGTGTATATCACCTAAGATTGTGTGTATATCACCTAAGATTGTGTGTATATCACCTAAGATTGTGTGTATATCACCTAAGATTGTGTGTATATCACCTAAGATTGTGTGTATATCACCTAAGATTGTGTGTATATCACCTAAGATTGTGTGTATATCACCTAAGATTGTGTGTATATCACCTAAGATTGTGTGTATATCACCTAAGATTGTGTGTATATAACCTAAGATTGTGTGTATATCACCTAAGATTGTGTGTATATCACCTAAGATTGTATATAGTAAACAGTTGACCTGAGTTTTATATAGAGGAAAGTAAGGTGTAGCAGCAGGATGCGAGGTCACAGGTGGGCTGGGTCAGCTGATGTGATGAACTGGTTACATCAGGCAAGCTCTCCATTTATCCTTCTTGGTCTTCAACCAACGCTGATGTTTCCTGGAGTGTGATTCAGTGTCTTATCAACCTATCGGTACTGTATTTATAATACACATGGTGTTTCACTCGTAGGAGGCCCCGAGTTGGTACTCCTGTAGTGGCAACCGTCTTGCTTGTATATTTTGTCTGTAGTAAACGATAACTCTGGGCCTCCTACGAGTGAAACACTGTATCATTACCTCTCCCCATATTGAGCCACCCTTGTATTCGACTGAAGAATCCCGCTGTGTAGGCGAAACGTTGCAGAAATAAACAGCTGTTGCTCAAGTGTATTACTCATGTACTTGTCAGTACGTACCGTGTACCATTATTATAAATATTATACTTAGAGTTGTTTTTCCCAGGCCTCGTATTGCTTCTCCGACGTTGTCTTGTCACAGCCTCCACAAGGGAGAATCCTCGCGACAAGTTGTACGTCGCAATACTACGTCATTAGTTGCTTGTGTGTCCTTTTTGCCTGGCATAGTGTGGTAATTTTATCAATTTTATTATAAAATTTAGTGTTGAACGTGTGGGAGGCAAGGCCGTTCAGTAATGAACGTGTGGGAGTGTGGTGTGGGGGGCTAGGTCGTTCAGTGTTGAACGTGTGGGAGGGTATGTCGTTCAGTGTTGAACGTGTGGGAGGGTATGTCGTTCAGTGTTGAACGTGTGGGAGGGTGTCGTTCAGTGTTGAACGTGTGGGAGGGTATGTCGTTCAGTGTTGAACGTGTGGGAGGGTATGTCGTTCAGTGTTGAACGTGTGGGAGGGTATGTCGTTCAGTGTTGAACGTGTGGGAGGGTATGTCGTTCAGTGTTGAACGTGTGGGAGGGTATGTCGTTCAGTGTTGAACGTGTGGGAGGGTATGTCGTTCAGTGTTGAACGTGTGGGAGGGTATGTCGTTCAGTGTTGAACGTGTGGGAGGGTATGTCGTTCAGTGTTGAACGTGTGAGAGGCTATGTCGTTCAGTGTTGAACGTGTGGGAGGCTAGGTCGTTCAGTGTTGAACGTGTGGGAGGCTAGGTCGTTCATTGTTGAACGTGTGGGAGGCTAGGTCGTTCAGTGTTGAACGTATGGGAGGCTAGGTCGTTCAGTGAACGTGTGGAAGCGTGGTGTGGGAGGCAAGGTCGTTCAGTGATGAACGTGTGGGAGTGTGGTGTGGGAGGCTAGGTCGTTCAGTGTTGAACGTGTGGGGGCTAGGTCGTTCAGTGATGAATGTGTGGGAGTGTGGTGTGGGAAGCTAGGCAGTTTAGTGATGAGGATGTGGGTGGGTGTGGGAGCCTAGGTCGTTTAGCGATGAACGTGTGGGAGTGTGGTGTGGGAGGCTAGGTCGTTCAATGATGAACGTGTGCGAGTGTGGTGTGGGAGGCTAGGTCGTTCAATGATGAACGTGTGGGAGGCTAGGTCGTTCAGGTAGTCAGTAGCCGGGTACAGCAATAAATATAAGGTCCCTACAGTGATACCATTACCATAGTAGTGGCACTGTATCACCACAGTAGTGGCACTGTATCACCACAGTAGTGGCACTGTATCACCACAGTAGTGGCACTGTATCACCACAGTAGTGGCACTGTATCACCACAGTAGTGGCCCTGTATCACCACAGTAGTGGCCCTGTATCACCACAGTAGTGGCACTGTATCACCACAGTAGTGGCACTGTATCACCACAGTAGTGGCACTGTATCACCACAGACAGGACACCTCAGGCAATATGCTCCCCGCCCTCAAACATATCAACAAATGCATCAGTTAGCGAGGGAGCACAGCACCCCTGCGGAACACTACCACTGCTCTGTAACACAGGTAACCAGCCTGGGAGATAGCGCTAAGCCCGTATTTGTTTATACAGTGCCTGGAAAATAAGAGGTAATTAGCTTGGAAGGGTTCTAGATGCAATTTCTAGTGCATCAAGATCCCTACGCTGGGCATGAAGACTTCCCTCAGTCCTACCTTGAAGTGTCGAGACTACAACCCACACAACACAGCCTAGCCATGGTTGATCAGGCCCTGATCCACCGGGAGGCCTGGTCAAGGATTAGGTCGCGGAGCGTTGACCCCGAAACACCCTCCAAGTAGACTCCAGGTAGATCACTTACCTCATCATCTTTCATCTGTTTGAAGTTCTAGAACCAAACACGACGGAGGAACACGAAAAAATATTAGTTTTTAAGGTTTATAATTCATTCCTCTTCACTGCCTCGTCACTACATCTAAGAGCATTTAACACCTCGCACGACTGCAGGTGACCATGGAACGAGGTAGTTGGGCAATTAAGAACATAAGAATGGAGGAACACTGCAGCAGGCCTACTAGCCCACCCATTCCCATCCACGTATTTCTCCAGCCTTTTTAGTACGTCATGTACTAAACCCCAGCACTTTTTCACTCGTGTATAATTTTCATCGAGAGGGCCGAGGAGGGTACTGTGACAGTGACCGCTCGAAGTTAAGACGAGCTGACAGGGAAGAGAGGTCAAGTGACGGGTCAAGTCCAGTGTCAGCCACACACACACATTGACAACACACACAGCTAAAGAGAGACGGATAAATAAGAAATTTAGAGGAAGAGTGTTATAAAAATGCGACATCTATTAAGTGAAGATATCTCCAGAGAATTCTAGGTCAACTTATTGGTGCCCCTCTAGCATCTAACCTGTTACTGGGTTCATGACTGTATGAATTCTAGTCCAGTTTTCCTGTAAATTATATGGCTTCTCAGTAGCGCTTTGGAATTTCAACTGAATGAATACAAACCAACCAAATAAAATTATAGATCTTTAATAACAAAGGTGTCTAGGTGGTGATATTTACAGTTTATGTAACTTGAATAATTAACCACATAAGCTGCTACACAACTCTTGAAGTATAGCTTATTATACTTTTGTCATTTACTTATGTACATATTACATTACATATGGTGCTATGGGCACTTTGGATAAGAAACTGTACACGATAATACTCTTAATGTGTACTATCTGGTACATATGAGATGTGCTTATAAGTACTAGAGTAATATAGGTGTATGTGCTCTGTAAGTGCTTTGTAGACTCGACTTAGAACGTGACTGATAACACAAATCCCTAGATAAGCTAACTTCTGGACCATTGAGGCATTCAGACAACTTGAATATGACGACCCGTTCACCAAACAGCAATAATGCTCTGAGCAGCAGTGAACAGCAAGGAATCAAGGAGACCAAAAACGACCCTAACTGGGAGATCATCAGTAAATCCTCCAAGAAAAGGTCATAAAACTAACTCCCTTATTACTGAAACTGAGTTCAGCAATTCCAAATTCCTGAGTACGACAGTGCGTAGATACCAAAACAATGTAAGTGGAGAGTTGAGCTTGGGACCAGAGATATAGTGTCTCACGACACAGCCTCTGAAAACGTCAAAAATCAATGTCTAAATAATGCTCTGTGAACAGAGTTGCACACAGTTACGAGATGTATATCCCGATTCACCAACGGAGACATACTCTACCAAAAACAGTCTAAATAACTTGGGCTGCGGAGAACGGCGTTCTCCCAGACAGCAGAGATGGTGTTTCCTCTGCAAGTAGCAGTCAGTCACAGAGGGAGAGGAGCCCTGCAGATCCTACGTAAAAGGGACACGTAGCTGGCAGCCAGTCACAACTCTCCTTCAACGAGGACAGTGAGAGGTATACTTGTTCCATCGTACCTACGTACTTAAGATAATATATATATGCCAAATAATAATAATAATATAAAGAATGTTTTCGTTTTAGCTATTAACGAAAACATCAGCAATATAATATTAGATGGAAAAGCAAATATATATATATATATATATATATATATATATATATATATATATATATATATATATATATATATATATATATATATATATATATATATATATATAAAAATTATGGCGTCCTTTTTCGGGGGACGTTACAAAGAGAGACTCCAGAAAGACACATTGACGACTCGGAGGCAAAAAAACAGCACCAATAGATAAAAGGGAACTTGATAATGAGGCCGACGGAGACAGAAACCAACACGAGACCAATATACTAACGTGAGACAGAGGTCAAGAGAGACCGAGACCAAAATAAAAAATGGATTAAGAAGTTGAGAATAAGAGCAGACAGATTGACGACATATACACAAAAAAATAACAGACAAACGGAGACGAAGGGAAAGACAAGACAGAAACTGCAGCTGCTTCTCAGCTCAGACAAAAATAATCTCACAAAGACACAAGAAAACTCTGCACTTGGTAAGACTTCCAACTACGCCTTAGTGCCTTCCTGTGACCTTTGTGCCTTCCTGGTAACCTTTGTGCCTTCCTGGTAACCTTTGTGACTTCCTGGTAATCTTTGTGCCTTCCTGGTAACCTTTGTGCCTTCCTGGTAACCTTAGTGCCTTCCTGGTAACCTTAGTGCCTTACTGGTGACCTTAATGCCTTCTCATTGACCTTAATGCCTTCCCATTGACCTTAATGCCTTACTGGTGACCTTAATGCCTTCCCATTGACCTTAATGCCTTCCCATTGACCTTAATGCCTTCCCATTGACCTTAATGCCTTCCCATTGAGCTTAATGCCTTCCCATTGACCTTAATGCCTTCCCATTGACCTTAATGCCTTCCCATTGACCTTAATGCCTTCCCATTGACCTTAATGCCTTCCCATTGACCTTAATGCCTTCCCATTGACCTTATTGCCTTACTGGCGACCTTACTGCCTTCCCATTGACCTTATTGCCTTACTGGTGACCTTATTGCCTTACTGGTGACCTTAGTGCCTTACCATTGGCCTTTCTGTTGACCTTAGTGCCTTCTCATTTATCTTACTGCCTTCCTGGTGATCTTTGTGCCTTACTGGTGACCTTAGTGCCTTTCCGGTGATCTTAGTGCCTTTCTGGTGATTTTAGTTCCTGGTGACCTTGGTGCATTTCTGGTGATAGTGCCTTCTTGGTGACCTTAGTGCCTTCCTGGTGACCTTAGTACCTTCCTGGTGACCTTGATGCATTCCTGGTGACCAAGGTGCCTTTCTGGGTACCTTAGTGCCTTCCTGGTGACGTCAGTGCCTTCCTGGTGACATCAGTGCCTTCCTGGTGACTTTAGTGACTGTAATTGTGACTTGAGTTATGTGAAGCTGGGGTCAGACCGACGAGGAGGCAGGAGAAATGCGTCTTGGTGTTGGACTCTTGGTGACCCGACACTATAGCTTCTGGACATAAGACCGATGTCTGTACCCTGGCTGACCAGTCTTCTGAACATAAGACCAATGTCTATACTCTGGCTGACCAGTCCCTGGGTTTAGACCTTCAAAGATAATGTTATTTGTTGATGGGAGGGGAGAAGAATAGGGAGAGGGCTGAGTGGGTGGTCACTATCAGTGAGTGGGAGGTCACTGTCAGAGCCCTGGTACTATGTAAGGTATCAAGATGATCAGTATTATGATAATTTAGTTATCAGAGGAACGTATATCACTTTACCTGTGTTTGGTGATACCAGGTGTGTGTGTGTGTGGTGTGTGTGTGTGTTTTGTGTGTGTGTGTTTTGTGTGTGTGTGTGTGTGTGTTTTGTGTGTGTGTGTGTGTGTGTGTGTTAGGTTTAAGTGGTGTGGGGTTAGATTTAAATGGTGTGAGTAAGCCAGGGAAAGGTCTCTGTCACATGACCAAAAGTTGCACTGGACAGGTCATCACATGACAGACATTTTCCTCTTCCTGACACAACAGCAACAGCATGGTGGGAGGGGGAGGAGGGAAGGAATAATGAGGGAGCAAGCATCTACATATATGGTAGTTCTCCAGGTTTGAGGGTGGGTGGGAGTTAGGAAGGAAGGGTGGGTGGGAGTTAGGGAGCAAGCCTGGAGGTAACCTGGTCTTGGCTTCCTCTGACCTCTCAGTGACCTCTTGACACCCATACCTTTGACCTCTGTGACCTCTTGTCACCCGTACATGTGACCTCTCACCTCAATTAGTGAAAATAATAGATTATTATTATTTAGTGTTAATGGGTAATAAAAGTTACAACAGTGAAGATTTCACTTAATCATCTATTATAAGTTTAACGAAGGAAGAATGGCAACAGTGTCAGTGTTTCTGGCAACACATGGCAGTGACAGTTTGACATCACCCTGTTAAAGTTAATTGTTAATGGAAGTTTAAAGCCTATCTACTCTACGAAGGTCAGTAAGGCAGCCCCTTCTTCACCACCGGCAAGAATACTTTAATACCTAAAATAGGCATTAAAGTGTATATACACTGAGAGACCTAAACATGTGGCGTGTGTGTGTGTTTGTGTTGTGTATGTGTTGTGTATGTGTTGTGTATGTGGTGTGTGTGTTGTGTGTGTTTGTGTTTGTGTATGTGTTGTGTGTGTATGTGTTGTGTGTGTTTGTATATGTGTTGTGTGTGTGTTTGTGTATGTGTTGTGTGTTTGTGTATGTGTTGTGTGTTTGTGTAGTGTGTTTGTGTATGTTTGTGTATGTGTTGTGTGTTTGTGTATGTTTGTGTATGTGTTGTGTGTATGTGTTGTGTGTGTTTTGGTGTGTGTGTTTGTGTATGTGTTGTGTGTGTGTTGTTGGTGTGTGTGTTTGTGTATGTGTTGTGTATGTGTTGTTTGTGTATGTGTTGTGTGTGTTTGTGTATGTGTTGTGTGTGTTTGTGTATGTGTTGTTTGTGTATGTGTTGTCTGTGTTTGTGTATGTGTTGTCTGTGTTTGTGTATGTGTTGTCTGTGTTTGTGTATGTGTTGTCTGTGTTTGTGTATGTGTTGTCTGTGTTTGTGTATGTGTTGTCTGTGTTTGTGTATGTGTTGTCTGTGTTTGTGTATGTGTTGTTTGTGTATGTGTTATCTGTGTTTGTGTTGTTTGTGTATGTGTTGTTTGTGTGTTGTCTGTGTTTTGTGTGTGTTTGTGTATGTGTTGTTTGTGTATGTGTTGTTTGTGTATGTGTTGTTTGTGTATGTGTTGTCTGTGTTTGTGTATGTGTTGTCTGTGTGTATGTGTTGTCTGTGTGTATGTGTTGTCTGTGTTTGTGTATGTGTTTTGTGTATGTGTTGTCTGTGTGTTGTCTGTGTTTTGTGTGTGTGTGTGTTTTGTGTGTGTTTTGTGTGTTTGTGTGTTGTTTGTATGTGTGTGTTTTGTGTGTGTGTGTGTTTTGGTGTGTGTGTTTTGGGTGTGTGTGTGTTTTGTGTGTGTGTGTTTGTGTGTTTTTGTGTGTGTGTGTTTTGTGTGTGTGTGTTTTGTGTGTGTGTGTTTTGTGTGTGTGTGTGTTTTGGGTGTGTGTGTTTTGGGTGTGTGTGTGTTTTGTGTGTGTGTGTTTTGGGTGTGTGTGTGTTTTGAGTGTGTGTGTGTTTTGGGTGTGTGTGTGTTTTGGGTGTGTGTGTGTTTTGGGTGTGTGTGTTTTGGGTGTGTGTTTTGTGTCAGTTTTGTGTGTGTTTTGTGTGTTTTTTATGTGTATGTTTTGTCTGTTTTGTGTGTGTTTTGTGTGTGTGTCTCGTGCTGAATAGGTAAAATTGGTCAATTAATAAGAACTCTTTTAAAATTAAATCCGTTAAGCTTACAATAATTTAATAATAAACAAACACAATAAAATATATTTTTGTCGTTAGGTTCAGAATGATTTTTTGCGAAATTATTGCATACACAAAATAATTCGCTTGTCTTATTCGGCAAGAAGAGCGTTGCTATTTAAGCCAAAATAGCAAGTTTTACCTATTCGGCATTATATATATAATATATATATATATATATATATATATATATATATATATATATATATATATATATATATATCCTGTGTAGTGGTAGGTTGATGATCCATTACACTGTGAGGAATGCAGTCGGCATACATCAAACTGGAAATCGTGAAAGTCAAAGGTAAAATCATTTTTATTCTTGAGTTTGACGCAGCTGAGGAACTTCAGCTGAATACTGATGAATCTAGTACTGGGTAGGTCCTCAGCGAGCACTCTCCTAGGTAATTCCTCCTAGTACTGGGTAGGTCCTCAGCGAGCACTCTCCTAGGTACTCCCTCCTAGTACTAGGTAGGTCCTCAGCGAGCTCACTCCTAGGTACTCCCTCCTAGTACTGGGTAGGTCCTCAGCGAGCACTCTCCTGGGTACTCCCTCCTAGTACTGGGTAGGTCCTCAGCGAGCACTCTCCTGGGTACTCCCTCCTAGTACTGGGTAGGTCCTCAGCGAGCTCACTCCTAGGTACTCCCTCCTAGTACTGGGTAGGTCCTCAGCGAGCACTCTCCTGGGTACTTCCTCCTAGTACTGGGTAGGTCCTCAGCGAGCACTCTCCTAGGTACTCCCTGCTAGTATTGGGTAGGTCCTCAGCGAGCACTCTCCTAGGTACTCCTAGTACTGGGTAGGTCCTCAGCGAGCACTCTCCTAGGTACTCCTAGTACTGGGTAGGTCCTCGGCGAGCACTCTCCTAGGTACTCCCTGCTAGTATTGGGTAGGTCCTCAGCGAGCACTCTCCTAGGTACTCACTCCTAGTACTGGGTAGATCCTCAGCGAGCACTCTCCTAGGTACTCCCTGCTAGTACTGGGTAGGTCCTCAGCGAGCACTCTCCTAGGTACTCCCTGCTAGTATTGGGTAGGTCCTCAGCGAGCACTCTCCTAGGTACTCCCTGCTAGTACTGGGTAGGTCCTCAGCGAGCACTCTCCTAGGTACTCCCTCCTAGTACTGGGTAGGTCCTCAGCGAGCACTCTCCTAGGTACTCCCTCCTAGTATTGGGTAAGTCCTCAGCGAGCACTCTCCTAGGTACTCCCTCCTAGTACTGGGTAGGTCCTCAGCGAGTACTCTCCTAGGTACTCCCTCCTAGTATTGGGTAGGTCCACAGCGAGCACACTCCTAGGTACTCCCTCCTAGTATTGGGTAGGTCCTCAGCGAGCACACTCCTAGGTACTCCTAATACTGGGTAGGTCCTCAGCGAGCACTCTCCTAGGTACTTCCTCCTAGTACTGGGTAGGTCCTCAGCGAGCACTCTCCTAGGTACTTCGTCCTAGTACTGGGTAGGTCCTCCCTCTGTCACCAGAACAGCAGGGATTCAACAAGGTGCTGGAAACATTCCTTAGAGATTCCGGTCCATGGTGACATGACAGCATCACGCAGTTGCTGCAGATTTTTTTGGCTGCACATTCATGCTGTGAATATCCTGCTCCATCATATTCCAAATGTTTGTCAAATTCTGACACTACCATCTGCGTGTCGCAGCAGAAATCACGATTCGTCAGACCAGGTGACGTTTTACCCATTTTCAACTGTCCAGTTTTGGTGAGCCTGTGTCCACCGTAGCCTCAGTTTCTAGTTCTTAGCTGACAGGAGTGCAACCCAGTGTTGTCTGCTGCTGCTGCTGTCCCATCCACCTCAAGGCTCGACGTGTTGTGCGTTCAAAGATACTCTTCTGCATACCACTGTTGTGACGCGTGGTTATTTGAATTACGGTCGCCTTCCTGTCATTTTGAAACAATCTGACCATTTTTCTCTGACCTCTCATTATCAAGACGTTTACACCCACAGAACTGCCACTCACTGGAAGTTTTGTGTTTTTCACAGGATTAACTGTAAACTCTAGAGACTTGTGTGTGTGTGGAAATAACAGGATGGACAGTGTCTCTGATACTCAAACCACGTCTGTCACCAACAATCACTGAGGCATTGATAATCCACCACAAATACCACCTCCATCACCACTACCACCTCCACCCCCACCATCACCACTACCTCCTCCACCATCACCTCCATCACCACTACCTCCTCCATCACCACTACCTCCTCCACCTCCATCACCACTACCTCCTCCACCTCCATCACCACTACCTCCTCCACCTCCATCACCACTACCTCCTCCATCACCACTACCTCCTCCACCTCCATCACCACTACCTCCACCTCCATCACCACTACCTCCTCCACCTCCATCACCACTACCTCCTCCACCACCACCACTACCTCCTCCACCACCACCACCACTACCTCCTCCACCACCACCACTACCTCCTCCACCTCCATCACCACTACCTCCTCCACCACTACCACCATCACCACTACCCCTCCACCACCATCACCTCCATCACCACTACCCCTCCACCACTCACACTCCTCCACCACATCACTCCATCACCACTACCTCCTCCACCACCATCACCACTACCTCCTCCACCACCATCACCACTACTCCTCCACCACCATCACCATCACCACCTCCCCACCATCACCACCTCCATCACCACTACCTCCACCATCACCACCTCCATCACCACCTCCTCCACCATCACCACCTCCATCACCACTACCTCCTCCACCATCACCACCTCCTCCACCATCACCACCTCCATCACCACTACCTCCTCCACCATCACCACCTCCATCACCACTACCTCCTCCACCATCACCACCTCCATCACCACTACCTCCTCCACCATCACCACCTCCATCACCACTACCTCCTCCACCATCACCACCTCCATCACCACTACCTCCTCCACCATCACCACCTCCATCACCACTACCTCCTCCACCATCACCACTATCTCCTCCACCATCACCACCTCCATCACCACTACCTCCTCCACCATCACCACCACTACCTCCTCCACCATCACCACCACTACCTCCTCCACCATCACCACCACTACCTCCTCCACCATCACCACCACTACCTCCTCCACCATCACCACCACTACCTCCTCCACCATCACCACTACCTCCTCCACCATCACTACCTCCACCATCACCACCACTACCTCCTCCACCATCACCATCATTGCAGGATGAGAGTGTTACCTCGAAGCTGTTACCATGACAACGCTGACGACCCAAAATAGTCACACAATGGCTGTGTGGAGGTGTGGGAGGTGTGGGGGAGATGTGTATTTAGAATTAGTTGATTTTGTGGTAGGGAATTGGCAAGGTGGACTAAGTAGAGAGTTGTGTTATTTTATGAATTAGTTCATTTTATGGTAACGAAAGCAACTTGAGCTTAATTTACTAACTACGCGTGTAACATACTCCGTAATTTAACGAAATATAACGTAATGTAAACGAAATATCATTGAGAACATTATGTTCATGAAACTCTAGGGGTGAGCATACTGCCGAGCATTCAGAGGCACTATCAACAAACTAAAAACATATTTATTATCATTGCAGATTTATGGTTTATTCGTAGTTACAAATGTAAATTGAGCAAGTATGACATGCAACATTAGGCAGCTTATTCTATTTAAAATATGTATTAATATTAGAGAAATTTATTGAGTTTATTAGTTGGAATTGAATTATTTTCAAAATTACAATATGATGAAATTTTACTTTAATTTTTATATAATGATATTAGATTTAAGGTGTTAAATTTGAATGTAAATGGAATTGAGATTATCTTAAGGAAAATAACATTGAGCATTTTGACATTAACTTATAATATGAGTAGGTAACATAATAGTAATATATTAAAATTGAGATTATCTATAGGAAAGTAAAATCAGCATTTTCAAAGTATAGTTTATAGTATGATCATTTAGTTTTGGGTGAGTAGGTGGTTTTGAGTTGAGTCTTAAATTGATTTTCAGACAAGATTATCTTAATATTTACTGGTAATGAATTCCAGATTCTGGGGCCCTTTATGTGCATAGAATTTTTACATAGGTTGATATGAACACGGGGTATATCAAAAAGTGATCTGTGTCGTGTGTTGTGGTCATGGGTCCTATTAAAGTTGGTGAGGAGAGTTTTGAGCAGAGGGTTTATATTAGAGTGTAAAGTTTTATATATGTAGTAGGCACAAGAGTAAGTATGAATGTTCTTTACGGTGAGTAGTTTGAGACTTTTGAATATTAGTGGAGTATGCTGTCTAGAGTGGGAATTTGTTATCATTCTGACTGCGGCCTTTTGTTGTGTTATGAGTGGTCTAAGGTGATTTAACGTTGTTGATCCCCATGCACAGATTCCATAGGTGAGATACGGGTAGATAAGTGAATGATATAGTGCAAGGAGAGCTGATTGAGGTACATAATAGCGTATCTTTGATAATATGCCTACTGTCTTCGAAATTTTCTTGGAAATTTGTTGTATATGTGTTTGGAATTTAAGGCTACTGTCAAGGTGGATTCCTAGGAATTTTCCCTCTGTGAGTCTTGTGATGGGTGTACCATTGAGTGTTATGTTAAGTGGAACATTTGTGGCTTTGCTTCCAAACTGTATGAAGTAGGTCTTGTCAGTATTGAGAGTAAGCTTGTTAGTCGTCATCCATGTTGATATTTTCTGTAATTCGGCATTAACAGTGTTGGCCAGTATAACTGGATTTGGGTGAGAGAAGACATATGTTGTGTCATCTGCAAATAAAATGGGTTTGAGTAGTTGTGATGCATTCGGTAGGTCATTTATGTAAATGAGGAATAGGAGTGGCCCCAGGACACTTCCTTGAGGGACTCCGACTGTAATTTGTTGTGTGGAAGAGTTCGCTCCATTTGTGTACACGTATTGGCTTCTGTTGGTGAGGTATGATTTTAGGTAGTTGAGTGGGTGCCCCCTTATACCATAGTGTGCTAATTTTGTGAGCAGTAAATCATGGTCGACTGTATCAAAAGCTTTGCGGAGATCAATGAAGATTCCCAGTGGGACTTCTTTTTTCTCAAGTGCTGTATATATTAACTCCAACATGTGGGTAATAGCATCGTTTGTGCTGTAGCAAACACGAGACTGACAAGTTGAAGGTCAGCTTTCAGGAACATTAACAAGAAGGCTTTCACGACCCATTACACGACATACGTCAGGTCCATCCTGTTGTATGCAGCGCCAGTATAGAACCCACTTCTTATAAGGAGAGATTAGAGGAGCTAACCCTGACGATACTAGAGGACAGATAGAGCAGAGGGGATTTTCCGTATTTTTCGCCTTCCAACCGAGGTCCTCTTCACCTGATGAGGCCTCGGTTATGACGACACGCATACAGTGACAGGTGTTAGAGTTTCACAGGTGTTTGTGGTGTGTGGAGAGAGCAACAGGTGGAGAGGTCACAGAATTTACACATACACATATGATTTATTCACATGTTGAAGAATAAGACACTTGTGCAGCTTTCGCGAATCATTATTGTGGAAACGTTTCGCCCGCCATTGGCGTCTTCAGTCCAGTACGGAGAGGAACTGTTAAAGATTAAAAGGATAATAAGGCAATCAGTCCCTCATCCTGGAGTCGATGTGTTCAGTCCATCAGTCTCGACCCCAGGCTGAGGGACTGATTACCTCATTCTCCTCATCTTTCACAACTCTTCTCTGTACGGGACTGAAGAAGTCACTGGCTGGCGAAACGTTTCCTCACTAAAGATTCCCAAACGTTAAACAAGTGACTCATTCTTGAACTTGTGGTTACCTGAGCCTTCACATCACTCCCACATGTAGAGATGAATATAAAACCTGACTTGAGAACGCTTCGCCTGATAGGTTTCAAACTTTCAGCGCATCAATTCATGCGATGGCTTGAGAATAACTCGTGTGACCTTCACACCTGTACTGCAGAAGCCTCAAAAGAGGCTTCAAAGTACTTTTGGAGTGTCCAGAAACAAATTCACCAATTTAAGTTCAAAAAATTATATAGTTGTATATACTGGTATTATATAGAGGTGAGAATATCTGCGAGGGGGAAATTTCTCCTTCGTTTGACGTAGTACTGAATTACAGTTGCTTAAGTACTTACCACAGTACATCTCGCACTTAACTGGCTATTGCTGTGTAGATTTTTTTTAGATTTTGCTGGTAAAGTGGCTAATTTATTGTGTACCTCATATCCATCCTGTGGATGGTAGTGGCTAGTATATTGTGTACCTCATATCCATCCTGTGGATGGTAGTGGCTAGTTTATTGTGTACCTCATATCCATCCTGTGGATGGTAGTGGCTAGTATAATGTGTACCTCATATCCATCCTGTGGATGGTAGCGCAAGAGCATATGGATACACAAACTAGGCCCCAGAAGCTTTTACAGGAATACATCTGGATTTATATCTAGTTCACTTATCTGTTAGAAGCAAATTTAGGAAATTTGTTTAATATATCTAGTATCTTATTTTCATTAATAAGATATCTTGACATACGACATAGATTGTTACACAGGGTTACCAGTTAATACTGCGAGATTTAGGCACGACAACGAGAATATTTTGAAGGAACTCAGAGTGCCTGAGGTGTTGACGCTGGTCCCAGCACGTCGTAAATGTTGAACTTGTAGCCACTGATGAGCTGGTGTATGTGTTGAGAGTTGTGCCCATCTCCATGGTTCCTTGGAAAAAGTGGGTTGGAGAAATGTTGGAGAGGGTGTGGAGGCTGTAGGAGTGCATGGAGGTGTGTGAAGGTGGTAGGTGTGTGTTAAGGTGTGTACAAGTGGTAGAGATATGTGGGGTTGTTGCGGAGGTGGTAGGTGTGTGGTAGTGGTGGTAAGGAGGTGAAAGGTGGGTGCAGGAGTGTATGGTAGTGGTATGTGGTATAGTGGTATAGTGCGTGGTAGCATGGTGGTGCGTGAGAGAACGAGAACTATATTCTGGGATATATATACACACTTGACACCTAATAATAGCCAGTGATATTAATAATTAAGTTGGTCCTCATTATTTACAAGACCGCGGGGCTCCTGCCAGAGGCTGACTGAACTTCTCTACAGCCATTATATAAACATCTAAACTAGAGACCTAATCTCTCTAGACTGTGGAGCTCCAGACACTTGAGATAATCTGTTGTATGCTCAACTAATTTTTGGATATTAACTCACAGCAAATCTAAACCATCTCGATCCTCCCTTACCTTCACCCTGATAGCCTCTCCCTTACCTTCGCCCTGATCGCCTCTCCCTTACCTTCACCCTAATCGCCTCTCCCTTACCTTCACCCTAATCGCCTCTCCCTTACCTTCACCCTGATCGCCTCTCCCTTACCTTCACCCTGATCCCCTCCCTGACTTCTTCACCCACGGCACCCTGACCCCCCTCTCCCTCCCTGACCTCTTCACCCACGGCACCCTGACCCCCCTCTCCCTCCCTGACCTCTTCACCCACGGCACCCTGACCCCCCTCTCCCTCCCTCCCTCACTCCTGTCATTGATTTCTGATGAAGCTGATTTTTATTTATATCTCAAGAAGGGAAGATCTTACTGGTGTGTGTGTGTGTGTGTGTGTGTGTGTGTGTGTGTGTGTGTGTGGTGTGTTGTGTGTTGTGTGTTTGTGTGTTTGTGTGTTTGTGTGTGTGTGTGTGTGTGTGTGTGTGTGTGTGTGTGTGTGTGGTGTGTTGTGTGTTTGTGTGTGTGTTGTGTGTTTGTGTGTTTGTGTGTTTGTGTGTTTGTGTGTTTGTGTGTGTGTGTGTTGTGTGTGTGTGTGTGTGTGTGTGTGTGGTGTGTTGTGTGTGTGTGTGTGTGTGTTTGTGTGTTTGTGTGTTTGTGTGTTTGTGTGTTTGTGTGTTTGTGTGTTTGTGTGTGTGTGTGTGTGTGTGTGTGTGTGTGTGTGTGTGTGTGTGTGTGTTGTGTGTTTGTGTGTTTGTGTGTTTGTGTGTGTGTGTGTGTGTGTGTGTGTGTGTGTGTGTGTGTGTGTGTGTGTTGTGTTGTGTGTTTGTGTGTGTGTGTGTGTGTGTGTGTGTGTTGTGTGTTGTGTGTTTGTGTGTGTGTGTGTGTGTGTGTGTGTGGTGTGTTGTGTGTTTGTGTGTGGTGTGTTGTGTGTTTGTGTGTTGTGTGTTGTGTGTGTACTCGCCTATTTGTGGTTTCAGGGGTCGAGACTCGGCTCCTGGACCCGCCTCTTCACTGATCGCTACTAGGTCCTTTAACTGCTCCATGAGCTTTATCATACCTCGTCTTAAAACTATGTATGGTTCCTGCCTCCACTACATCACTTGCCAGACTATTCCACTTCCTGACAACTCTGTGACTGAAGAAATACTTCCTAACATCTCTTTGACTCATCTGAGTCTTCAACTTCCAATTGTGACCCCTTGTTTCTGAGTCCCATCTCTGGAATATTCTGTCTCTGTCCACTTTGTCAATTCCTCGCAGTATTTTGTATGTCGTTATCATGTCTCCCCTTAACCCTCCTGTCCTCCAATGTCATCAGGCCGATTTCCCTTAACCTTTCTTCGTAGGACATTCCCCTTAGCTCTGGAACTAGCCTTGTTGCAAACCTTTGCACTTTCTCTAATTTCTTGACGTTCTTGACCAGGTGTGGGTTCCAAACTGGTGTTGCATTCTCCAGTATGAGCCTGACGTAGACAGTGTACAGAGTCTTGAACGATTCCTTACTGAGGTATCGGAACGCTATTCTCAGGTTTGCCAGGCGTCCATATGCCGCAGCAGTTATCTGGTTGATGTGTGCCTCATGAGATGTGCTCGGTATTATACTCACCCAAGACCCTTTTCCTCGAGTGAGTTTTGCAGTGTTTGGTCACCTAGACTATACTCTGTCTGCGGTCTTCTTTGCCCTTCCCCGATCTTCATGACTTTGCCAGTTACTGGACGAAGCTTCTAGCCTGTCCAGGTCTCTTTGTAGTCCTGCCTGATCCTCATCAGATTTAATTTTTCTCATTAACTTCACATCATCTGCGAACAGGGACACTTCTGAGTCTATCCCTTCCGTCATGTCATTCATGTATACCAAAAATAGCACTGGTCCTAGGAGTGACCCTTGTGGAGCCCCGCTCGTCACAGGTACCCACTCTGATACTCACCTGTTAGTTACCATTTTGTCCGTGTGTTTGTTTCTGAACATTACGGTAATTGGAAGGGGCGTGTGGGCGTGTGTGTGGGCGTGTATGTGTGTGTGAACATTACAGTAATTGGAAGGGGCGTGTGGGTGTGGGCGTGTATGTTCGTGAACATAACGGTAATTGGAAGGGGCGTGGGTGTGGGCGCGTATGTGTGTGTGTGAACATTACGGTAATTGGAAGGGACGTGGGCGTGTGTGTGGGCGTGGGTGGAAAGGTTAGCCTAATTGACAGAAGGAGGCAAACGTTTGTAAAGGTTATAACGATCAAGCTGTGCTAGGCTCCTCCGTGTTATGGAATCCTAAGCTCTCTCTTTCTCAAAACAAGTCAAAAGCAATATCAAAATCACTGCTGCCAGAGTCACTGCCAAAGCCACTTTGAAGGTCACTGCCAAAGCCACTTTGAAAGTCACTGTCAAACTTAATAACAAAGTTGATATGAAAATAATTTCAAAATCAGTCACTTTGGAAGGTACTCTCAAGATCACCAATGAATTTTGTACCTTCAAGGAAATAAATGAACGTTGAACCATCTACGACACTCGCACCAGTGGATTCAAGCTGGAGAATTTTAGATTTAGAAAGGATATGGGGAAGTGGTGGCTGGCAATAGATTTGTTGATGAATGGAACAAACCGCCAGGTAGCGTCACTGAGGCAGGAACTGAGGGCAGTTTGAAATATGGGTTGGACGGGTACACGAGTGTACCCTAAATTTGTGAACATTTTAGCTTCCCTGGTCAAAGATTCTCGACGGTCGTTCACTAAGAGTCGAGGTTAGATCACAAACATAGAGCTTTGAACACACTGTCACTGGGTAAATTTCATGAAAATTTATTTTAGAAATAAATCACTAGGCATGTGTCCATAAAAAATATTATCCCCCTATTGTCCAGCCTGATGAAAGGGGGGGGGGGGTATGGGTACCCATGTGAGTAATTATTATTATTATATAAATGAGGGACGGTAGGCTTTCAAAATATATCTGGACATAAACTGGTGTAAATTTTACATTGTGTATGTTTAATTGGGATTGTACTGGATATATACATCGTGAGGTGTATGTCTGTGTATATACATCGTGAGGTGTATGTATATACATCGTGAGGTGTATGTCTGTATATACATCGTGAGGTGTATGTCTGTATATACATCGTGAGGTGTATGTCTGTGTATATACATCGTGAGGTGTATGTCTGTGTATATACATCGTGAGGTGTATGTCTGTGTATATACATCGTGAGGTGTATGTCTGTGTATATACATCGTGAGGTCTGTGTATATACATCGTGAGGTGTGTGTATATACATCGTGAGGTGTGTGTATATACATCGTGAGGTGTGTGTATATACATCGTGAGGTGTGTGTATATACATCGTGAGGTGTGTGTATATACATCGTGAGGTGTGTGTATATACATCGTGAGGTGTGTGTATATACATCGTGAGGTGTGTGTATATACATCGTGAGGTATATGTCTGTGTATATACATCGTGAGGTGTATGTCTGTATATACATCGTGAGGTATATGTCTGTGTATATACATCGTGAGGTATATGTCTGTGTATATACATAGTGAGGTGTATGTGTATATACATCGTGAGGTGTATGTCTCAGTGTATATACACCGTGAGATGTATGTGTATATACATCGTGAGGTTATTAAAGTATTTTTGAGTGATCGTTTTACATAATTCGTGAAGGCCTCAGAGACTTATGATGTATACAGAGATCCAAAGATATACACTTATGATGTATACAGAGATCCAAAGATATACACTTATGATGTATACAGAGATCCAAAGATATACACTTATGATGTATACAGAGATCCAAAGATATACACTTATGATGTATACAGAGATCCAATGATATACACTTATGATGTATACAGAGATCCAAAGATATACACTTATGATGTATACAGAGATCCAAAGATATACACTTATGATGTATACAGAGATCCAATGATATACACTTATGATGTATACAGAGATCCAAAGATATACACTTATGATGTATACAGAGATCCAATGATATACACTTATGATGTATACAGAGATCCAAAGATATACACTTATGATGTATACAGAGATGCAATAAGATCACAGTAAACAGGTGATATCACAATATGTAAAATATCCAATGAAGAAAATTGTGAAATTCCAGGCGCTTGCGTGATTTCTCACTTTTCATTATATATATATTTTTTACTGTGGTTATTTTGCGTATATATATATAATATACCTATGTATATACACCGAGATATACTCCAGTGGGTTAATATACAGTGAGAGGTACACAGCTCCGGGTGTATATGGAGTGAGTGATGTTAACCTTGAGATGACCCTTTACCACCAGCTAGCCTAGACTAGCACTGGCAACACCACTCTCATATAAATGCCTCACTGCCCACTGTACTGAAGACAGACGCATCTTACAGAGCAACCTTCTACTGGGACAACGTTTCGGCCCTCCCTGTAGAGCTTAACGAAGCTGTATTGAGAGCTAAAAGTTATCCCCCCATAAAAAGGGCACCCTCTAAGACAAATCTACGGGGTTAAGCGGCCACGTTCCTCCCTCCCACACATATTGATCATACACTATTAATGGTCACCCACGCGTGGTATTCAGTCTCTGGATGCCTTGCTTCCCAGTATCTCTCTGTCATCACCAACAGTCTGATCGGTCAAAAAACAAGACCACGATTAGAGGTAAACCTCCGCTATTCCGTGTGTACTCGCCTATTTGTTCTCACCTATTTGTTGTTGCACTGATCGCTACTATTTCCTCTCTCCCTGCTCCATGAGCTTTATCATACCTCGTCTTAAAGCTATGTATGGTTCCTGCCTCCACTACCTCACTTTCCAGACTATTCCACTTCCTGACAACTCTGACTAAAGAAATACTTCCTAACATCCCTTTGACTCATCTGAGTCTTCAACTTCCAACTGTGACCCCTTGTTACTGTGTCCCATCTCTGGAACATCCTGTCTCTGTCCACCTGTGTATGTGTGTGTACTCACTATATGTGGTTGCAGAGGTCGGGTCACAGTTGCTGACCCCGCGCGTGTGTATTATAATAAACATACATAGTATGTTTGTACAAAAATTCACACACAATGAAGTTCAGACATACAATGTAAACATTGCTAAAATAAGCTTCGAACACTCATTATTACATTAACAAATATTTAAAATACACAGTCGATTAGAAGAATTAATTTTGAATTTAATGGAAAATATAAATAAATCCCAGAATATTTAGCAAAGTAGAGCTTAATGAGTATAAATGTTAGACTGTATAGTTGAATTGATGCAATTTAACTGTGATCTCGCCCTAGATTATACACGGGCAAAGGAGATCTATACACCGAGAAGTATATACCTCAGTGTATTTTAGTGATTGAAGTATTGTTGACTGGTGAATACGTTACAACAAGTCTCAATAAGGCTCTTTGAAAAGTAGTCTATAAGCTTGAACCCCGATAAATAAAGTTTAGAGGTCATTACTCTGAAGTGTGTGAGTGAATGGTCATGAATCTTTGATGGAGGTTGCCTAGTAGTCTGCACAACTAACACTGGACAACTAACCATCCATTAACTGATCCTGGCTGCTGACCTCTGACCCTCGCACGAAACTCTAAATTAACACAGCACATTTTTAAATCCTTTTGACGAATGAATAAACACCTTTAATAGATTTTATTAGACCTATTTTGCGAGCTATTTGGAAAAAAATACTTGCTTCAGTATATTAAAAACTCGAAATTAGTCTGTTAGTTATATTAGTTTAATGTTAGGGGGATATATATATATATATACACCGAGGAATTTATATTTTTCAATATATACTCAGAGTTTAATTCCTGTTTTACAGATTAAAGTATTTTTGACTGGTGATTAACAGGTTATTTGTAGATAGGCTTTAAACCTCTCATTAACCAAACAGTCAGTCTATACAGTTTGTGATTTAACCGCAGACAACTGTTTGTTGATTGTAAACCAAATGTGCCAAACCAGATTACAATAATTATCAACTTTCTCCTGTCTCAGAGTAAAAAAAAAAAATATGACGGTTACGGGACGCAATTAAAAAAATAATCATGAATGTAATAAAAACAATGATATAATATTAATATGCATAATTGTTAACAATTAATAATAATGATATAAATGTTACTACTACTGATAATAATAATACTGAGGAGCAGCAGAGTAAACAATGTTATTTAGAGATGTCTCCCTGTCTCACCCAGTACTTCCAAAAATAATAAGGGGAGGAACAAGGTCATTGTAAAACTCTACGGAAACAATTCGTCTACTTTCGCCGGTCAATATGAATGTGGAATGAGTTACACAGGAGTGTCCTAGTGTAGCTTGTGGAAGAATCTGTACTTAACTCTCTCTCTCACACACACACACACACACACACACACAGTAGTTATGATAGGACCCAAGAAACTAGGGGCCTATAATGTCGGCAATCGTAATTTAGGAAGCAGGGTCAGGAGCCGAAACTCAACCCCCGCAAACACAACTAGGCGAGTGAAGCTGGATAAGCACACACACACAAACTACTATACAATTACATAAAGAGAAAACTAATTGTAAATGACAATAACATGAGAGTAAAGAGAAATGAGGAGGAAGTGATGAAGGATGAGTGGGAGTCATGGGAAGAACTGTAGACAAGAAGTGATCACGATGGAGTAAGTAAGTTTATTCAGGTATACACAAATACATTTACATACATTATCATACATAGCAGCATATGTGTAGAGAACCTAGGATAACCCAAAGAAGTCAGACAGAGTGACTTATTTCCAGGGGCGCCATAAGCTCAATAAGAAGAAATTGTACCAACATCCGTAGCCTCGCCACACCACCCTCAAACACAGCCTGTAACAGACGAGGTAAAAAAACGGAAGGAACTGGGACCAGGAAAAATCATCCCGTGGATACTAACGGAGGAAGCAGAGATCCTATGCAGATGGCTAAACATCTACAACAAATCACTAGACAGTAGACTGCCTTGACAGCCGGAAGTTTGCAGACGAAGTACCAGACTTGAAAGGAAAAAGGCAAAAAGTGCATAGTAAGGTAGACGATAATAAATAGGTTTGTCAACCATCTGGAAAACACAGACTTTGTTATATAAAGAAAAAAACAAGTATGGGTTGAAAAGGCAAAATCCTTCCTGACCTAATTTAATTATGTGACGACACAGCGAAGGCCAGACAAATACGATAACGATGAGTGGACTACATATTCCTAGACTGTGAGAAGCCATTTGACACTCTCTCACAGGAGAAGACTAATATATAAACTAGAAAACTAGGATGAAATGACTGGGAGGGAACTCTAGTAATTAAGAAAACATCTAACAAGCAAACGAACGACTCACGGGGGAAAGAGAGAGAGAGAGAGATCATGGTGGAGAAGTAAAAAGTGTAGTACCACAAGGTTCACTTCCTGGACCCATACTGTTCATGATAATGTGTATGCAAATGACCTACCGGCTGAAAATGTCTCCTGATGCAATGTTATGAAGATGAATAAATAATGAGGAATGAAAGGATTGAACGGTATGTCAATGCCTCTTCACGGAATCCAAAGCGGTTTATGAAGCCTGAAAAGGTAGAGGAATCCAACATGCAGTTTTGAGAGCGCGATGAGCAAGTAGAGGGAGACCAGCCGAGACAAGCTAGAGGGAGACCAGCCGAGACAAGCTAGAGGAGACCAGCCGAGACAAGCTAGAGGGAGACCAGCCGAGACAAGCTAGAGGGAGACCAGCCGAGACAAGCTAGAGGAGACCAGCCGAGACAAGCTAGAGGGAGACCAGCCGAGACAAGCTAGAGGGAGACCAGCCGAGACAAGCTAGAGGAGACCAGCCGAGACAAGCTAGAGGGAGACCAGCCGAGACAAGCCAGCGCAAGCTAGAGGGAGACCAGCCGAGACAAGCTAGAGGGAGACCAGCCGAGACAAGCTAGAGGGAGACCAGCCGAGACAAGCTAGAGGGAGACCAGCCGAGACAAGCTAGAGGGAGACCAGCCGAGACAAGCTAGAGGGAGACCAGCCGAGACAAGCTAGAGGGAGACCAGCCGAGACAAGCTAGAGGGAGACCAGCCGAGACAAGCTAGAGGGAGACCAGCCGAGACAAGCTAGAGGGAGACCAGCCGAGACAAGCTAGAGGGAGACCAGCCGAGACAAGCTGAGGAGACCAGCCGAGACAAGCTAGAGGAGACCAGCCGAGACAAGCTAGAGGAGACCAGCCGAGACAAGCTAGAGGGAGACCAGCCGAGACAAGCTAGAGGGAGACCAGCCGAGACAAGCTAGAGGGAGACCAGCCGAGACAAGCTAGAGGGAGACCAGCCGGGACAAGCTAGAGGAAGACCAGCCGAGACAAGCTAGAGGAGACCAGCCGGGACAAGCTAGAGGAGACCAGCCGGGACAAGCTAGAGGAGACCAGCCGGGACAAGCTAGAGGAGACCAGCCGGGACAAGCTAGAGGGAGACCAGCCGGGACAAGCTAGAGGGAGACCAGCCGGGACAAGCTAGAGGGAGACCAGCCGGGACAAGCTAGAGGGAGACCAGCCGGGACAAGCTAGAGGGAGACCAGCCGGGACAAGCTAGAGGGAGACCAGCCGGGACAAGCTAGAGGGAGACCAGCCGGGACAAGCTAGAGGAGACCAGCCGGGACAAGCTAGAGGGAGACCAGCCGGGACAAGCTAGAGGGAGACCAGCCGGGACAAGCTAGAGGGAGACCAGCCGGGACAAGCTAGAGGGAGACCAGCCGGGACAAGCTAGAGGGAGACCAGCCGGGACAAGCTAGAGGGAGACCAGCCGAGACAAGCTAGAGGGAGACCAGCCGAGACAAGCTAGAGGGAGACCAGCCGAGACAAGCTAGAGGGAGACCAGCCGAGACAAGCTAGAGGGAGACCAGCTGAGACAAGCGAGAGGCCAGAGGTAGAGTACTACGTGAGAGGGAGACAACTTATACTCACAAACAGGGGGCGAACATTCACTAAACTTTTAAGATAAAAAACGTATAGATATAATATCACCGACCATATACGGAAACTGTCAGATATAATAAGAAAACAGCCGTCAGGAAACTGAGCGCGGGAGCATTCAAATCACTGTACATCCACATAGGTATAATAACCGTCACTGGAGCACTTTGCGCCAGCATGCAATCATCATCAACCATACAAAGAAATTTGATAGATTAGTTGTTTACTAGAAGGCTTAGCTTAGAACTACGATGGATAATATGCAAATGTATAAATTGAATTAGATCTTACGTCAATGTATGACGGGAGAACCCGAGGAGACTTGATCACAATTTATAAAATGCAGAAACTAAGTTGATATTGACAGATTGTTTAAGATGTGAACAATCAAAACGCGGAGACACAACTGATACTACTAGATCAAATAACACTAAGGGAGACAAGGAAAATATCTATAGTATGAGAGTTGTAAATAAATTTATTAAAATAAGAAGGGAGGCAACGGAGGTCAACTCAATACAGGAACTGGAAAAAACGGACACACTGAAGCTAATAAAAGCAGGGAGTAAGCCACACTAGTTAATCGAGATGCGAAGGTGGGCCTCCAAGAACTGGAGCTCAACTCTACACTAGGGGTGCACACAGTTTTAATCCTGACTGATAGGGAAGATAGGGATAGATTATTTGAAGTGCGTGGAGCAGGAATAAGGGGACACGGGTAAAAGCTAACGATGAGGCAGAGTGAGATTAGGAAGTATTTCATTAGTCTCAGGCTGGGTGAAAAGTGGAACGACTTGGATCAGGATGTGGGGAAGGAAAACGTCAAACATTATCTCAGGATTAGATATGATAAGATCAAGGAATCCAGAAGCCAATAATGTCGGTGGAAATAACTTAAGATAACAAAAAAGGCACAATACCGTGACTGGAACAATACACACACTCCCTTTTATAACTTAAGATGCAGGGCCTGGAGCGGAGACTTGACTCCTTCAAGCACAGCTTGGTGAACACGCACAAACCTGCTGGAGTTCTACGACAAGGTAACAGAAGTAGGACAGGAGAGAGAGGGATGGGTACATTGCAAGTTCTTGGACTGTAAGAAGGCTTTTGGCACAGTACCGCACAAGAGACCGGTATAAAAACTAGAGGAAAAGGCAGGAATAACAGGAGAAGCACGTCAATGGATTAGGGAATACTTGACAGGAAGGAAACGAGTGATACTACGTGATGAGGTGTAGGAGTTGAGGCAGGTGTCGGGTGGGGTTCAACAAGGGTCAGTCCTAGGGCCAGTGCTGTTTTTTGTATATGTGAATGACATGACAGAAGGAATAGTCAGAGGTGTCACTATTCGCAGATGACGTGAAACTAAGGAGAATACTAGGACGAGGATCAGGTAAGTCTACAAGGGGATCCGGACAGGCTGCAAGCTTGGTCTGACAAATGACTTGGAATTTAACCACCAAGTGCAAAGTTATGAAGCTTGAAGGAAAGACAAAGAAGACCGTAGACGGAGTACAGCTTAAGGGGTCAAAGGCTGCAAACTTCACTCAAGTAAAAGGATCTTGGGGTGAGTATCATACCGAGAACATCTGAGGCGCACATCAACCTAATAACTGGTACAGCATACGGGCGCCTGGCAAATCTAAGAACAGCTGTTCGACATCTAAGTAAGAAGTTATTCACGACACTGTACACCGTGTACGTCAGGTCCATACTGGAGTACGTAGCACCAGTATGGAACCCACACCTGGTCAAACACGTCAAGAAATTAGAGAAAGTGCAAAGGTTTGCAACAAGACTAGTCCCGGAGCTAAGGGGTATGTCCTACGAGGAGAGGTTAAGGAACTCAACCTGACGACACTGGAGGCCAAGAGGCATAGGTAGGACATGATAACGACGTACAAAATTCTGAGAGGAATTGACAAGGTGAACATTGTCAGAATGTTTCAGAAATGGGACACAGGAACAAGAGGTCACAACATGAAGTTGAAGACTCGGATGTGTCATAAGTATGTTAGGAAATATTCCTTCAGCCTTAGAGTTATTAGGAAGTGGATTATTTTTATAATCAAAAAGAAGCGCTAAACCTACTAGGGTGTCAAGAGGTGGAACAATCTGGAGAGTAATGGAAGCAGGATCCATACATAGCTTTAAGAAGAGGTACGATAAGACTCTTGAAGCCGGGAGAGAGTGAACCTAGTAGAGGCCAGCGAAGAGACCGGGGCCAAGAGCTATATCTCGACCCCTGCAACCACATATAGGTGAGCACACACACACACGTGCTAACTGAACACCTTTTGACAATCTCTGTCAACACATTTTAGCACTTGTTAAAAAATATTTAGAGACACTATTATAAGTCTGGACCGGAAAATTGTTTACTCAAATACTTACTAAGGAGAAACCAGCAGAGAGCATTGTTGTAAATCCACACAGGTCACACCAGGTCGTGGGTCACCGTAGGTCACCGTAGGTCAGTAGGCAACACTTTAGTGCACTTAATACTGCATGTTCTTTGCTGTATATTTTCACTGAAAACTGAACTCGCAAACATATTTCAGGAGAATCATTCTACAAGCACTGCCGTGACCACAACAGAAGCTGTCCCAGGCTTCCTTCACGTAAATTGCACATGGAATTTATTTTCAAGGTAGTTTGAGGGTTGAATGAACACGCAGTTCACTGTGGACTGGGTTGATATGGCGCGCGGGGCCATATTAAAGCCACATTACTCCACAGCCACACCGTGAACAGACACTGTATGTGGTATCAAGGTACAACCCCTCCTCAGGAATTCTTCCTCGGGCTGTACCACTGTTCCGCTCGAGGGATGGAGGAAGAATGGTCGCCAAGGAGGTGAGGACGTCTTGAGTGTTGAGTCTGAGTGGGTGTGTGTGCGTGTGTGTGGGTGTGTGTGTGTGTGTATGTGTGGTGTGTGTGTGAGGGTATACGCACCGCCCACCGCGTGTGTTGGGGGCGGAAGAGGAGCCAGGCTTGAGTCAGCCCGCAGCCACGACTATCAAGGCACTGGAGTTGACTCGTCGCTCACACCTCCCTCCTCACCACCACACCTACTCACCTGACACTCCCGCTGTCCTGGCCTACCCACACTCCAGCCTACCCACACTCCGGCCTACCCACACACTGGCCTACCCACACACAACATACCCGCAGACACTCACCCGCCCACGCACACACTAGCCGACGCAGACTCACCCACGCGCACACACCCACACAAGGAATATCTAAGCGGAAGGAGAGTGATATTCCGGGAAGAGATGCCGGGATGAGCAAGCGTGACGAGGGGTGTCCCACAAGGTTATACTGGGACCGGTACTGTTCCCAACGTACCCGAACATGCATGGCAATACAGAATCATGCGAACCTGTTTTTGGACAGAATAAATATTGGATAACAGACTTCAGGAATGGTCATTACGGTCATTTTTGGACTTTTTATTCGCGCAAACGTAAGAAAATCGAGGAAGGAGCGAGAAGACACTACATGAAGTACAGATTGGGAAAACTGAGGCCACAGATCTTAGAAAATTAAAGATACCCAGGGTAAACATAACACCAAGCATGTGACCGGAGGGATGTATTAACCAAATAACTACTGATAAACTTAAGGCAAACTTCAGAACGACATTATATCAACGAGTTCCTCAGAGTCTTGTACTTGACGAATACCAGACCCAACAGCGATACATAACCAGCATACATCCCTCACTGGGCAAAACCTCCAGAAATTAGAGAAAGTCCTGAGACTAGTCCCGGAACTAGGAGGAAAGACTTAATGAACTAAACTTTAAAACAATGAATGAGAGGCGAATCAAGAAAGATATTACCACGTACAAGGTGTTCAGAGAACTCGATAAGGAAGACGGAGAGAGAGAGAGAGAGAGAGAGAGAGAGAGAGAGAGAGAGAGAGACTGCTCGAGAGAAGGGGACCGGGAACATGAAGATGAAAGCAAATGAGTCAACTGGGTGTCAGATAATACTTCCTCAAGTCTGAGGGCGGTTAGAAAGTGGAATGATCTGGATGAAGAAGTAGTGGAATCAGATTCTTTACAGTTTTAAGGGTAAATCGTGAGTAATTGAGAGGGGCCAAGTGCCGACACACATACATACACACACATATTTACAGTCACCCGTCAACAGACACACGTGCTCATATACAAACTTAATCACGCACTATCAACCACCCACTCATACACATTCACCCACATACACTCCCTCACACATACACACCCTCACACTGACACTCCCCCTTCCCCCACAATAAAAACCTCTATAAAAATTGAGAGGGACCAGGAGCTGTGAATCGACAACAACTAGGGAAGCACAATTAGGTGACTGTACACAGGCAGGGGTAAAAGGAAAAGTTCTTCAGTGGGTCAAGGACTATCTGAGGAACAGAAAACATTGTAAGGTATGAAGTATCAAGCTCAGCAAGGGTGACTAGTGGGGTCTCGCAAGGATCGGTATTGGGACCCATACTTTTCTTGATAAATGTAAATTATTATATTCACTGGGAAGTGATAAACACTTAGGGGTCATACAACGCCTGGGGAATAGAAATTAATCTGGTTTGATGCAAAGGTTAACATTGTTAGAATAAGAGCTCATTCTTTCTGGTGTGTATGTGTACCAGGATAGTTGTGTACCAGGATAGTTGCCTTATCTACGTATCCAACACTGCTCGCCAGGTGTCATTCCTCTCGTCACGCTCATTGCCCGAGATGACACTAACAGATGCCACTACCTACTACCCAGATATCATGTCCCCCTATCCTCCCGTCCATGCACACCACTACTTGCTACCATGCTCCAAGGTACCAAGATATGTACAATGAGAATTTACCTTAATCCCTCTATTAATAATCAACATAATCCCGTAGGGGGTCATTTAGAGCCTGGGGAATGATTAGGTAATCATGTTTGACTAGAGTGTAGCTCCACCACCTGGAACATCATATCCTCTGTAAAAAATAAAACACTCTAATCTTGTGTAAGAAAATCCAGTACCTGCTGGAAGTATTGAAGTGTTGGGTAAAAGGTATCCGTGTAACTAATGACGTTAATTAAAAAAACTTACTTGACCGGGTAATTTCCACTCTTCCCCCTCCCTTCGAATACTCCCCAACGTTCCTCATTAGGGAGGCCAGTGTGGGGGTCTAGATAACGTTTAATATATGGAACTATCGTAGAAACGACTAGGTTAGGATCCTCTTTTTGAAAAGGCTGTAAAACCTAGCTTCTAGGCCAGTTACTGGCCATCATTTGATACAGACCAGTGTCATGAGACGCTTGTTCTGTTTCCTGACGAATAAACCACTAACTTAAATACCCTTTTTTCATTGCTCTCTCCTTCCCCCTCCCTCCAAACCCTCAAACCTCCCCAGGAGTTGGTCCAGTTTAGGACATGGTGGGACCGGCGGGCGGGCGGGCAGACGACCCCACCGCCGTCGCTCCTGCTGCTATATAAGCTGATAGGCCAGTCAGGTGGTCGACGGCCATGGAGCTCATACCCACCCACCCACCCAACCAGCGAAAGGCGGTCTCCCACCCAGCCAGAGTCCAGGCAAGACTGTTACCTGGCCGGATGCCCATCCACTCTAAGATGATTTAAGTATGGGCTGAGGCAACTAACGAAGATTATTACATTCATAAGGAGCATTAAATCCGTGAGGGACATACAGCGCCTGGGGAAATGGAAGGCATTCAAGCTCGATTCATGGAATTGGAGCACAGGTCCAATTCCTAAATCAAGAGCCCCTCACCAGCATCAAGGAACCTCCCTTTAGGGGAATTATTATGTTTTACTCGTTATTTTCAAGGGAAAGGGCTAAAACGATAGGGGGTTAAACGGCGCCTGGAAAATGGGAGGAAATCGGGTTCGCTCCAGGAAAGGGGTGGAGGTCTCATTTCTTTGATCTAGAGCCCCTCACAGGCGTCATAGCACCTCCTTAAAAGGGTGAATGGTGGAGAGAGAGACACGTATAGTGAAATTAACTTTGTTGTATTGGTCCAGTCACGGTATTGTGCCCTTTATTCTTCATGAATTTTATTGTCTCTTGTTGGTGAAATGTAATAATGAAAGATCTTTTGCTATGCGTGACTTTTCCAACGCTTTAAGATGTACATTATTATCATAATGCTGAATAAGGATGGAATAAATGAGGCGAGGAAAGCAACAAGTTAGAAATGAATTAGTGAAGTTATGTAGAGATTTTTTTAACAAAATCGAATACTTCAGGGGAGCATAAGGGTATATTTTTAATATATTAAAAGTATGCACTGAATCCGTATGAGTCATGGAGGTGCTATAACCTAGCCAGAGTGAGCTATGACTTGAACCTCGTCTCATGATAGGCTCATATTATTATTATCACATTCAAGGGGAAGCACTAATCCCACTGGGGTTATGCAGCTCCTGGAGAACAGGCGGTAATCAGGTTTGACCCGAAGAGAGAATGTAGCTCCATTTTTTTGCCTCAAGAGGCTTTCACCAGCATCAGGGAGGAAACTAGACAAGTATCTTCACCAGGTGCCAGAGCAACCAGGCTGTGATGGATACGTGGAGCAGCGGGCCACCAGCAGCAACAGCCTGGTTGACCAGGCAAACGCCAGACGAGGCTGGGTCATGGCCGAGCTCCGGGAGTAGGTTTTCTCTAATGATAGTATTCACCCTCATAACTTTTAATTTCGTCTTCACAAAAGATCAGTGGGATGGCAGCTGCACACGCAAGACTCCTGTTCTTTTAAGAGATACCTGTAATGGGCTTCAGAGGTATTCTTCCCTTCCTTGGATCAAACCTGATTACCTTCCTTTCCCCAGGCGCTGTATGATCCCTACGAGTTTAGCGCTTCTTCCATGAATATATTGCTTATACTTTGTGGGAGAGCCTCGCAGCTCACAACCAAGGGACCAGAGTTCAATTCGAGAAGAGTGGAGATACACGAGAAGTGTACCTTACACCTGCTGCTCCTGGTCTCCAAGCTGCTGCTATATACCTCACTGCTGGACTTGGAAATAAGCAGAACTCTGAACTCTTAGTCTGTCAAGTGAACGGTGGATAAAATACATTTTCCTTGGCAAGAGTTGAACCCCAGAGCATCTGGCAACGAGAAGACGGGTTCAATTCCTTAGATCTAGAGCTCACTGTCATCAAGGTGCCTTCCTTTCAGGGATATACTGTAATTTTAAAGCGCCCTAAAGGGCATGAAGCGCCTTGTGAAACAGAAGACAGATCATATTCAAGGACACGATGGCTGGCTCCAGTTGTCTGGATGAAGAACCCTTCATTAACCTTGAAGGGTATTTTTTTTAATATCCATGGGGGAATGCTAAACCCGTAAGTCATACAGCACCTACGAAATGGGATAGCTCCAGTGCCTTTGATAAAGAGGTTTTTACCTGTATTACTCATCTTGTTTAAGGGGACGATTGTCTAACTAAAGAACACTGACGAGGCTAGTTTGTCCTAGTTTGTACTTTTCTAGATATGTATGGAAAAAATTGTCGTATTTGGTAAAATGTTCTTTGTCACCATGACCCATGAAATCGTAATGACACGATTGCAAACAAACCATACCACGGGTGGGGGTTAGAACCCGCGGTCAGAGTCTCAAAACTCCAGACCGTCGCGTGAGCCACTGGGCCAGCTAGCTTCAATAAGATTCATCCAACTAGGTATATTTCTACACCATAGGAAGGTTAGCATAGGCACCACTGTGTCCACAAATGCAAGTTTTTACGCTAGCATGGCCGTCACTGCCATGCTAGCGGGAGATTCGTCTGTAAAAACTTGCATTTGTGGACACAGTGGTGCCTATGCTAACCTTCCTATGGTGTAGAAATATACCTAGTTGGATGAATGTTATTGAAGCTAGCTGGCCCAGTGGCTAACGCGACGGTCTGGAGTTGAAACTCTCTGACCGTGGGTTCTAACCCCACCCGTGGTATGGTTCTTTGTCAGTTTCTGTTAAAGTAAAAATTGGATGCTCATAAAATATTAAGCTTCGGAAAATTATCTATGACATCGCTGCTTGATTTATAAAATCCATTACTTATTGATAAGAAAGTGAAGCTTCAGATATGTGGAATCAAATGAATTACTACTTATTCGTTTACAATAATACAAAATTTATTTTAAAATAATTCTGCTTCCTTGAAAAAAAAAAAAAAAAAAAAACTTTCTAAAGCCCAATTCTGGTAGATTACTGTAAATATGATGTTAGTTTAAAACACGTATACATCCTACAAACATTTCAAAAATTCTACCAGTTCTATTTCAACAGAAAATTATGTTGGTATACATAGTGTTTTAGCAAATACTTTTAATATACTGCATACAGAAACCTTAACCTCTGAAGCAATACTCTACCTGAATTGCATATTACATGTCAATTCACTTTTTATACATACCAGTACCCAGCTCATTCTACTATGTAAAGTGTAGGGCACAAAAATCAGCAACAGTTAAAAAATATGACTATTATTCTTCATAAACGAGTGCGGTTCCTTATAGTTAAGCTCACAATTTCAATAAATTTATCAACATTTCCTTTTCCACAAATTGTTTTAATAAAAAAAAGGCTTAAAATAAACATCAATAAATGGTTGTAAACTGGCCAAGCTTCATTTAAGGCCAAGTGTCGATGTAGGCTGATCAAGCTTTATTCAGTAAAGTTTGGGTGTGGTTATACTTTGGTCGAGGTTCACTCAAGGCTGGGTGTGTTTACAAGTTGCTTAAGCTTCATTTATTTCTGGGTGTAGAACACATTATGTGCAATGGGTCCGCAGAGATTATGTTCCTTGATGTACTGATTGATGTCAAAGTTGTTGCCGTCATTAATAATCTTGGGAATAGGCTGAAACTCTGGGTTTTCGCTAATTCGCTGTTCAAAAAGGTAGACTGTGTACCGATGTCTGACAGGTTGCTGTGTTGTAGGGGGTTGAATGTAGTCTGTGGAGAAAAGTGCTATTAAATCCATGGGGAAACGCTAAACCCCAAAGGTCATGCAGACTCTCGTGAATGGAAGGCAACCAGATTTGATCCAAGGAAGAGTAGGGTAGCTCCAATTCTTCGGATCAAAATCCCTTCAGTGTAGGTAAATGGATTAATTTGCAACATTTGTATATTCCATTTAAAGGCTTCGTTTCGCTTATTGAAAGATGAGCGAAACTAACTTTAAATAAAATATCCAAACATTGCAACTGTGTTTATTTAATTAAATTGTCAATGTAGAAGTACATATATCATACATATTCTCAAAGCTCTTCACAGAAAGCATTCTTCAGAGGTGTCTAATACTTAGTAATGACATTAGCCCACATACACCATGGAAATTTTATATACAGTGTATGTTATGAATGTATGTACGTATATATGTATTTTTTAACACCCCAAAAAGAAAAAAAAACTTTAATCATTTAACACTTTCACCATCACTCATACATAATCACTGTCTTTGCAGAGACGCTCAAATACGACAGTTTAGACGTCCCTCCAAACTGCCGATATCCCAAACCCCTCCTTTAAAGTGCAGGCATTGTACTTCCCATTTCCAAGACTCAAGTCCGGCTAACCGGAGATATAGATATATATATATATATATATATATATATATACCAACACTCTTATATGGGTGTGAAGCATGGGTTGCAAATGCTGCAGCGAGGAGGAGGCTGGAGGCAGTGGAGATGTCCTGTCTAAGGGCAATGTGTGGTGTAAATATGCAGAAAATTCGGAATGTGGAAATTAGGAGAAGGTGTGGAGTTAATAAAAGTATTTGTCAGAGGGCTGAAGAGGGGTTGTTGAGGTGGTTTGGTCATTTAGAGCGAATGGATCAAAGTAGAATGACTTGGAGAGCGTATAAATCTGTAGGGGAAGGAAGGCGGGGTAGGGGTCGTCCTAGAAAAGGTTGGAGGGAGGGAGTAAAGGAGGTTTTGTGGGCGAGGGGCTTGGACTTCCAGCAAGCATGTGTGAGCGTGTTAGATAGGAGCGAATGGAGACTAATGGTTTTTGGGACCTGACGAGCTGTTGGAGTGTGAGCAGGGTAACATTTTGTGAAGGGATTCAGGGAAACCAGTTAATTGATTTAGTTGGACGACTTGATTCCTGGAAATGGGATGTACAATGCCTGCACTTTAAAGGAGGGGTTTAGAATATTGGCAGTTTGGAGGGACGTCTAAACTGTTGTATATGAGCGTCTCTGCAAAGACAATGATTATGTATGAGTGATGGTGAGTGTTGAATGATGATGAAAGTTTTTTTTTCTTTTTGGGTCACCCTGCCTGGGTGGAAAACGACAGACGTAAAAATATATATTATATATATATATATATATACTCTCAACAAGTCGGCCGTCTCCCACCGAGGCAGGGTGACCCAAAAAAAAAGAAAATCCCCAAAAATAAAATACTTTCATCATCATTCAACACTTTCACCACACTCATACATAATCACTGTCTTTGCAGAGGCGCTCAGATACGACAGCTGAGAATTGTCTCTCCCAGCTGTCACTATCCCAGACCCCTCCTTTAAAGTGCAGGCATTGTACTTCCCATTTCCAGGACTCAAGTCCAACTAAATCAATTAACTGGTTTCCCTGAATCCCTTCACAAAATGTTACCCTGCTCACACTCCAACAGCTCGTCAGGTCCCAAAAACCATTAGTCTTCATTCACTCCTATCTAACATGCTCACACATGCTTGCTGGAAGTCCAAGCCCCTCGCCCACAAAACCACCTTTACCCCCTCCCAACCTTTTCTAGGACGACCCCTACCCCGCCTTCCTTCCCCTACAGATTTATACGCTCTCCAAGTCATTCTACTTTGATCCATTCTCTCTAAATGACCAAACCACCTCAACAACCCCTCTTCAGCCCTCTGACAAATACTTTTATTAACTCCACTCCTTCTAATTTCCACATTCCGAATTTTCTGCATATTATTTACACCACACATTGCCCTTAGACAGGACATCTCCACTGCCTCCAGCCTCCTCCTCGCTGCAGCATTTGCAACCCATGCTTCACACCCATATAAGAGTGTTGGTACCACTATAATTTCGTACATTCCCTTCTTTGCCTCCATGGATAACGTTTTTTGTCTCCACAAATACCTCAACGCACCACTCACCTTTTTTCCTTCATCAATTCTATGGTTAACCTCATCCTTCATAAACCCATCCGCTGACACGTCAACTCCCAAATATCTGAAAACATTTACTTCTTCCATAATCCCTCTCCAATGTGATATCCAATTTTTCCTTATTTAAATCGTTTGATACCCTCATCACCTTACTCTTATCTATGTTCACTTTCAACTTTCTACCTTTACACAGCCTCCCAAACTCGTCCACTAACCTTTGCAACTTTTCTTTAGAATCTCCCATAAGCACAGTATCATCAGCAAAAAGTAACTGTGTCAACTCCCATTTTGCATTTAATTCCCCATAATTTAATCCCACCCCTCTCCCCAACTCCCTAGCATTTACTTCTTTTACAACCCCATCTATAAATATATTATATATATATTTATTCTTATTTATTATTATTATATATATATTTATGGGAAGTACAATGCCTGCACTTTAAAGGAGGGGTCTGAGATAGTGACAGCTGGGAGGGACTTTTCTCAGCTGTGGTATCTGAGCTCCTCTGCAAAGACAGTGATTATGTATGAGTGCGGTGAAAGTGTTGAATGATGATGAAAGTATTTTCTTTTTGGGGATTTTCTTTCTTTTTGGGTCACCCTGCCTCGATGGGAGACGGCCGACTTGTTGAAAAAAAAAAATATTTATTCTCTAAAAGCCTTCGAAGAAATTAATATGTCAAGTCAAATTAGAATGTCACAATAAAAATGTGGGTACTTACCAAAACTGTTTTGTCCAGTCATCAGCATTCCCAGCACAATATCAACTCCCTGTTGTAAAGATAATTATGAAAATACATTCATTAGTCTGAGGTAAAAATGGAAAGTTTAAAGAAAAGTTTATAGTGTACTGTTATTATAACTATGCCATTATTATACAATAAATTAAATGAAGCTATATGACAATAAAGAAAATAGCTCTTTCATGAATTTTTCTTCACAAGCAAAGTTAATTACTAGTTATAGTAAAGAAGAGTAAGACAAGGAAGTGGCTCTACCAGATATATTTATAAAATCAACATTATTACACTTTTTCTCAAATATGATGCTGTCAGGTAAAGGAAAATGATATAAAATGACAATGCTTAGTATGACCATGTGAAATAGGTTATATGGCGAACTGGTTGCGTATGAATTATAGGCAAAATTTTGAGCCCTAAAGGTATGGTAGATATTTGTTGAGTTTGCTAGAAATATTAGACCCTGGCTCACACAGTATTTTAGCGCCTATATTCTTAAATTTATTATGATGCCTTTGTTGTCAAATTTGACCATATATCTTCTTCTTTCTTAGTTACTGCAATGTTTCAACGTTCCTCTTGCATTGTCCTTCCTTCAGTGCATACTCTGCCATTTTCGGTGTGTAGCCCTGCTTGCCGCAAGGTTTTCCTGATGTAACTATTGAAATAATTTCGAGTCTGAGTAATTTTGTCCGCTTTATTTCATATTTTGTATGCTTCCTCCTAATTTGAAGATATTCATTCCTAACCTTTATATTTGTTTTTCTCTTACATTGGGCTGGTTCTGCACATTTCTCATACTTGAGTGGTGGAACTCAGGCGAGAGTGAGAGAACTGAATGGCCGAGACCTGAGTTGGGAATGGAAGGGAGACTAGGGAGACGTGGGAATTAATGTTTGTATTTAACATGACTGGATACATCTGCAGTGTTGCTACCCTATTCTAAATGATAAGTGGTGGGAACAAAAGATAACCAGGTTTCTCTGTCATATTCCATCACGCAGGACAGAGCTCAGAAGAGTTCAAATCCGTCAGCCTGGTAACACTTCAGTACTGTAACGAGGATATCGTCAAGAATGTCAGCAAGGGTTTATCAGCTACGGGAACTTTAAAACTATCATTGTGAACTACCATCTCTGGTGTGACTGTGGGCTAACTGGTGCCGAGCATTAGTGAAGGTGAAGCATTGATATACAGAGCTTATAGAGGTTCAAGAGGTTTAACATGGTTGCTGTTCTATTAACTGAGTATCCTGAATGGCAGTGTACTGCTTGATTTTTTCCCTTTGTTATGGGGATTGTGTAATGGTATTGGCAGGAGAAATTTTACTTTTACAGTCGACTAACATCCAGGTACTTTTTTTAAATTTGTAGGGGAACATAGGCAGAAGATATAGAGACTTGCGCATACGTCTAGATCTGTCTGCGAATAGAACCCGCGTACCTTTGGTTGCCAACTAAATGTTCTACAACTAAACTATAAGCCACCTCAATAATGCCAAATTCCGTGACATTTCTTAAATTACTTTTATTCTTAATCTCTGTGAATGTTCGGCAAAAAGACCACCCTATGTGATCTTGCGAGATTCCACATACCTACATTCACATTATCTCCACTCTGTTGCTTGCTCCTTTACTTTCCAAGTCCGATATCAATTTCCATACTCAGCTTCATTAAAGTAATTCTTTACTCCCAGGGTGCCCCATGTCTTGGCTTGTCAGCGATCATTATAACCATGGTTCTGTCCGTCTAAACTTTCTTTTTCCATTAAGCTGATCTAGTACCTATACCTTCGATAGTCATTTCTTCAGTCGCTTGCTTAATTTCCTTATCCTTCATGGTTTCAACAAAGATCGTACTTGGCTCCTACACTTCCTCCACAATCTTCTCAATTCCGTTATTAAAGTCACTTGCGGTATCTAGCTCTCCCTCTTCCTAACATCTAGAACCCGCCCTAGTTTCCTTAAAATAATTGAAATAGGGTCTAGACTCTGCTCAAGCATTTTTAATTCAAATTCCATTTCCTTTACTGTCTTGTTATTATCAAGTCAATTTTCTTTCAACCGCAGTTACCTCAATATAACATAATGCAGGATTACTTGCGCTAAAGTGTCACAAATACTAGGATAGAAATATGAAAAGTAGGTTAAAGAGATGCATATATTTTGAACTCGGCCAGAGATCCTCTTCAAGATCTGATAAAGATAAGTCAGAGATTGAGACAGATACAGAGTTCTCTCATCTGTATTTCATGTTTCTGTTCAGGTGATTCCTCCTCTGCACGATTACTTGTATTGCTTCCTTCCCAACTGCCCCACCATCCCTTCTTTTATCACCGCTTAAAGATGTTTTACTTATTTATTTTGTGTATGCGCTTGCGTGCGTCTGTATGAACGAACCAAAACGTTTTATTATAATCCCAGCAGTAAACTCATTAATCAGGGAAATCAAAATGTCGTTTAACACTGGTCAGTAATAGGAACCAACCCGCATGAAGACACGGACAGGAAAAAACGTTTTCTATATATTTCGACCTTGGTAATAGGTCCTTATTATCACAATACCAAGGATGAGAAAAAAAATACCAGGGGCAGCGCCTGGCTGAAGCCTCTCAAAAAATCCCTCGGCTCCCTAAATTGAATAGTAATAATAATGATGCTGCTTCAAAACATGTCTGTTAACCACCCTTCCAACCAAATAGCCACCGCTAAGTCCCACAGTACAGAAATTCTGGCGCCGCTGGTGCGGAGCCATTTCTGTACAGACAATATATAAATATAATGAATACAATAAATATATAAATACAATGGATATAATAAATAAATACAATGGATATAATAAATATATAAATACAATGGATATAATAAATAAATACAATGGATATAATAAATATATAAATACAATGGATATAATAAATATATAAATACAATGGATATAATAAATATATAAATACAATGAATATAATAAATATATAAATACAATGAATATAATAAATATATAAATACAATGAATATAATAATTATATAAATACAATGAATATAATAAATATATAAATACAATGAATATAATAAATATATAAATACAATGAATATAATAAATATATAAATACAATGAATATAATAAATATATAAATACAATGAATACAATAAATATATAAATACAATGACTGCAATCAGTGTATAAAAATGACAATTACTGCGAAAAAATACAACCCTGCGAGCACGGTCAACATACTAATAGTACATTCATTTACCCTGATTCCCCAGCGAAGCCAGTGCAGAAACACCTCATCAACATCTTGATTTTCGGCATCAGGGTCGACCATCATCACGGTGTAGAACTTTGCCTGAAAGAAACATGAGAATTTAAATCTGAGAAGTTTGTAGCTACAAGTGAAACATGTTTGTCTATACGTCAAACAATAGCGCTCTCTCTCTCTCTCTCTCTCTCTCTCTCACACACACACACACACACACACACACACACACACAGAAAGGAGGAGAGGCAGGGTACACAATCAGGTGCTGGACACAATACACACAACTGAGGAGGAAGTGAAGAGGCTACTAAGCGAGCTAGATACCTCAAAGGCGATGGGGCCGGATAACATCTCTCCATAGGTCCTGAGAGAGGGAGCAGAGGAGCTATGCATACCCCTAACAATGATCTTCAACACATCTATCGAAACAGGGCAACTACCTGAGGTATGGAAGACAGCAAATGTAGTTCCAATTTTTAAAAAAGGAGACAGGAACGTAGCACTAAACTACAGACCAGTGTCACTGACATGTATAGCATGCAAGGTCATGGAGAAGATAGTCAGGAGAAGAGTGGTGGAGCACCTAGAAAGGAATGAGCTTATCAACGATGGCCAACACGGTTTTAGGGACGGGAAATCCTGTGTCACAAACCTACTGGAGTTCTACGACAGGGTGACAGCAATAAGACAAGAGAGAGAGGGGTGGGTAGATTGCATATTCTTGGACTGTAAGAAGGCGTTTGACACAGTTCCACACAAGAGATTAGTGCAAAAGTTGGAGGACCAGGCAGGGGTAACAGGGAAGGCACTACAATGGATCAGGGAATACCTGTCAGGAAGACAGCTGCGAGTCATGGTACGTGGTGAAGTGTAAGAGTGGGCGCCGGTGACGAGCGGGGTTCCACAGGGGTCAGTCCTGGGACCAGTGCTGTTTCTGGTATTTGTGAACGACATGACGGAAGGAATAGACTCCGAAGTGTCCCTGTTTGCAGATGATGTGAAGTTGATGAGAAGAATTCAGTCGGACGAGGACCAGGCAGAACTACAAAGGGATCTGGACAGGCTGCAAGCCTGGTCCAGCAATTGGCTCCTGGAGTTCAACCTCACCAAGTGCAAAGTCATGAAGATTGGGGAAGGGCAAAGAAGACCGCAGACGGAGTACAGCCTAGAGGGACCAGAGACTGCAAACCTCAATCAAGGAAAAAGACTTTGGAGTGAGTATAACACCAGGTACATCTCCTGAGGCGCACATCAACCAAATAACTGCTGCAGCATATGGGCGCCTAGCAAACCTAAGAACAGCATTCCGACATCTTAATAAAGAATCGTTCAGGACCCTGTACACTGTGTACGTTAGGCCCATACTGGAGTATGCAGCACCAGTTTGGAACCCACACCTTGCCAAGCACGTGAAGAAGCTCGAGAAAGTGCAAAGGTTTGCAAAAAAGACTAGTCCCGGAGCTAAGGGGTATGTCCTACGAGGAGAGGTTAAGGGAAATCGACCTGACGACACTGGAGGACAGGAGAGATAGGGGACACATGATAACAACATATAAGATACTGAGAGGAATTGACAAAGTGGACAGAGACAGAATGTTCCAGGGATGGGACACAGCAACAAGGGGACACAGTTGGAAGTTGAAGACTCAGATGAATCACAGGGATGTTAGGAAGTATTTCTTCAGTCACAGAGTGGTCGGGAAGTGGAATAGTTTAGGAAGTGATGTAGTGGAGGCAGGCTCCATACATAGCTTTAAGAAGAGGTATGATAAAGTTCATGGCGCAGGGAGAGTGACCCAGTAGCGGCCAGTGAAGAGGCGGGGCCAGGAGCTTTGACTCGACCCCTGCAACCACAACTAGGTGAGTACACACACACACGTACATATATAATAGCGGTCGACATAAGAAAGGATGGAGGGAGGGGGTAAAGGATTTTTTTTTTTTTTTGCAAGGGGCTTGGACATAAAGCATGTGTGAGCGTGTTAGATAGGAGTGAGTGGAGACATAGTTTTTAGGACCTAACGAGCTGCTGGAGTGTTAGCAAGTTAATATTTTGTGAAGGGATTCAGGGCAGACCGGTTAGCCCTGAAGGTGGGAGGTGGGAAGAACAGTACCTGCAATCTGAAGGAAGGGTTTGGGAAGTTTGCTGTTTGGAGGGATATCTAAACCATCGTATCTGCTCGCCTCTGGCAGGACAGTGATAGTGTGAATGATGGTGAAAGTGTTTCTTTTCCGCCAAGCCTTAGTCCATAACGAACACATTTTACTTTTACTTGCCCACTGTTAGGATAATGTATGCGATATATATATATATATATATATATATATATATATATATATATATATATATATATTTTTTTTTTTTTTTATTAACACATCGGCCGATTCCCACCAAGGCAGGGTGGCCCGAAAAAGAAAAACTTTCATCATCATTCACTCCATCACTGTCTTGCCAGAAGGGTGCTTTACACTACAGTTATAAAACTGCAACATTAACACCCTCCTTCAGAGTGCCGGCACTGTACTTCCCATCTCCAGAACTCAAGTCCGGCCTGCCGGTTTCCTGAATCCCTTCATAAATGTTACTTTGCTCACACTCCAACAGCACGTCAAGTATTAAAACCATATGCCTCCATTCACTCCTATCAAATACGCTCACACATGCTTGCTGGAAGTCCAAGCCCTCGCACACAAAACTTCCTTTACCCCTCCCTCCAACCTTTCCTAGGCCGACCCCTACCCCGCCTTCCCTCCACTACAGATTTATACACTCGAAGTCACTCTGTCTCGTTCCATTCTCTCTACATGTCCAAACCACATCAACAACCCTCCTCAGCTCTCTGGACAATCGTTTTGGTAATCCCGCACCTCCTCCTAATTTCCAAACTCCGAATTCTCTGCATTATATTCACACCACACATTGACCTCAGACATGACATCTCCACTGCCTCCAGCCTTCTCCTCGTTGCAACATTCATCACCCATGCTTCACACCCATATAAGAGCGTTGGTATAACTATACTCTCATACATTCCCTCTTTATTTCCATGGACAAGGTTCTTTGTCTCCACAGACTCCGAAGTGCTCCACTCACCCTTTTCCCCTCATCAATTCTATGATTCACCTCATCCTTCATAGACCCATCCGCCGACATGTCCACTCCCAAATATCTGAATACATTCACCTCCTCCATACTCTCTCTCTCAATCTGATATCCAATCTTTCGTCACCTATTCTTTTTGTTATCCTCATCACCTTACTCTTTCCTATATTCACTTTCAATTTTCTTCTTTTACACACCCTACCAAATTCATCCACCAACCTCTGCAGCTTCTCTTCAGAATCTCCCAAAAGCACAGTGTCATCAGCAAAAAGCAACTGTGACAACTCCCACTTTGTATTTGCTTCTTTATCTTTTAGCCCAACACCTCTTGCCAAGACCCTCGCATTCACTTCTCTTACAACCCCATCTATAAATATATTGAACAACCACGGTGACATCACACATCCTTGTCTAAGGCCCACTTTTACTGGGAAATAGTCCCCTTCCCTCCTACACACTCTAACCTGAGCCTCACTATCCTCATAAAAACTCTTCACTGCTTTCAGTAACCTTCCTCCTATTCCATACACCTGCAACATCTGCCACATTGCCCCCTATCTACCCTATCATACGCCTTTTCCAAATCCATAAATGCCACAAAAACATCTTTACCCTTATCCAAATACTGTTCACCTATATGTTTCACTGTAAACACTTGGTCTACACACCCCTACCTTTCCTAAAGCCCCTTGTTCATCTGCTATCCTGCTTTCTGTTTTACTCTTAATTCTTTCAATAATAACTCTACCATACACTTTACCAGGTACACTCAACAGACTTATTCCCCTATAATTTTTGCACTCTCTTTTGTCCCCTTTGCCTTTATACAAAGGAACAATACACGCTCTCTGCCAATCCTTAGGTACCTTACCCTCTTCCATACATTTATTAAATAATAGCACCAACCACTCCAAAATTATATCCCCACCTGCTTTTAACATTTCTATCTTTATCCCATCAATCCCAGCTGCCTTACCCCTTTCATTTTACCCACTGCCTCACGAACTTCCCTACACCCACAACTGGCTCTTCCACACTCCTACAAGATGTTATTCCTCCTGCCCTACACACGAAATCACAGCTTCCTGTCTTCATCAACATTTAACAAATCCTCAAAATATTCTCTCCATCTTCCCGATACCTCTAACTCTCCATTTAATAACTCTCCTCTCCTATTTTTAACTGTCAAATCCATTTGTTCTCTAGGCTTCCTCAACTTATTAATCTCATTCCAAAACTTTTTCTTATTTTCAACAAAATTTGCTGATAACATCTCACCCACTCTCTCATCTGCCTCTTTTTACATTGCTTCACCACTCTTTTAACCTCTCTTTTTCTCTCCATATACTCTTCTCTCCTTGCATCACTTCTACTTTGTAAAAACCTCTCATATGCTAACTTTTCTCCCTTACTACTCTCTTTACATCATCATTCCACCAATCGCTCCTCTTCCCTCCCGCACCCACTCGCCTGTAACCACAAACTTCTGCTGAACACTCTAACACTACATTTTTAAATCTACCCCATACATTTTCGACCCCATTGCCTACACTCTCACTAGCCCATCTATCCTCCAATAGTTGTTTATATCTTACCCTAACTGCCTCCTCTTTTAGTTTATAAACCTTCACCCTCTTTTACTTACTGATTCTATTTTCCTTGTATCCCATCTACCTTTTACTCCCACTGTAGCTATAACTAAAAAGTGATCTGATATATCTGTAGCCCCTCTATAAACATGTACATCCTGAAGTCTACTCAACAGTCTTTTATCTACCAATACATAGTCCAACAAACTACTGTCATTACGCCCTACATCATATCTTGTATACTTATTTATCCTCTTTTTCTTAAAATATGTATTACCTATAACTAAACCCCTTTCTATACAAAGTTCAATCAAAGGGCTCCCATTATCATTTACACCTGGCACCCCAAACTTACCTACTACACCCTCTGCATGTTTCTCCCACTTTAGCATTTAGGTCCCCTACCACAATTACTCTTTCATTTGGTTCAAAAGTTCCTATACATTCGCTTAACATCTCCCAAAATCTCTCTCTCTCTACACTCCTCTCTTCTCCAGGTGCATACACGCTTATTATGACCCACTTTTCGCATCCGACCCTTATTTTAATCCACATAATCCTTGAATTTACACATTTATATTCCCTCTTTTCCTTCCATAACTGATCCTTCAACATTATTGCTACCCCTTCCTTAGCTCTAACTCTCTCAGATACTCCTGACTTTATCCCATTTATTTCTCCCCACTGAAACTCGCCTACCCCCTTCAGCTTTGTTTCGCTTAGGCCAGGACATCCAACTTCTTTTCATTCATAACATCGGCAATCATCTCTTTCTTATCATCCGCACTACATCCACGCACATTCAGACAACCCAATTTTATAAAGTTTTTCTTCTTCTCGTTTTTAGTAGATTTGTACAGGAGAAGGGGTTACTAGCCCATTGCTCCCGGCATCTTAGTCGCCTCATACGACACGCATGGCTTACGGAGGAAAGATTCTTTTCCACTTCCCCATGGACAATAGAGAAAATAAAAAGAACAAGAGCTATTAAGAAAAAGAAGAAAAACCTAGATGTGTGTATGTATATATATGCATGTGTATGCCAGTGTAGTGTGACCTAAAGTTTTAAGTAGAAGTAGCTAGATATACCTGTTATCCAGCGTGTTTATGAGACAGAAAAAAGACACCAGCAATCCTACCATCATGTAAAACAGTTTCAAGTTTCTGTTTCACAGTCACCTGGCATATATATATATATATATATATATATATATATATATAAACTGTTGTATTATAGTCAAATACTGTACTAGGAAATTCTCCGAAAACGCAGTCATAATCCGACTTTACTAGTCTAGAGCTGCTACTAAAAGTTAGCAAAGGTCATCTACGTGTACTGGCATATTAAACATTCACCGATTTCTTAGTCATACCTATTAACATTTTTTCCCTGTTCACTATCTCCTCTCCAACACTTACAAATCCAACTATTGCCCTTATCCAACTTATTTTTTTCTTTATACTTTTCTATATACTAGCAAAAAATAAGTTTTACTTTCTTCTCGTATCAGTTTCCATATATTCCTTCCATTCGCGTGCCATCCTTTGTGGTTTGAAGAACGTGACGTCCACATATGTGGACAGACATGTAGACAGAGCAAGCTCTTATTAATGCAATGACACTGGTTCACTTTAAGTAAAGTATTCTCACGAATTGAAAAAGCTCCCCTTAAAGCGAAACTTTGTCCAAATAAAAGCTTGTTCTGCCCACTTGAGTCTTTGTCTTCCGTTATATCATCCGTCAGCGAACTTTCCCTAGTATAAGCTTACAAAAGTATATAAACGTGGTCAAACATCAACGTATAATCAGACCCAAATGTCGGTCGTGGATTTGGGGAAGTGTTACTCCAACCAGTTTTCTAAATGTGTATACGATATTACTCTCAAATGCTTCAAGTACACTTATTTGGTTGTTTTAACAAATGACTGTTTCTTAAATATATTACAAAATATTTTGTTTCTTCGGTAGCCCTTTGATTTTTTACTATTTTTCAATCAGTTTCCCATTAATATTATATTCTCAGAAAATTAAAGCGGGTTGGGTCATTCAAAGCTGTTGTGCACTATAGAGGGGTGATAGAAGGCAGTAATAGTTGGTGCAGTAAATTAGTTTCCGTTAAGAACTCTTGCGTGAACCTGAATTAAAGGTGGGAGTTTCAGAGAATGCAGACAGTAATAGGCATGCGGAACGTGCTTACTAGTCTGCAGGTTTATTGACCTGAACAGAATAATGGTCAGGGATACAACAAAAGACGACCTTTTATGTCTGCTGAAGATGCGACAACAGCTATTGTCGAATGTTTACAGGGGATGAGATGAATCAGAATATCGCTTGTAACACACTTTAGCAGTCTGAGACTGCAATAAATAAGGTAGATGGTAACGATGTATATGACGGAAGTGAGGAGTGGGTATAATTCTGCTGTGAGAACACTGTCATGTGAGCTAAATTAAAAGAGCTTTTGTGATTTCTCACAATAATGTGATAAATCAAGAATGCGCTTGGAATGTCGCTGTTTTTCACTATAGAGAAGCGACATTTCAAAGTGGACGAAGGGAAGAGCAGATTTGGATCACATGGATTGCTCAGTGTCAGACGAAAATATAAAGTCACTTCTCTCCAACTTCGCCTTGGAAGACAAATTCATCTCATCTACAAGGTTTCATTCATATATTTACCTCTCGGAATGAACATTGTTTTTGTCGCTAGGCGCTGGACACTCCAGCTTATTAATATTTATCATCAAATATTTACTAAACTACGGAATATTCTACACAAGAATGTACCAGTTTCTTAGACAGCACGACTTTCTCGAATTGAAACTAATGATATACAAATTAGAAAAAAAATTACGTTGCTTTAAGTTTCCTTAGCTTTAAATTATAACTAATACGCAAAGATATTTTCCTTAATTTGCTTTCACTAGCTCTGTGGAGTTCGTAAAATAATTTTCGTTCTCAATTCCCATTCTGATATATACTGCTTTTATAAAGTGACTATTATTATGTTTTTTTATTAGTCGACAATAGTAGGTTGTCTTATTTGGCTTGCAAGGTTAAGAGCTCAAGCAATGTAGCTTTGCTTCCTTGTGTTGAGCCCTATCACCCTTGCAGGTTTAGCATTTAAAGTGATTACATTCTTATTCTTCCCAAATTATAATATTGATGAATTTGTCATATTGTTCGGTACAACCTATTGATGTAATTTGGGGCAAGTCAATTTTTTTTATAATTTCTGAAAAACACCTGTTTATTGCGTGTAAATCATGTAGTCGAGCTTTTTAAAGACGTTTCTGACGAGGAACCTTGTCCATAGCTTCTCAAGTTCGACGACTCTCGCAAGAATAAGTTTTATATTGGACATAGCACGAGGTAGGAGTGTGCAAACTGTTACGCAACTCTTCCCACTAATTCTAAAAGGACTATTAATTCACTGCAGCATTAGAATGCAAATATCATTAATACGGTAGGGCCCCAGACCCCTTCTAAACATATGCTTTGCTATCTTTCGCTCTCTCGCTCTGCCTCTTTTACCTTTTCGTTCTAATCTGACTCTTTTATTCATACCCTTTCACTCCTACTTCCTCTCTTTCACATCTACTCTGCCTCCCCTTTACTCTCGTCTTTCCCTGCTCCCATTTAAACAAACAGGAGATGGGGGTCAACCGCCTTAAAGCTGAACTCCCAAGTACTCTCCTGGATATTACCCTGGAAACGGTGTTTGCTAAAGTACATAGTCTTAAAGTATATGTTGGACAAAATAAATGGTAAGTATTTCCATATATATATAAATCTATCGGGTGTAGTCTATCGACCACACGAGGGTTATTAATTAAGGCGGTTTGTAAGCTGGACATAACCAACCAAGCATATTTTAGGCCCTAAAATATAGATTGAAGTACTCTGGCCATATACACTAAGATACACACATCGATACATATAAGCTTAATAAATAAATGATAAATGGATATAAATAGGAAATATCTCGTAGTGATAAATAGGTCTTCTGTATATCCCTTTGCTCTTGTTCTCTTTTACATTCCAGATTAAGATAAGCAGAGGTCAACTGACGGACAAGTATAGGTCAGAGCACACGCCCTAAAGTCGGCTGCTGTGGGAGCCAGAGATCAAATGAGTGACGACTCGGAGTTCCGACGCAGTACAACCGGAAGTGAGAGGGACCATCGGATCAATAGAGAACCATCTTTTGGTAGTGGAGTAATAAACACGCAAGTCTAAAAAAAAAAAAAATAGTCACGCAAAGGACAACAGTTGCATAAAACTAGATGATTAAGCTAATTTTCAAAAATTAGTATTGCCATAAATTTCCAAATATGTTCATTCATTGACCTTAGGAAACGGAAATTTGTCATGTAATCTAACAAATAGGAAATATGCGCCATGACAGAATCAGTCTTGCATCTGATAAAGACACTTTCATGTTCACCAAATATACAAAATTAGTTTAGGGTAAATGATAGTTTCGGTACGCTAAAGGTAATAATGAATCCAGGAGGTGAGCTGCTATTGGTTGACGTCCTGATGACGTCACGCGCGTGGGAGGGTTCATTCACAAATCGTGACGCAGGCAGCCGGGAGTAATGACGTCAGCAAAGTGATCAATACAGCATAGGACCCAGACGAGGGAACGCCGCGGGGCTCACGTTTCTCTTGTCGCCTATTCTACTGCCCTCTACACCTTTCCAAAAATATATTGCACGCCGCAAATTCTGCTTTTAGGATTCCCGTTTTAGCGCTCTATTCGCATATTTCATAAGCCGTTACGTGTATTGCTTGTTTCAAAATTCTAATTTACATATATATTTTTTTTACATAAATTTAGACTATACCCTTTGGAGACCTTTTAAGGTGTTTTCATTATATATCGTTATATTTAAACCTGCTCACTTTATAATACATAGACTGTAAAAAAAATACAGATTCCAGTAATCCAGCTCTGAATGGGGGTACGCGGAAGACCGTATTGTTTAGCTTTCCTAGACCTTGTTCTACATGCAGTAAACAAACACACACACAAATATTCTTCTGACGTACAATATTAATACTTACTAAGATCTGATAATACGGTAACACTAAAAGTATATTGGAATAACTCTAGTAATTAAATGCGCACTGTTAACAATACGATAAATCTTTGCCTCGCTGGAAACACTGGGATACTTTCCGGGCATATATGATTTAACTGCAATTTTTCAGTTGCATTTAGTTTCACTCCCGGCTTTGCGTAATATCTATGTATGTATGTATGTATATGTGTGTGTGTATATATATGTGTGTGTGTATATATGTGTGTGTGTATATATAAACAAAAATATCAGTAGTGTGCTGTATGTTCTGGTAACATCTGACGTATTTGCAGTGTATATATAATTTTAAGAGCAGTAATGCTAGTGTGTGGGAATCACCGGCAATACTAGCAGCACATTTGAAAGACTGAAGTAACACTACACTACATAGTCCATCAATATTGTCGACCCATTTTCCCATTTTAGAAGTTCCTTTTCTTTGATGGGTGACCTCAAGTAAAATCTTCCTTGCACTTTAAGTGCTTCAAATGCTAAAGGCGACTTAAAAGACCATTTGTAACATTTACTGTACCACTCCACTAGATAGTGAACGCATCTTTATATGTGAAGCAAGCGCATTTTATTTCTCCTAAAAACAGACAAGAAAATTTATTCCAGGTACAAAGAAATTACAATTACGGAAAGGGGAGTGGAGAGAATGCAACACACGATAAATAGGTGTATGACTATGAATGTAATGCAAACAATATCTACCAGTGGAATAGTGCATTCTCCTTCAATCCCATCACATATGATCTTGATTGCGTAAATTGAATTCAATTACGTAAATAAACACTAAACGTAATCGAAATACTCTAGCAATGAAAGGCATGTGCTGGAAATACCTTAGTAACAAATGCGGTTAAAGTTGCGCCCGAACACTGGAAGCACTATGTGGGCGGTAAAAATACTGGTGTAACGCAATCTGTACACTGGATTAGTTGCAGTAATACTACACATGCGCTTGAAATAGCGTGATAAATTATCCTGTCAATCATTGTGCTACAAATAACGAGATAAATGGTCCTGTTTATGTTCCCCCTGGAAGTCCGCTGAACCTCTCTGGTCAAATTTGCACTCGATGATAAATTCTAACCCTATCAGAAGCTTTAGTATACCCGACGATATCTGCACCGATGTAATATGCCTCAATTCTAAGTATATTTTGCATAGCCTCTCTGGTATTATATTATTCAGAAAAAAAGCTGAAGCCATGGCATCATTCAACTCTAGTTTCTCTGGTAATATTAATACATAAGTACAATCACTTCTCCGCCTTTCGCCCACAGCAAGGTGGCTCATATACTGCACATAACACTTCAACTCCTCAGTAATGGTCTACTGTGTTCCTCCAAACTTACATACGATTACCCTTTTCGCAGCACAGGTTAAAAAAACATAATATATCAAGAAACATTAGTGGGGAATAGGGGAGGGAGGGATGGGAAGGACTATAGCTTGACCTTTGACCAGTGTTTGTGAATGAATGAGAGTAGCGACGTCACAGACCATGTTGCTAGGTCGGGGGTGTGTAGTGCCGGAGTTACGTTCTCATTCATGGTTTTCACTCATTCATCATAGTCTCCATCTTTATCCTCACAGCCAAATTTTGTTTTGGAGTTAATATCGTCAATGGCGTGTCAACTACTTGGGCTGTAATGTACTGCTTTAATAGTTATATGTTCACTAATAAGATGAGTGGTGCTGCCAGTAAACTCGCCCCTCAGGGAAAAAATCTAAAAAAAAAAATATCGGCCAGCTCAAGTAGCTTCCTGACCAAAATCATTTAATTCCTGAAACGCTTCTTTTCAAATCTATAACATGCTAATGTTTGCAGCCAGACAGACATGCACAAATTATTGGCAGAGGGGTTAAAGTTTTGTGGATTTCCCTCTCACACGTGCCTCCCGGAGCACTAAATTAGCAATAAACTTTCCCCGTCATAATGAAATTTATCCAGTAAAACGTGTATACGTACAGTTTTTAAACATTAATAAACATAAACAGTCTGTTACTATACATTCCATTTATGGAACTGGATTTTGTTCAGACCACCTACAGGATCAGTCCTGGAACAACTGATCTGTACATATATTTATTTCAACAAGGGAAATAGTTGCTAAAAACGCTTCTATATCCAAGGAAGCCATAGTAAGTTAAGTAACTTAATTTTACATAATTCTTTAGCAAAAGTAAGTTTTTAGTTGTGCAAGAAATAACAGTACCTGGTGACAAATTATGGACAATATATTTATATAAATTAGAAAAAGTGACTACTGCATACAAGACTGAGGGAGGAAGACCTTTTACTTTATCCATCATATTAATTTTCTATAAAATCCTAATTAATTTTATCTTCAAATCTGTATAACATTAAATCTAAGAACGTAAAATTTTGGAAAATCCTAGTTCATAATAATGGTACACCTAGCTGAATGGCTGTACCCTTACCTGTAGTCACAGACGTCTCAGGATCACTTCCAAAGTGAATATTCTAATAATAATGATAGAAAATTAGTGAATCGTTACACACTCGTTTGTCCATGTATGGACGACCCAAAGTTCATAAAGCAGAATTGGAGACATTTTTTCCCTTCCTCTGATCAAACCTAATTACTTGGCATTTCCAGGCGTTCTATAACCCCTTACAGTTTTATCACTTTCCCCATAAACACAACTAACTAAGAGTAAGGTATTCATAGAAGAATAAAATACCATATACAGAAACTTTTCTCATAGGCAGTTTTCGCAGACCCATATGATCAGCATACAGCAGAGACTGGAGTACCAAGTTAGCCTACAAAATTTATATATTAGGAGCTTGTCAGGCTTGACAAAGCTCCTGGAGAGCGTAACGTTGCCACAATAAAATGTCACATTAGTTACACACGTCTTTTTACCTAACATACTGCCGGTAATTCTACCTTTATTATTATTATTTATTGTTATCATTAATATTATTCTGCTAACGTTTGGGTAGCGCTTCTATTTGATTATAATAATAATAATAATAACGTTTGGGTGTTATACAGCGCTTGGGGATTGGAGGTAATCAGATTTGACCAGAGGAAGGGTAGGATAGCTCCAATTCCTTAAATCAAGAGTACTTCACCAGCATCAAGGCACCCTGCCTTGAAAGGTAAGCCTACTGGAGTAAAGTCACCAGAGGTCACCTTAAAGTAAAGCGAAATTACCCACCGTAAAAACCTAAAGGGAATCATTCAGACATTACAGTAAATCTTATGTTACAGAATGATTGGCCGATCCTTCTCCAAGATGTTTATTTAAATAGGGTAGAGATGGGACAGGTAAACATTAAGTGAAATATGGAAAAAGTTGAAAGAAAAGGAGAAATGAGAGACCAATATTGCTACTGGGAAATACGTGGGTCATCAGCCAGCCTCCAGCGCCATAGCAACATCCAGCCAAAGGTCAGAGTTGAGCGGGTTCCGTGAGTTGAAGGTGAGCACACTGAGTGAGAGCGCATGGTGGAGTGTGGGTGGGTGTGACGAGGTGCCAGGTGTGAGTAGGCGTGACAGGGTGCCAGGTGTGGGTGGGTGTGACGAGGTGTCAGGTGTGGGTAGGGAAACAAGGTTCCTCGTGTGAGTGGGGGGAGGAACATACTAGGACCAGAGCAGTTCTCGTGGTGGCCCATATCCATTTTAATTAACATTTCACCTTTCCCCAAAATACCATCTGCAGCACTATAAACACCCAGGCACATATTTACTGCTAGGTGAACAAGGGCAGCAGGTGTAAGGAGACTTGTCATACGTCTCTCCCTGCCAGAGGAGCGATGTACTAAGGGCAATTTTAGCTGTACGAGATGAGATGTGGTCGAAGTTGGGTAGCAAATGTTCAGTAAGACAGGTGCACAATAAACTTTCGTGAAAACGTTTCTCTCTAATTAAAGCGAAACGTTGTCAAAGTAAGCCTTTGTATAGACTGGCTGTCCAAAGGTGTCAAGGCTCAAAGGTCACGTGTGAATTGATAACATGAGAAAGGAATTAACAAATGGGCTGTCACTAGTAGCCAATCATCAATAATGCTGGTAATTAGCCTTAATTATAATAAGTTTACTTAGGAAATACGTATTATATTTTAAGAGCACACTGGTTATTATCATCATATCTGAGAGAGCTAAACCCATTAAGGAAATACAGCGCCTGGAGAACGGGAAGTAATCAGGTTTGATTTGAGGGAATGAAGAGAATCCTGGCAGACTTGCAAATGTGAAGGTCAAAATTAAGTCTTCAGAATTAGGGGGTACTCAAAAAAAACTTTAATAGCCTAGATACCTGCCTAACAGCTTTGCAAATCAGATTAAAGATAAAGCCTATTTTAAGCTCTCCCTTCAAGGCAGGTTCTTAATCTCAGTGAGGAGCTCTTGATCCAAGGAATTCGAAGTCCTTTATTTCCTTGGATCGAACCTGATTGCCTTCCATTTCCCTAGGCACTGTATGACCCCCTACGAGTTTTGTGCTTCCCCCATACATAAAATTTCAAGGTCAAAAAACATTAGAGTAAAATTAAAAATGCAGCCCTAAGAGATCCAATATTCAAGAAATGTATAAGGAAAAAAATACAGTAGTGTCCCCCAGCTTCTACACTGACTCTTCACCATGTCGCACCCGTCACACTTCTTTCCCATGCCGTCACCTCTTCTATCTCCACACTGCGTCGTGTAACCTACACGAATTTCGAGTAATAATAATAATAAAAGATTTGGCCTGAATTTGCAACAGCCTTTAGATAAATATTATATTTAAACGTCGTTCTACAAGTTTCAAAATAACCCTGGAATGCTTCCACAAGAAACTGATGCCTTCACCTGCAGAAAACACCGACTTGTTGGGTTTATGATCAGGTGTACTTAAATAGTCACATTAACCTGCATATGTATATTATGATCCAGAAATGTATTCCCTTGTAAAAACATATAGTATAGATGACCAGGGAAGTGTGAGCAAAAAACTCTATTACTTTTTGACTTTCATGCATTTGTAATAAAAAATATACAAACTATGAATTTATTTACCTCTAAGAACAGTAAACTGAGTGATGTTAACTCCAGTCCCCCCCCCCCCAAAAAAAAAAAAAAAAAGTACGATAAACGTAAGCCGCTAAAAAATGTAATCGTGAAATAAGATAACACCAGACTAGAACAAAGGGTCAAGGGATTAGCAGCAGTTGGGAAATACAGAGCGGTCGTTACAATACTTTAAAGAGGACCGACCCGAAGACCAAGCCAGCACAAAGGCAAAAGGTTGCCGGGCAGCGAGAATAATCACTAGTAAACTAATTTTTCAATTAAACATTAAAGAGTAAGAAAAAAGGAATTGCACCAGATGTATACTAAGAGAAGAAACATGGAGAACACCTATAGCAGACAAACTGCGCTCTATTACGTCAGTGCGGCGCTGGCGTCACTATTAAAGGTGATTTGCGATTGGTTAATTCCCTCAAACCTTCAAAGGGAGGTGCCTTGAGGTTGAAGAGCTCTTGATAAAAGAAATTGGAGTTACTCTTACATTCCCTCTGAATGAATCTTATTAACTTCCATTCCCCAGGCGCTGTATGGCCGCTAGCAGGTGGGAAACGCTAACACTTTTAGAATATTTAAATGATTTGCCACCGAAACGTTGATAAAAAGTACATTTTAATATCGATAGCTCCTCCCACCTGCTAAGAATTATATATTTAGCGCTTCTTTTGATTATAGTAGTAATAATATGAAATATATATATATATATATATATATATATATATATATATATATATATATATATATATAAATCATTGTAGATGTAGCCTGCACTTACTTCCTCAGCTTCCCGCCAGGAAACACCAATCACCGTCTCTAACATTTCTGGGTGATAATGGGAGCCACATATTCGTACGGATACCTGAAAAGATATATGAATATTCACACGAACTGAATGTTGCAATTATTCACTTTGGTGAAGTTAAATATCAAGATAAAAACATTGTATAATTACGTGTATAATTAATTATTTGTAATCACCAATTTGTAGCTACAAGAGTGAAGATGAGCTCGTAGTGTCTCATCTTCACTAATTTGTTTATTTTTTTTATAATTTCCAGTGGATGAAGCACTTACTACATTCTCTTGCAATTCATTCCACTTATCTACCACCGTTTGTGAAAAAAATTCCTGTATCTCTTCGACTCCATTTTTGTTCTCAATTTAAAACTATGGCTTCTTATTATCCCTGCTGATAACCTGTGGTTTGCTTCTATTTGATTATATAATAATACATAATATAATTATTATCCCTGTTGCAGGTACGAAAAAAAATCTTTTTTTTTTATTTTATCTTTCATATCCTTTTATGACCTTATTTGTTATCGTGTCCCCTCTCCCCCCGTCGGCCACCCGGGGAATTTTTAGTGTTTTCAGCCTTTTATCATAACTCGTATATTTTAACTCGTGTAACCAATTTGTAGTTCCTCTTTGGACCTTTTCTAAACTCCACGTATTTTTTTAGGTGTAGGCACCACTACGTGCGTGCGTCAAGAACAATAATTGTATAAAACTATATATTTTGTAGAATAAAAAAAATCTACGCACAGAAAATATTCAGACACTGAAGAATGACAAAACAAATAATTTAAAGCTCAAAAAAATATAATGAAAGTTTTCACTCTCTTCCTGTCTAATCACAACCTTTTCCACTGCTCTATTTTACCCAGTCTTTTCGTTCCCTATTCTTTCCATCGATCTAATGACCTAACAGAAAGAAAAGGTATTTGCCATTTCTTACCTGATCAAAGTCGACAATGAGTACCGGTAAATCTGTGCATGTGTATGTTAGCGTCAGGTGTTCGCACGTTTCTTTTTTGGGAGAAGTATTGCTTAGTCCTCTCACCACTGGGTAAGTGTGGTGCTGGTCTTCCACCACTGGGAAAGTGTCGCCCTGGTCTTCCACCACTGGGAAAGTGTCGTCCTGGTCTTCCACCACTGGGAAAGTGTCGTCCTGCTCTTCTGATACTGGGAAAGTGTCGTCCTGGTCTTCCGATACTGGGAAAGTGTCGTCCTGGTCTTCCACTACTGGGAAAGTGTCGTCCTGGTCTTCCACTACTGGGTAAGTGTCGTCCTGGTCTTCCACCACTGGGAAAGTGTCGCCCTGGTCTTCCACCACTGGGAAAGTGTCGTCCTGGTCTTCCACCACTGGGAAAGTGTCGTCCTGCTCTTCTGATACTGGGAAAGTGTCGTCCTGGTCTTCCGATACTGGGAAAGTGTCGTCCTGGTCTTCCACTACTGGGAAAGTGTCGTCCTGGTCTTCCACTACTGAGAAAGTGTCGCCCTGGTCTTCCACCACTGGGAAAGTGTCGTCCTGGTCTTCCACTACTGGGAAAGTGCCGTCCCGGTCTTCCACCACTGGGAAAGTGTCAAACTGTTCTCCCACCACTGGGAAAGTATCATGCTGGTCGTCCACTACTGGGAAAGTGTCGTCCTGGTCTTCCACCATTGGGTAAGTGTCGTCCTGGTCTTCCACCATTGGGTAAGTGTCGGGCTGCTGGTCTTCCACCACTGGGAAAGTGTCGGGCTGCTGGTCTTCCACCACTGGGAAAGTGTCGGGCTGCTGGTCTTCCACCACTGGGAAAGTGTCGGGCTGCTGGTCTTCCACCACTGGGAAAGTGTCGGGCTGCTGGTCTTCCACCACTGGGAAAGTGTCGGGCTTCTGGTCTTCCACCACTGTGTAAGTATCGGGCTGCTGGTCTTCCACCACTGTGTAAGTGTCGGGCTGCTGGTCTTCCACCACTGGGAAAGTGTCGGGCTGCTGGTCTTCCACCACTGGGTAAGTGTCGGGCTGCTGGTCTTCCACCACTGGGTAAGTGTCGGGCTGCTGGTCTTCCACCACTGGGTAAGTGTCGGGCTGCTGGTCTTCCACCACTGGGTAAGTGTCGAGCTGCTGGTCTTCCACCACTGGGTAAGTGTCGGGCTGCTGGTCTTCCACCACTGGGTAAGTGTCGGGCTGCTGGTCTTCCACCACTGGGAAGTGTCGGGCTGCTGGTCTTCCACCACTGGGTAAGTGTCGGGCTGCTGGTCTTCCACCGCTGGGAAAGTGTCGGGCTGCTGGTCTTCCACCGCTGGGAAAGTGTCGGGCTGCTGGTCTTCCACCGCTGGGTAAGTGTCGGGCTGCTGGTCTTCCACCACTGGGTAAGTGTCGGGCTGCTGGTCTTCCACCACTGGGAAAGTGTCGGGCTGCTGGTCTTCCACCACTGGGTAAGTGTCGGGCTGCTGGTCTTCCACCACTGGGTAAGTGTCGGGCTGCTGGTCTTCCACCACTGGGTAAGTGTCGGGCTGCTGGTCTTCCACCACTGGGAAGTGTCGGGCTGCTGGTCTTCCACCGCTGGGAAAGTGTCGGGCTGCTGGTCTTCCACCGCTGGGAAAGTGTCGTGCTGGTCTTCCACCACTGGTAAGTGTCGGGCTGCTGGTCTTCCACCACTGGGTAAGTGTCGGCTGCTGGTCTTCCACCGCTGGGAAAGTGTCAAGCTGTGCTCCCACCACTGCCAACATCAGCAGTGTTATCAAGTACCTAGGAATCATTTTCTCTCAGTATAGCAGGACCCTGTAAAATATAAATGAAAATGTAAGAGATAAGGATTTAAACCCCTCCCCGACACTCTCCGAGGTAATCTTAACTAAACCATACGATTTCCTAAACACCCTACTGAAGTGTTCCAGATAAGACTGACAGATTACATCGTGTATGCTACTCTTTCTGTTCCATGAGATATAACAGTGTAAGTTTTAGCTTTCGTTCTCATAATGAAACAAATAGAATAAGATAGCTGTACCCTGTGGGCGTACGTAATTTTATTAGACATCATAAGTTAAGCTGTTATGGACATGTGGGCCAGCGTGCCGCCAGCAGCAAGAGACAGACAAGCCTGACCCAAAGCCAGACTCCGGGAGTAGAAAAACTCTCGAAACTTATTAAAGGTATATAAACGGAAAACATATTTTTAATTATGCGCCAAAAGTAATCTAGCAACCTAACCCAGTCTTGCTAAACATTTACGTAGGCAATACTACAAAATAACTTCAGTATACCTAATCTAAAGATTTGTATAACAATGTTAGGTAATTGTTGTCTTGGAAGTAGTGGAGGGGAGGTAGCGAGTCTTCAGGTGACCTGATATAAAAGATTCATTTCATTCACGGAATTAATACGTGACTTTGTAAGGAAGTAACACAGGATGAATTAACCGGGCAAATCTCTTCTTTCCACCTCACCCCTTCCCTGTTAACATTTTGGTGTCTTGGCCGCCCACACACTCTACCCACATGTGCAGCACCCACGCAGGCTTGTACTACTCACAAGTTACACGCTGCCCACGTACCCAGGGCGCTTCTACCTGTCTCTGGTGCATGCCCATCATGACCATGTTCAGCATCCATGTTGCCCACGCCACACTGCACGCGCAAATTAGTTTTCCTAGTCAAAACACTGAATTAGGCCATTAGCCAGACATTCAGTACTTCTATTTATGCTCCATATTCATTGTAATTATTGCTTCTCCCACTCATTTTGACTTACACCTTAAGTACAGTTCTAGTCTGATCCTAGACACCAATGTAGTCTCAATTACCTCACTTTGCTTCAGAAAGCACTTATCAATAAATATTCACAGTGAGTATTGCTAGAATATCCGCAATCTGAAGAATTATCTCAATTTTCTGTATCCAACTACTGTATATTCTCACTGATTTTGTTAGTGAAAAAGAGGAAAGTTCTTTCAATGTCAATCCTTGAAACAGTGTCTTCCACAAGCGTGTTGACATCACACTTCAAATGTCCCTTCCAACTAACATCACCCCTCCTGAGTGCAGGTACCCTACTTCTCACCTCCAGGACTCAAGTCCGGCTAACTGGTTTTCCTGAATCCCTTTACAAATTTCACCTTGCTCACACTCCAACAACACAGGTCAAACACCGCTTCCCTCCACTCAATATCTAACTCAGGAATAGCTTAACATTCCCAAAAGAGCCCCTGCCCATTCCAATAGTTTTATAAGCATTACCCTAGTTATAGTTCACCTGCATTTAAAATCTGAATCGATTAAATGAGGTGTTTAAGTTATTAACAAAAACCTTAGAGGAAGAAAAAGACACTACAATAAAATCGTACAAAAATATATATATATATAATGGCTCACTACTCGTGAAACTTAAAAACCGCATAAAAACCTGCGTTGTCATTATTTCTCTATTTTCGTTTTTTTAATTATACTCCTATTTTCAATTCTCTACAATATTATATATAATTTATTTTTTTTAAGGTTCGATTTGCATACTTCCTATTATCTACCTGACAAGGAGAACTGAAGGGGTCGAAATAACATTTTGCAAATTAGCACCACTCACAGTCCAAAGCTTCTTCTAAGTAAGATCAACTAGTGTTGAAGATTTGAAGCTGGTCGAATGAGGCATTCACAAATCACATGAAAACCAAAATTTTAATTTTCACAATATCAATAAAAATGACAAATTGGCACCTACACAGCCCAAGATCAAAACTCCCCCAAAAATCAAATTAGGAGCCACCAACATTTACAACTTGAAGTCGATCAGACGAAGCACTGTCAATTTATTCCATGGAATGCAATTTGATGCAAAAATTGGCAATTTAAACTTATAAAGCTCAAAATCATTGGGAACCTTTCTCTGAGCAAAACCCTCCATCACTAAGCGTTTCAAGCCGATCAGAAGATGCATTCTCCAGTTAATGCTCGGAATCCAATGATTCTAAAAATTTTAAATTATGTTAGGAAATTGGACAATTTACATCTACAAATCCGAAACTTCTTGGGTACCATCCTGGCCATGTGACAGATCAGCTATTAAAAATTTAAGCTGCAAAGGCATACTCTAGTTATTTCATAAACAATATACACCACTTTAAAAATAAAATTGGCACCTGCACACTCCAATAACAATTCTAACCTTTTAAGTAGGATACACCAATGTTCGAAAATTTGAAGCCGATCAGAAAAGGCTTTCTCAAGTTATTGCAGAGAAACCAAAATTGGGAATAGTATGTATAAAACTGACCAGAGGGCATTTGCACATGTCCATAGTTGAACTGAACTTTCCCTAGTTACAGTACACCAGCGTTTAAAATTTAAAGATAGCATGAGGCGTTCTCAATTATAAACGAAAACCTTGGGATACCTAATTATACTTAAAAAGGTTAAATTTATGCTACTCTGTTTGGAAATCGTGAAACAACATAAACATTAACAAAGCACAAACTATGCTATACATCGGAAGAATGTAAGTGACCTAGAGAAAACCATGTCGGAATATTTTAAAGTTCATGGAACACGACAGTATGCTTTACATCAGCAATAAAATGACAGGATGGATACCATGAACCTATAAAACAACAGAAGCTGAGCTTGTGATGATACTCTTTGAGGGTCTTGAACATCCTACAATGGAACAGTACTGTACACTAACAACTTCGTTTAATTAAGGTTGGCGATACTGTACATCTCAAGATTGTGCAAAAAACTTTCCTGGCCACATCTGTTTAAACACACAAATTACTGAAATGTTTAATTTACACCTGGAAAATATTGGAGGGATTAACAATCCCCTAGGAGAGCGAGATACTGTATCGTAAAGAAAAACAAGGATGAAGTAAATATGTATACTAAAGAATAACTCGCTATGAATAAAGGCCATCCAAGAGGAGGCCTGGTCTGGGGGCCGGGCTGATTCGGCGCTGATCCTCGGAACACCTTCCTTTGTAATATAAGGGGAAGTACCAACATACCTCTGTCTTCGTGTATATTTGACAACTTCTTGCAAACTATTCCTGTTCTGCCAGGCTTTGGTGCGTACATCGAACTGCTTTCCACAAGCACCATAGCCTAACTGAAAAGAGTGTCAACCAGGAAGCCTGGTTTGATACCAAGCTAAATTGGTGGACATCTACTTTTACGATATTCACGTGCACTAACACATTTGATTTATAAACAGCTACCGCACTAAGTACATAATATGCATTCGTTCAAGAGGTCCATACTGGACAACAGCACACATACAGTGAGAGCCTACACATCCACAACACCCACAACCCAAGCCAACAAATTTAGAAAGTATTCAAAACCCAGTACATATCCCTAGATGCACATTATAAATCTAAAATTTCCAGAATCATGACTTGCATGATTATAATAATAATGAACCAAAGTAAATAAAAAGTTTTTATTCAAACCCTCTCACAAAAAATATCTCTTAAGAATAAGGCAGATTTGAAAGTAGTACTAACGTAAAGTTAAAACACCGGTTCTTTTCAGTGTGGACGAGAAGAAAAAAATAAACAAAACCATCAGACGACACAATACAGCCCAAGCCTGTAGGGGTCATACAGCACATGGGTAATGGGAGGTAATCAGGTTTGATCCGAGTTAAGTGTATCTCCAATTCCTCTGATCAAGAACCATTCACTAAGATCTAGGCACCTCCCTTGTAGGGATGATACGTACTTTATCAATATTCACATTTTTTATATAATGGTGAAACACGACATATACACCGAAAGTTTAATCTCAATTTGGGCGATTAATGTATACTTCATGTTAGTGTACAGCCCAACTGAGGACTTTTATGAACAACGTGCAGCCTTTCTGCATTAAACTTAACAAAGTAACGGTAATAAATATTTTCATCAAAATTACATCGTTAGTCACCTCGTCCACAAACCATCCATATATTAATTTATTACGTTTGAAATCGAATACATCCATATATTATTACGTTTGAAATCGAATACATCCATATATTATTACGTTTGAAATCGAATACATCCATATATTATTACGTTTGAAATCGAATACATCCATATATTATTACGTTTGAAATCGAATACATCCATATATTATTACGTTTGAAATCGAATACATCCATATATTATTACGTTTGAAATCGAATACATCCATATATTATTACGTTTGAAATCGAATACAAGTGTTTGATACCCAGACGAGCACGTCTGAAACCCAGACGTGTTAAATACTCATAAAAAAGAGCAAGTTTGAAACCCAGAAGAGCCACACGTTAAAATTACCCACACCATTTGCATGTTCATAATACACTAGTTCATTCATGACACGGTATTCCCGTTCCTGGTAACCACACCTCCCACACCATTATTTCACATTAACACCGCACGCAAAAGATCAACGCATTTACTCCCTACATTTTCGTGGAACACCAAATACCGTTCGTGGAAGTCCGCATCAATATCCATGCCAGACACACAAATAGAAAATCCAAATGACTGTAAAGCTCTACAAGAAGATTAAGATAAAATGAGCATGTGAAGTGACAACGGATGACAGACGAGTACCATGAAATGAAAACGGAAGAAAGTGAAAACAGGCCCGATGAAGATTACAGATTATGTGATAAATATTGGAAACACTAGAAAAAGAAAAGGATTATAAGGATAACAATAATCAAGAAGTTATCACCAGAAAGTCAAGAGTTGCAGAAGATGGGGAAACTCGTACGCTACATTCTTAACCTTGAAAATAACATTAATATATATTAATGTTGCATACGAAAAATAATCATAACATACATTAGATCAAAACTGACATTTGAAATTATACTGTGGTGTCCTAACCGCAAAAAATATACATAGATAAAACAGACACGCTGCAAAATGAATTTCTGATTTAATGTCCTCGCTTATAAAGCTGTACGAAAATAAATCTAATCTAATGGTAATAACCATAAATTTTAAAGGGGTGGACTGGTAAGCCAGCGGAAGACCTCGGTCAGATGACCAAAAGCTCCAGCAGCGAGCGGGTCATCATATGACTAAGACCAGCGACAGAAAACACCTGTCCTGTTTCCTGACGAACCTTACCTAACCCACCCTACGAAAATACGTAATGGAAAGATACGAGGAAATATATAAGAAATATTTATCAACACCATCAACAAGGAAAAGACAGGCACAGTTCCAAACTACGAAAATACGGCGCAGATATAACAAACTAGAAAATATTTTCGAATTTAAGCAGTACAGTCAATAGTCAAAGCCCCGCTATAGTGATGTATGAGTGCATGTAAAATAGTTTCTTTTATAAACGCTGAAAAATATAACAAATTAAGTTTAAGAAATGTGAACTTTAATTTGTAATGCATGCCTAATTTATTAGGAGTCTGTGATTATGTATGTAATGCACGCCTAATATATCATGAATTCACAGACACTCAAGTGTACACAGAAACCAAATAACGTACCAAATTACAGAAATTTGAATCCCGAGTTATTGACAACGGCTTTGAGGGGATTTGAGCTAGATCTTATCACTGCCGTGTGGGTGAGATTATTCCACAAAAACTTGAATTTTGGTCAGCGTGGCCCACGCTAACATTACTAATCCGTAAGAACATAAGAAGGAACAATGCAGTAGGCCTATTGGTCAATGCTAGGAAGGTTCAACTCACACCCATTCATATACCCGTCCAACTTACATTTAATGCTACCCAAAGTTCTCGCTTCAATGACGCTACCTGGGAGTTTGTTCCTGTCATCTACAACTCTACTGCCAAACCAGTACTTCACTATATCATTCATATATATATATATATATATATATATATATATATATATATATATATATATATATATATATATATATATATATATATATATATATATATATATATATATATATATATATATATATATATATATATATACATATATAAAATGGGGTTGACCTCTGGTGTAAATTGTGGGACTATTCTCAGCTGTCGTATCTGAGCTCCTCTGCAAAGACAGAGATTATGTATGAGTTTGGTGAAAGTGTTGAATGATGATGAAAGTATTTTCTTTTTGGGGATTTTCTTTCTTTTTGGGTCACCCTGCCTCGGTGGGAGACGGCCGACTTGTTGAAAAAAAAAATATATATATATATATATTGGGTAGCACACTATCAACTCCCAATGTGTCAGTGTCAAATAGGTTCGAGAGTTACACCACTGACTGTAACGTGATACTCAGCACATTTATAGATCCTTGATATAAGAATGACTTCTACAATGCCATTGCAGCAGATGAATCGTGTTAAAGAAACCTTGACAGTATTAAGATTATTATTAATTTAAACACTAAACTCTTAAGATCGATTAAGAAAGAACTGAAAATTCTCAAGTTCAGAAGCTCGAGAACTCGGAGAACGGAGTTGGTTTGCTAGCAGCATCAAGCAGCAACTAGTCTGATGATATAGCGATGATGTAACAAAGACTCAAGAACTTGAGTTTGATTTTGATGTTAGGAAGAAACTGTAGCCAGCATTCCCAACAACAGACCGTCGCAATTCTGATATTTGTGTTACCATAAACATAAAAATAGAAATAGACAAATAAATGACAATGACGATATTGCACGCAGAAAGAAATCCACTAGTGGTGGAAAGAGAATATGATAGTTCTTTCATCTCTGGCAAACCTACCCAGTAAATAGCTAAGTTCACTCCCACCCCCTTCTTCAATAGTGAAAGACTGTTCACCATTGGAGGGAATATCTATTCTCCCCAGGAACAATTAACTTCCAAAAATAGGGAGATACTGATATTCCTCAACTTCGATTTGAGAATTTTTAATATTAGCTATTAGGGTAATGTATGTAGTATATTGTTTATTTTACATATTAGATTTTTTTTTTTTACTTTTCATTGTGCTTCTTTGAAATTTAATGAAAATGTGTCAGTTAATTAAGTTTAATAATGGAGAGAGGTTGTTGTTCACGTCTGAACTATAATTTGATTTTCAGTTTCCAGTTATTACAATAATGTACGTATGTTTTTTTGGAAATGTTTTTTTAAAACTTTAATTAAAAAAGTATTATGAGAGAGCTGGGTGTTTTAGTTTCATGCTTAATATAAGTGAAAATTAAACACGTTTATTATTTTCGCAGTTGATTCCTGATTATATCTTTATCAGGTTACTATGTCGACAATTGAACCTTTTATATTTTCCTGTTTGAATGTGTAAGCCTCGTAGGGGACAGATGTACCTGTAATTAGTAGACTAATGACATTTTCATCACGGAGAAATTAATTAAGTGTATTAAATATTTAACCTCCTGGATTATTTAGTATATGTTGAGCAATAAGCATTCCTTTATATACTGAACGCACTTATCATACAGTTCTCAGCCATCCTAATTTATCACATACTTTGTAACAGCGCTGAGAACATAAGTCAGTCAGGCGTCATTACCACAGGTCTTAGTGATCATTTCATCATTTACTGGACCAGGAAAATCACTAGGGAACGGATAGGCCTACACAGGACAATAAAAATGAGGTCAACTAGAAACTACAGTAAAGAAACACTGGTAAATAGGCTATACAATTGTGACTAGACAGTGATAACAAGTTGCACGGACGTAAATGATGTCTGGGAAAAATTCAAAACTGTTCACTGCCATCCTTTATAATATTGCACCAGTGAAAGAGGTTAGGATTAAACGGAGAACCGAACCCTGGATGACTACTGAGATATTAGATAATATGAAATTCAGAGACCAGTTGCTAAAAAGATTTAAGGCCAACAAATAGGATATTGCAGCACTAAATGAATTCCAAAGGGTGAGGAACAGAGTGCAGAGGCTTATAAAAGAAGCAAAGGCAAGGCACTATTGCTCAAAAATCGAAGAGTAGAAGAATAACCCTAGAAAGCTCTGGCAACAACTAAAACAGTTGGGGTATAGCCATAAACCAGTAGATCTAACATTGTACTAAATATCGATAACGAGGTATGCCACGAAACAACTAAAGTGGCAAATTGTTTTAATTCATACTACACAACTGTTGCATTCAACACTAGTAAGAGAAACTACCAGCTGCATCAAATACCTTTAACAGCCTCTGATAAGTTTAAAACATGCTATACCAATAAAGGGGTAACCCCAAACAGTTGTCAACTAGTAAGTGTATCTCGTGACTTCGTGCAAAAAGAACTAAGCAGGTTAAACCCAACTAAGAGCACCGGCCCAGATAACATCCCGTCTGTTCCTAAAAGATGGTGCCTCTGAACTGACAATCCCCATTGCTCACATAATAAATTTGTCCATCACCACTAATACTGTACCAGCAGGGTTCAAGAAGGATAGAGTTACTCCTATCTTCAGGAAAAATAGTAGGTCTGATGTCAGCAACTATAGGCCTGTTAGTATACTCAGTGTAATATCCAAAAATTCTAGAGAGGGCGGTGTACTGTCAAGTAGTTAAGTATCTTAATGACAACAACATTCTTCATAGTTACCAATCAGGCTTTAGGAGATCTTACATAACCGACACCTCCATAATTAATCTGATGGATTACATGAGAACTGAAATGTCGATAGGGAACCTCATAGGAATGGTAACCTTAGACTTGCAAAAGGCCTTCCATACTTTCAACCACAATATATTATGTAATAAATTTCAAGCTATCGGCATAGGTTCCATACACTGGTTAAAGTCTAATCTTAGCAATAGGAAACAAATTGTCAAAATCAACAAAACAGAATCAGAACCCCTGCCGATAGCATGTGGAGTTCCCCAAGGTAGTATTCTGGGTCCCTTATTATTTCTATGTTATGTATACGACATGCCCATCAGTGTCAAGTGCAAACTCCTACTGTATGCGGAAGACTGCTCTGTTAGTGTCAGGTAAAGACCCACAGTTTATAGCTAATGTAATAACACTAGAACTGGAGTCCTGCAGCAAATGGTTAGTAGACAACAAACTATCGTTACACCTCGGGAAAACAGAAGCCATACTCTTTGGCACGAAACATAAACTGAGAAGGGTAAATAATTTTAATGTCCGGTGTAATGGGGAACTCGTCACTTCAGTTTCCTCAGTAAAATGTCTGGGAATCCCCTTTGACACATGCATGTCAGGAGAACTGATAGGGAACAGTGTAGTAAAGAAAGCGAATGCCAGACTGAGGTTCCTCTACAGACAAGCACAGTGTCTATCTACTGAGGATCGCAGGACCCTATGTCTAGCCCTTATACAATGTCATATGGACTACGCTTGCTCTTCATGGTACTCTGCCTTGACAACAAAAAAAAATGAAAGATAAACTGCAAATCACCCAGAACAAAATGGTAAGATTCATCCTGGACTTGGGTCCAAGAGAACATGTAGGCCAGGATGAATTAAAAAAAATTGGATATGCTGAATGTGGAAGACAGAGTAAAACAACTGAAGTTAAATCAAGTTTATAAAATTGCTCACAAACAGTGTCCAGAATATCTTGCTGCCAATTTTGTCAAGGGTGGGAACCAAAGCAGTCATAGTACTAGGGAAAGAGAGCGCAACTTTGTAGTACCCACAGTCAGTGGCCAGGCTTCAAACACCTTTTATTGTACAGCAATAAAGGAATGGAACAGATTACCTGCATATGTCAAAGCCAGTCATAGCATGAGCCAGTTCAGGAAGACAGCCAAAAGGTACCTAATGAATGTAGCGACAGAACGGGAGGAGAATGATTTTATATTTTTTAGCTAACACACATGTAAATGTAAATAACTCATTTTACCTTATTCCTAGTATATCTCCTTTATAGTATAATAATAAGATATTATCTCCTTCATAGTATAATAATAAGGTATTAAAAGGACCCCAATGGAAATAAGTCAGTCTGACTTTTTTTTGGGTTATCCAAGGTTCTCTACACATATGCTGCTATGTATGATAATCTATGTAACTGTATTTGTGTATACCTGAATAAACTTACTAACAATGTGTCAAGATTATCTTGCCTCAAATGTGGGAAGTGTTATGAACCAAAATCAGCACAATGCAAATAAATTAAGAGAACGAAGTTTTTCAATATCCACTGCATGTAGTCAGATATAAAAAAAAATATTTATTTTATATAGCTATAAAGGGTTGTTAAAGCTAGTAGCAACATCAACCAATTGTTGAAGTTAAGGTAAAAGTAGTAAGGAAGAGTGGCAGTTTTCTATGATTAATTCAATGGTGTACTATGATAATTGCACATTAAGCCTATACGTATTCCGTTTCAGGGATTTAAGTAAGTTTATTCAGGTATACACAAATACAGTTACATAGATTATCATACATAGCAGCATATGTGTAGTGAACCTAGGATAACCCAAAAAAGTCAGAGTGACTTATTTCCATTGGGGTCCTTTACTCTTTATTGGTATTCTTTGTTAACACAGAATATGTTAAAGACTGTAATAGAATACTAAGCGCACACTACAGATAGATTACTGTCAAGTTGAAAACGTGACCTTTAGAATTACTAATACTGTAATACGGGAAGACGACGCACAATAGTGTATTGCTCATATGTACAAGGCATATGTACAGTGTGACTTTACAAATATTACACTGGAGTAATATTCACGACGTTATGTCAATCTCATCACAGAGTGCGCAGTCCGAATGAAACCACCATGATCAAGTACATGTGAAAACCAAAAAAGGTCCAAAGGTTTGAATTCAACAAGACCAGTCCCAGAGAACAATAATGAATGATTAAGAAACTGAGCCTGACGACCATCTAGGAGACAAATATGTGCAAAAATAATAAGAGGAATTCACTTACGCGAAATAAACTTAATGAAGTATTTTTAAGCCTGAGGATTGCAGCGAAATGGAATAAACTGGATAAGTGGTGAAGGCAACCTCCATACGTAGTTTAAAAATAAGCACGATAAAGTGTGAGGTCAAAAACCACTATACGTTGGATTATGTAGTTTCATAAACACTATAATCCGACTACTGCAAACACAAAACAGTGAATATGCGCCGAATGGTTGCTTGGTAAATGGGGATTAAAGCCTATCGATTACACTAGGATCATTATGGCTATACCTAACTTATTCATCACCAGACACGAATACTACTTTCATTCCTAAAATAGTGATTAAAGTAAACTCTTAGTATATATACGCGTAGAATTAGGCTGGAATATATATATATATATATATATATATATATATATATATATATATATATATATATATATATATATATATATATATTTATTGGTTCGGAATTCTAACACTACCCATACATTTAAGCCATCTACTCACCATCTATATAATCATATCGCATACCCTATTTATATATGCATTAAACTAGTGCACTGCAAACACATTCTCTCCTATGGTGCACATAACCACAATACTCATAAATCTACACAATCCCTTATATATATATATATATATATATACAAAAAAACGACGCCCACATCACCCACCCCATACCCACCGACAAGTTGACCTCATAAAGCCTTGGTATATACGAGAATATTCTGACATGCCCAAATAATCCATGGTATTCATACCACACAAAAATACTCATGATATCGGTACATAATCAGACATTTATACCACACGAACAAAAAAAAATCTGAATACTCATGTATGCCCCCCAGAGGCCTAGACACACCATATTTTAGCCATCCATGTATCACGTACCCTCTATACACACCCACATGTTCGAGACATTCGCACATCACCCACACGCCCTAAAACATTTACGGCTTAGTTCAAGCCACCCAATACATCCCACACAATCACACCCACACACCCATGCTAATCATGCATCTAGCCTACGTTAACACTTACGATCTCGCGTTATACAAAATTTAGCCTCCCACCTAAATTGCCAAAGTGGAAAATATAGGTTTTTAAAACAATATTTGTGAAAAAGAACTCAAGGTGGTGCAATATGGTGCACTCCAATGCCCAAGTTTGGTCATCCCAAAAGTGGACAAACTGGTTTTGAACGTCACCTGGCTCGTAGTAGCTCTTGGCTCTTGGTAACGTAACTTGAAGCTTAGCGACAGCTTCCTACCACACTCCATTTTTGTGACACCTAAGCATATGGAATGTCGAAATGCCTTAACTAACGTGTTATCCGGGATCTTTATACCTATATTAGACGCCTAGTTTCTAGGATTCCTAGAAAATCGTAATAAGGAAGCATGCACTCCGAAGATGAATAATTTCCGGATCTTACTGAATGTCGGTAATCGCATAATTAGAGGTAAAGAACGAAAATTTTTGATCACCATCCTATTATTTGAGTTAATCTCGAGGATATATATACGTATATATGGTAGACAGCAACCACCCTGGAAGGTACTGCCGTCCTGTCAAATGAGTGTGAAACGGAAACCTGTAATTATTTTACACAAAGGTAGGTTTGCTGGTTTCTTTTCTTTTGTCTCATAAACACGCAGGATATCAGGTACATCTTGCTACTTACACTTAGGTCACACTACACATGCATGTATATGTATACACACCCACCTGTGTTTTCTTCTGTTTTTCTTCATTTTGTTCTTATTTATTTACCTTTGTCTCGATGGGAAGTGGAAAAGAATCCTTCTTACGTAAGCCATGCGTGTTGTAAAAGGCGACTAAAATGCCGGGAGCAAGGGGCTATAACCCCTTCTCCTGTATAAATTACTAAATATAATAAGAAAAAACTTTTAAAAAGTTGGGATCTTTGAGTATGGATGTAGTGCAAATGATAAGGAACAGAATATTATGAATGAAAAGAAGTTGGATGTCCTGGCTCTAAGCAAAAAAATAAAGGTAGAGGGGAGTAGGAGAGAGATAGTGGGGAGAAATAAATGTGATTAGGTCAGGTGTATCTGAAAGAGTTAGAGCTAAGAAAGGATTACCTGTAATGTTGAAGGATCAGTTATGGCAGGAAAATAAGGAATATAAATGTATAACTTCGAGGATTATGGATTAAAATAAGGGTCGGATTCGAAAAGTGGATTATAATAAGTGTTTATGCATCTGAAGAAGAGCAGAGAGTGAGTGAGAGTGAGTGAGAGTGAGTGAGAGTGAGTGAGAGTGAGTGAGTGAGTGAGAGTGAGTGAGTGAGTGAGTGAGTGAGTGAGAGTGAGTGAGTGAGGGGAGATGTTAAGTGAGTGTTTAAGGGGTTTTGAACCAAGTGAGAGTAATTGTGGTGGGGGACCTAAATGCTAAATTGGGAGCAAATATTGTAGAGGGTGTAGTAGGTAAGTTTCGGGTGCCAGGGGTAAATGATAATGGAGGGCCTTTGATTGAACTTTGTATAGAAAGAATTTTGGAAATAGGAAATAAATATTTGAAGAAAAATAGATAAGCATACGAAATATGATATAGGGCGTAATGACAATAGTTTGTTCGACTATGTATTGGTGGATAAAACGTTGATGGGTAGACTTCTGGATATGCATGTTTATAGAGGGGCAACAGATATATCAAATTATTTAGTTGTAACTTCATTGAGAGTAAGAGGTAGATGGGGTACAAGGAGGATGGCATCTGCTAGTAAGAGAGGTGAAAGTTTAAGCAATAGTTGGGAGATAAGATGGTTGGGAAAGTGTAGTGAGTATAAGTAATGAGGTTGAAGATGTATGAGGTAGATTTAAGAATGCTGTTAGTGTGCAGTAGACGTTTGTGAATACTGTATAGGAGGGTAGATGTGAGAGGGTAAACGTGAGATGGAAGATGTGAGAGCGATTGGTGGAATGAGGTAAAGAGAGTAGCAAGGGAGAAAAGTTAGCATATGAGAGGATTTTACAAGGCAGAAGTGATATAAGGAGGGTGGAGTAAATGGAGAGTAAAAGTGATGAGGGTGAGAAAAGGAGAGCAAATGAGAGAGTGGATGTTCTGTCAAAAATTTTGCTGAGAATAAGAAGTTTTGAAGTGAGATTAATAGGTTGAGAAAGCTTAGGGAACGAATGGACTTGACAGTTAAAGACAGAAGATGAGAGTTATTAAATGGAGAGTTGGAGGTATTGGGAAGATGGCGGAAAATATTTTGAGCTGTTAAATGATGATGAAGAAAGGAGAGCAGTGATTTCATGCATTAGCCAGGAAGGTATAACATCCTTTTGGGATGAGGAAAAGCCAGATGTGAGAGTGGTAGAGGTGCGTAAGGCAATGGGTAAAAATGAAAAGGGGCAAATCAGCTGGGATTGATGGGATCAAGACAGAAAAGTTAAAAGCAGGTGGAGATATAGTTTTAAGAGTGGTTGGTACTTTTGTTCAGTAAATGTATGAAAGAAGGGAAGATATCTACCTAGGGATTGGCAGAGAGCATGTATAGTTCCTTTATATAAAGGAAAGAGGAACAAAAGTGTAAAAATTATAGGGGAATAAGTCTGTTGAGTATACCAGGTAAAGTGTATGGTAGAGTTATTAATGAAAGAATTGAGGAGAAGACGGAGAGCAGGATCCAAATGAATTAGGAGGCTTTAGACCAAGTATTTACACTGAAGCATTCATGGCTTTAGAAAAGGCATATCATAGCGTGGATAGTGGAACAATGAGGGAGATGTTGCAACTGTATGGAATAGGTGGTAGGTTACTGAAAGTAGTTAGGTTTTTATGAGGATGGTGAGGCTCAGGTTAGGTATGTAGGCGAGGGAGATTATTTTCCAGTAAAAGTAGGCCTTAGGCTGAATCGTTATATTCAGAATGATTTTTGCGAAATTATTGCATACACAAATTTTCGCTTGTACTATTTGGCAAGTGCGTGCGTTGCTATTTTAGCCAAAATCGCAAGTTTTTCTTATTCGGCACATTATATATATATATATATATATATATATATATATATATATATATATATATATATATATATATATATATATATAGTAGGTAGTAGGTTGGTAGACAGCAACCACTCAGGAGGTACTACCATCCTGCCAGGTGACTATGAAACAGAAACCTGAAACTGTTTTACATGATGGTAGGATTGCTGGTGTCTTTTTCTGTCTCATAAACATGCAAGATTTCAGGTACGTCTTGCTACTTCTACTTACACTTAGGTCACACTACGCAAACATGTACACGTTTATTGTATACACACTCATCTGAGTTTTCTTTGATTTTATCTTAATAGTTCTTGTTCTTATTGCTTTTCCCTTTCATATCCATGGGGAAGTGGAATAAGAATCTTTCCTCCGTAAGCCATGCGTGTTGTAAAAGTCAACTAAAATGCCGGGAACAATGGGCTAGTAACCCCTTTTCCTGTATAGCTTACTAAAAAGAAGAAGAAGAAAATCGTCAAAGTGGGATGTTTGAATGTGCGTGGATGTTGTGCGAATGATAAGAAAGAGATGATTGTAGATGTTATGAATGAAAAGAAGCTGGATGTCCTGGCTTTAAGTGAGACAAAGCTGAAGGGGGTAGGAGAGTTTCAGTGGGGAGAAATAAATGGGATTAGATCAGGGTTTCAAATAGAGTTAGAGCTAAAGAAGGAGTGGCAATAATGTTGAATAATCAGTTATGGCAGGTAAAGAAGGAATATAAATGTATAAATTCAAGGATTATGTGGAGTAAAATAAAGGTTGGATGTGAAAAGTGGGTTATAGTAAGTGTTTATGCACCTGGAGAAGAGAGAAGTGTAGAGGAGAGAGAGAGATTTTGGGAAATGTTGAGTGAGTGTGTGGGAGTTTTCAACCAAGTGAGAGAGTAATTGTGGTTGGGGATCTTAATGCTAAAGTGGGTAAAAATGTTGTGGATGGAGTAGTAGGTAAATTTGGGGTGCCAGGGTAAATGTAAATGGGGAGCCATTAATTGAGCTATGTGTAGAAAGAGGTTTGGTAATAAGTAATACATATTTTATGAAAAAGAGGATAAATAAATATACAAGGTATGATATAGCACGTAAGGAAAGTAGTTTGTTGGATTATGTATTGTTGGATAAAAGGTTGATGAGTAGGCTTCAGGATGTACATGTTTATAGAGGGCAACGGATATATCAGATCATTATTTGGTTGTAGCTACAGTTAGAGTAAAAGGTAGATGGGACAAAAGAAAATGGCAACAGCAAGTAAGAGAGAGGTAAAAGTGTATAAACTAAGGGAGGAGGAAGTTAGGGTGAGATATAAGGAACTATTGGCAGAAAGGTGGGCTAGTGCAAGTATGAGTAATGGGGGTTGAAGAGAGTTGGGATAG
>WNWK01001700.1:0-7500 GCA_009830355.1 Cherax destructor
TTTTCCTCCTGAGTAATGTAGGTCCTGTTGGGCATTTTCTTCCAAAACAGGCCTGTTTCATCACAATTAAACACTTGTTGGGGGAGGAATTGTTCAGCCTCTAGGTACTCCTGGAATTCAGGCACATATTTTTCAGCCGCACTTTTGTCACAACTGGATGCCTCACCATGCCTCACAACACTATGTATGCCAGTACGCTTCTTAAATTTTTGAAACCAGCCTCTGCTGGCTTTAAATTCGCTCACTTCATCACTCGTTGCAGGCATTTTCTTAAGGAGATCATCATGCAACTGCCTTGCTTTTTCACATATTATTGCCTCCGAAACAGTATCTCCTGCTAACTGTTTCTCGTTGATCCACACCAACAACAACCTTTCCACATTTTCCAGCACTTGTGGTCTGTGTTTTGTGATCACACATGAACCTTTTGCAACAACAGCTTCCTTGATTTTACTTGAATTTTTCTTATCCACAATGGTAGCGATGGTTAGGAAAAGGGTTTACCATACAGCCTGGCCAGCTCACTGATACGCACTCCACTTTCATATTTTTCTATTATCTCCTTCTTCAGTTCTATCGTACATATATTTCTGTTCCTCTTTGCCACAGGCTTAGCACTAGGATCTTTCCTTGGACCCATGGTAGCTTATTTAGCAGTTGCAAGCACTAAAAACAGTGGAATAATGACAATATACTGGTATGAATGCGTGGGTGGGTGGTCGCTCTCGCTTGTAAACAATAGCACTGACGCTCCTGGAGTGCGGCTCAGCTGGCGCCAGCGGACACGTCCGGTACGAATGTCGGTAGACGAATCAAACAACGTAAGTCGCATTCAAATTTCTTACGTTATAAATATCGGTTATCGAATATAACGTAAGATGATAGCATCGTAAGTCGAGGTACCACTGTATCTTTATTTACTACAAGTACATGTACAAGGTACGTATACAGGCCTAGCTGACATCAATGGCATACTACTATATAGAAAGTCCCTTGTTATGCAGAGCATTTCGGGCAAATTAGGTCCTTGTCCCAGGATGCAACCCACACCAGTCGACTAACTCCCAGGTACCCATTTTACTGATGGGTGAACATATATTTTCATCAACACGGCGTCTGTAAGCCAGCGGAGAGTGAATAATGTTTGCATAGAGAGGGGCGGTTTACACATCCACTGCTGCTACTGTCCTGCCAGCCATATTACGAGACACTTATAAGATTGATACCTCTGATGTCTACGGTGTAGCCTTGAATGGAGCGACACAGGTCTTTGTGAAGTTGTCAACAGCGATGGTGTATGAGCATTTAGTGGACACGTACCAAGATCGTGTCATTAGTCAACGCGGGCATGGACGTGAAACTGAAGGACGTGTCAAGGTCCTACACCTGGGTGAGTGAGGAATGTCCCATTTGAGGCAGATCAAGTTGACATTGTTACAGTGTTTAAGGAGTATGGGGTTGTACACATAGCGAATGTCGGAAAGTGGAACGAGGGCCCTTACGAGGGACTTCTGGAGGGATCCTACTCTCTCAAAATGACAGTACAATGGCCCATACCGTAGTATGTGGTAATATCAGAGTTTCGCATGCAGGTGTACGTAACGTACGTTGGCCAAAGGCATACGTGCCGCATCTGTGGTGCCTACAAGCATGTTGCAGATGACTGTGTGAGGAGAGGCGCACAGCGCTTTGATGAGGGTCCTGTGGGCCCAAGTCAGATGGATGTAAGGAGTGAGACGACGGTGAAGGATCAGGAGGATCAGCCAAAAAAGTGGAGTGACATCGTTGGTGTGGAGGAGACGTGTTTCACTATTCCAGACGCGTCACAGGCAGGAGAGAAAGGAACGACAGGAGACCTGGAGGGGGCTATGGATAACTGCCTGGTATTACCGTTGCAAACGGTGTTGGAGGGCCTTCTTGACACCAATTGCCAGAGTTAAGTGTGAGTGATGGTAGTGGCATGGTGGAGGTCACTGATGGTGACGCTGGAGTGGGGTGTGGTAGTCCTGAGGTAAACGCATTGGTGTGTGGTGAGGTGCAAGTGTTAGTGCACAAGAGTGAAAGTGGCATGGGCATGGAAGTGGTGTAGGAATCCCACAAGCATTCAGTGGCTTTATTTGACAGTGACGATGTATTTATGCCTGCGCAAAGAACTTGCAAGAAACCTTGGGTGGATGTGGCATGGAGGGAAAAGGGTGGGTTGCAGGGAACGGAGGGAGCCTGGGGAGGGAAGGCTGTTCATAAAGGGGGAGGCTCGGGTAAAATGGCTGTGCCACTTCCACCAAGGTCAAAGGGAAAACCCACTCATTTATATTCAAGTGCTTAACGATTAACGTAAATGAGATGATGGCAGAGATTAAACATAGGTGGGTAGAGGTGACTTTACGACGTTTTGGTGTGCATGTTGGGTTTGTACAAGAACATAATCACAGGTATGGCCGTGACTTACGCTTGAAGGGGTATAATGTTTATGCAGGGTCATCAGGCAGATTAAAGGGAGGGGTTTAGTGGATAAAATATTACCTTATAACAGACAAGTCACAGTGAGAAAGATGTCTACAAGTGGGGCACCACAGGGTTTGGTTCTTGGATCCATGCCATCTCTGGTGTATATAAATTAGACTCCTATATGACTGTTTGTGGATGATACAAAACTAAAGAAAAAATATATACTATACAGAAAAGAACTGCAAACTGCTACAGGACTTGAACAAGCCACATGAATGATCCAACAAATGGCTACTGAAATTCAACCCCAGTAAATGCATGATAAAAAGAAGAGGATTAGGAAATAGGCCAGAGAATACCCTATGAGAGGGAGGAACTCATAACACCAAAAATAGAAAAAGATCTATGGGGAAAATATCCCACCAAACTAGTGGTATATGCAAAGCTGCTAATTATAAAAATAGTCATCAACAATCCAAACAAGGAGGCATTCAGCATACTGGAGAAACAGAATAAGAGAACACAATCAGAAATGGCAACTCACCTGAGCCACAGTGACACATGAAAGAATTCTTCCAGTGAGGGTGCAATAAAAAAATGGAATATTTTGGGAAAGGATCTAGTAGAGATAACTAAATACATGGGTTTAAAATGAGATATGATAAGAAATCAAATGGTAATGGATTAAGCCTCTAAAGATACAAGTAGGCAAGTACAATTATTATTATTATAATCAAATAGAAGCGTTAAACCACAGGGGTCATACAGCGCTGCAGGTTATTGCAGGATGCAGGGAGAATGGGTTGTAAGAGGGAGATGGATGATTAGTAGGGTATGGAGTGCAGCAGGACAGTGGATAGTGCAGGGATAGAGGGTAGCAAGAGATCGAGGTAGAAGGGACTGAGGGAGGTGCTAGAGGTATAATCTTCAGAGTTTGTGTATTAAGTCAGTTTCTGTCAAAAAGTCAATGAGAGTGTCAGGATTAAAGGAGGGGCCATCAGCAAGAAGGGAAGGTAAAGAAAGGGCCGCAGAGCGAAGACGCCGTTGGAGGTAAATTCTGCGTGCTCGTTGATAGTGGGGGCAGTCCAACAGAATATGTCGAACAGACACTGGAACCTGACAATGCTCACAGAGAGGGGCAGGGAGCCTCTCCATGAGATACCCGTGAGTAAGACGAGTGTAGCCGATGCGAAGACGGGAGAGTGTAGTCTCCCAACCCCAACACTGGTGACAAGAAGGCCAGAAATCTATATAATCGGTTTAATAGAATGAAGTTTGTTATTTAGCAGGTCAGACCAGCGTTGTTGCCAACGGGTGCAAAGGTGGGTAGCAATGACCGCAAAATAGTCTGTGAAAGGAACACCTCTATATGAAACCGGAAGGTCATGTACTGCTGACTGCGCAGCAGTGTCTGCCTGTTCATTGCCCTGTACATCAACATGACCAGGGACCCAACAAAAAACAATATCTTTGTGTTTGCTAAAGATACGGAGTAACCAAAGTTGGATACGAAGAACTAAGGGGTGAGGTGTATCAATTTTACGGATAGCCTGTAAGGGCAAGTACAATACACCAAATACTGTTAGAAGTGCATAAAACACAAGATGATATAATCACAACATACAAAATTTATCATGACATGTAATTTTTTTTATTATTTCATTATTGCAGCTCCTTCATGCAAGTTTAGGTGTCATACAAATTAAACAATTTTTTTTCAATATCTGCTGGTATTCCCCATTCACCATGTCATAATCTTTTTATTGTAAAGTTTACCAGAAATGAAATTCGTCTCAAATCAGCTGAACATAAAAATTGGGAAATATGCCATTAAATATTTATTTGATATAGAGTGCAGTTGACAAATCAATTGTAATGCAAGCTAATCAATTCTAAACATGTCATGGACTAAGTAAAAGCAGAGATATTAATAAAACAAGCAGTAGCAGTGCCAAGGGGAAGGGCTGGGGGCTTTAGCATTGCAAAGCCACCCCATAATTTCCTTCAGCCTCCAATAACCCCTTCTGTGGTGAAAATCATCAGCTATTTAACTTAGAAAACTGGGGTTGTAGTGAGACAACTTTCACTCACAATGGTTTCACAAACTTGGAAAAAAAAAGCAAAGACATCTCTGAAGACACAAAACAGCTGCCACACACACAAGTATGCCATGGAATCTTGGACTAAATTTAGAAATCAGAAAATGACTGGGTCAAGGTTCCAAAGTCTAATGCTTCTGCTCATTTAATGACTGTTCAAGAAAATAGGCATCACATGAGAGCAGGTACCAAGTTTCTATGATTTACTGCTTGTTACAGCATAGTAGAGAGGACACACATGATAAATCTGAGAATAGAGGGAAGTTTTTGAAACTCCTTTTTGAGTAATTTTGATGATATTAAAAAGGTTTCAGATTTACGGTACTTGATATTGTCAAATATATTCATTATAATATACAAAATGAAGTCATCAATATCATGGCAACCATTGTCAGAAAGGAAATCAGTGATGACGTTAAAATAACAGGACATTTTATTTTACTCGCTTACAAAACAAAAGATGTAAGAAAAAAAAAAGGGGCAGATATCTGTGGTTGTATGGTATTGTATCTGCATAATGCAGACATTCATGAGACATTTCTGTTTCACAGCGACAGATGGTCTGGATGTAGATTCTCTCCTAGAGAAAATCACTCACTCAAACTGCAACATACACAAAAACATGTGTATTGGACAGTGTTATGATGGTACTGCTGCAATGTCAAGCTGTAGCAAGATGTGCAGAAAAGAAGTTCCACAAGCAGTATACTATTGTATGTTCACAGCTTTGCTCACAGGCTAAACATTGATTGAATATGTCCACAGAACTCAGATAGTAGCCAAAAAACTTTAAACACTGCTGTACAAGACAACTATGATATTAAGGCAGCCAAATATATCCTAACTGGACTGAGACCAGGCCACTATTGGTGGACAAAAAATCGAGCTAACACTACTCCTTGTGCTGCATGACCCACACGAGTTTAATGCTGTATGACATGTATATTACAAAAACTAATAGCTAAACCCACAAGGGTCAGACAGTGCTATATGATATTCAATATAACACCAAGGAAAAGTTCTTTTTATTGTGTTTGTCGTCGCTGAACACAACATACCATTTATCTATGACTATAGGCTGGCCATTCCACACATCCAAGTTATGCAGCATCTTCAATGAGCAGTTATTTAAAAAAAAAATTAATGTGGCACTGTACTATACTTATAAGACATTGCCTGGGTCTGATCCTCATCCCATGTTTGTCAGCTAAGTATAGTCTGTAATTACTAGTCATCCTATTAAGACCCCAAAATTAGAATTTGTTTCAAACTTCTGCAGAAAATGACAAACAACAGTCTCATGCCCAATGCAAATACGCACGTGCCAAAAACAGCCATCTTATTTGTAGATGCAAGAACTCAACACAAAATTACATGAAGAATTCTGTGCAATATAGTCAGATAAAAATCATTTCAAAATTGACAGTTTGTATTTTAAAGTAACCATGGATGAAAATAATAACATTTTTAAAATTGAGAAATCTATGGAAAAACTGAACATTTTCTTGCAAATAATTTATAGCATTAATCAAATACAAAAAGGTATAAAATTCATTCCTACCATGCTGCTGCAAATTAGAGCACCAAATAGATGTCGACACGGCTAAGTGGCCTTGAAGATGGCATGTATCCAGCCCACTGAATTATCATTATTATTATTAATTCTGCAGTAACATACCCAGACTACCCATCCCAAGACACACTACATACGACTAACTGGTTATTATTACAGTCAACCTATCCTCAGATTAATGTCCAACTGTTACCATCATACCCTGATCCACCATGAGGCCTGGTCTAAAACTGAGCCACGGGGGCTTTGACCCCCGAAACCCTCTCCAGGTATCAATCATTCACTGACAGTCCTACCAGAAGTGTGCTGACATCACAGTTCAGAGAACTCTCTGACTGCAACATCCACACACCACCTTCAAAGTGCAGGCAGGCACTGCTCTTTCCACCTCCAGGACTAAGTCAGGCTAAATGATTTTCCCTGAATCCCTTTATGAAAATTACCTTGTTCACACTCCAACAGCCCATTCATTAAAAACCAATTGTATCCATTCACTACACACACACACACACACACACACACACACACACACGTCTGCTAGATGCTGAAACCCATAATGCCAACACTATACAGTATATGTACAAGCCAAAATACAACATACAGTAGGGCCCCACTTTACGGTGTTCCATTAATACGGCGATTTCAAATTGTGACCAAAACTTACTATATGGCTCCCGGTCTTTCTAATATGGCGCACCCCACCCGGTTTGTTTACGTTCTCCGTGAGCACATCTCTCTATTATTATTATTATTATTATTATAATCAAAAGAAGCGCTAAACCACAAGGGTTATACAGCGCGGCGGGGCAGGACAGGATGCAGGGAGAATGAATTGTAAGCGGGAGATGGATGATTAGTAGGGTATGGAATACAGCAGGATAGTGGATAGTGAAGGGATAGAGGGTAGCAAGAGATCGAGGTAGAACGGACTGAGGGAGGTGCTAGAGGTATATTTCAGAGTTTGTGTAGTAAGTCAGTTTCTGTCAAAAAGTCAACGAGAGAGTCAGGATTAAAGGAGGGTCCATCAGCAAGAAGGGAAGGTAAAGAAAGAGCCGCAGAGCGAAGACGCCGTTAGAGGTAAATTCTGCGCACTCGTTGATATAGTGGACAGTCCAACAACATCTCTCTATTATGTCTGGAAACTTTCCAAAATTTCAAGTGTTTTAAAGTTATTGCATATTTTATATGTACAGTCAGTGGTACCTTGACTTATGAGTGCCACAACTTACGAGTTTTCCAAGTTACGAGCCGTCTCTCGGTTGATTTTTTTGCTTTGAGCTGTGAGCCAAAATCCGAGTTACGAGCGAGTTTCAGATACGCTGCCACTTGTTGGCGGCGTATCTAAAGTCAAATCCAACTCTGTACCCAGAGGAATGTCAG
>WNWK01001700.1:12500-256419 GCA_009830355.1 Cherax destructor
GTAACTACAGTTAGAGTAAAAGGTAGATGGGACAAAAAGAAAATGGCAACAGCAAGTAAGAGAGAGGTAAAAGTGTATAAACTAAGGGAGGAGGAAGTTAGGGTGAGATATAAGCAACTATTGGCAGAAAGGTGGGATAGTGCAAGTATGAGTAGTGGGGGGGTTGAAGAGAGTTGGGATAGTTTTAAAAATGCAGTATTAGAATGTGGGGCAGAAGTTTGTGGCTATAGGAGGGTGGGTGCAGGAGGAAAGAGGAGTGAGTGGTGGAATGAAGAAGTAAAGGGTGTGATAAAAGAGAAAAAGGTAGCTTATGAGAGGTTTTTACAAAACAGAAGTGGTAATAGAAGAGCAGAGTATATGGAGAGTAAAAGAAAGGTGAAGAGAGTGGTGAGAGAGTGCAAAAGAAGAGCGGATGAAAGAATGGGAGAGGCTGTCAAGAAATTTTGCTGAAAACAAGAAAAAATTTTGGAGTGAGATAAACAAGGTAAGAAAGCCTAGGGAACAAATGGATTTGTCAGTTAAAAACAGAGTAGGGGAGTTAGTAGATGGGGAGCTGGAGGTATTGGGTAGATGGCGGGAATATTTTGAGGAACTTTTAAATGTCGATGAAAAAAGGGAGGCAGTAATTTCATGTACTGGCCAGGGAGGTACAACATCGTTTAGGAGTGAAGAAGAGCAGGATGTGAGTGTGGGGGAGGTGCGTGAGGCATTACGTAGAATGAAAGGGGGTAAAGCAGCTGGAACTGACAGGATCATGACAGAAATGTTAAAAGCAGGGGATGATATAGTGCTGGAGTGGTTGGTATTTTTGTTTAATAAATGTATGAAAGAGGGTCAGGTACCTAGGGATTGGCAGAGAGCATGTATAGTTCCTTTATATAAAGGGAAGGGGGATAAAAGAGTGTGTAAAAATTATAGGGGAATAAGTTTACTGAGTATACCAGGTAAAGTGTATGGCAAGGTTATTATTGAAAGAATTAGAGGTAAGACAGAGAGTAGGATTGCAGATGAGCAAAGAGGCTTTAGAGTGGGTAGGGGATGTGTAGATCAAGTGTTTACAGTGAAGCATATATGTGAACAGTATTTAGATAAAGGTAGAGAAGTTTTTATTGCATTTATGGATTTAGAAAAGGCATATGATAGAGTGGATAGGGGAGCAATGTGGCAAATGTTGCAAGTGTATGGAATAGGTAGTAAGTTACTGAAGGCTCTAAAGAGTTTTTATGAGGAAAGTGAGGCTCAGGTTAGGGTGTGTAGGAGAGAGGGAGATTACTTCCCGGTAAAAGTAGGTCTTAGACAGGGATGTGTAATGTCACCATGGTTGTTTAATATATTTATAGATGGGGTTGTAAAAGAAGTAAATGCTAGGGTGTTGGGGAGAGGGGTGGGATTAAACTATGGAGAATTAAATGCAAAATGGGAGTTGACACAGTTACTTTTTGCTGATGATACTGTGCTTATGGAAGATTCTAAAGAAAAGTTGCAAAGGTTAGTGGATGAGTTTGGGAGAGTGTGTAAAGTTAGAAAGTTAAAAGTGAACATAGATAAGAGTAAGGTGATGAGGGTATCAAATGATTTAAATAAAGAAAAATTGGATATCACATTGGAGAGAGGGATTATGGAAGTAAACGTTTTCAGATATTTGGGAGTTGATGTGTCAGCGGATGGGTTTATGAAGGATGAGGTTAACCATAGAATTGGTGAAGGAAAAAAGGTGAGTGGTGCATTGAGGTATCTGTGGAGACAAAAAAACGTTATCCATGGAGGCAAAGAAGGGAATGTACGAAAGTATAGTGGTACCAACACTCTTATATGGGTGTGAAGCATGGGTTGCAAATACTGCAGCGAGGAGGAGGCTGGAGGCAGTGGAGATGTCCTGTCTAAGGGCAATGTGTGGTGTAAATATTATGCAGAAAATTCGGAATGTGGAAATTAGGAGAAGGTGTGGAGTTACTAAAAGTATTTGTCAGAGGGCTGAAGAGGGGTTGTTGAGGTGGTTTGGTCATTTAGAGAGAATGGATCAAATTAGAATGACTTGGAGAGTGTATAAGTCTGTAGGGGAAGGAAGGCGGGATAGGGGTCGTCCTAGAAAAGGTTGGAGGGAAGGGGTAAAGGAGGTATTGTGGGCGAGGGGCTTGGATTTCCAGCAAGCATGTGTGAGCGTGTTAGATAGGAGTGAATGGAGACGAATGGTTTTTGGGACATGACGATCTGTTGGAGTGTGAGCAGGGTAACATTTTGTGAAGGGATTCAGGGAAACCAGTTAATTGATTTAGTTGGACTTGAGTCCTGGAAATGGAAAGTACAATGCCTGCACTTTAAAGGAGGGGTCTGGGATAGTGACAGCTGGGAGGGACAATTCTCAGCTGTCGTATCTGAGCTCCTCTGCAAAGACAGTGATAATGTATGAGTGTGGTGAAAGTGTTGAATGATGATGAAAGTATTTTCTTTTTGGGGATTTTCTTTCTTTTTGGGTCACCCTGCCTCGGTGGGAGATGGTCACTTGGTAACCCTCCATCAGATGACAATGTGTGCAAAATACAGTTTCTCTCAGCTAGCAGCAGTTGAGACTACCAACAGCCCAATTGTGGCTTGATGCTGTTTGTTGGTCATTAATAAGGACCAACAACATTGCCAGTGCTCTCTTGGGTTAGTACTGGAAAATATTTAGAATAGTAAATACCAGTGAGACAGAGGAAGGAACAATGCAGAAAGCAACTTGATGCATTAATAAGCAATCATATTACTGTATTTCATCAAATTCAACGTTGACAGTGAAAACATAAGTAAAAAGTAATTAAGTATCAATTCCAACATACTTAATAGTCACAACTGTTAGAATTTCAACACAACGGCTGTCTCCCACTGAGGAAGGGTGACCCAAAAAAATAAACTTTCACCATCATCCACATAATATCACTGTCTTTGCAAAGGGGCCCAGATATGATGGTTTAGATGTCACTCCAAACAGCCAATATCCCAAACCCCTCTTTTAGAGTGCAGGCATTTTACTTTCCACCTCCAGGACTCAAGTTCGGCTAACCGGTTTCCCTGAATCCCTTCACAAAATATTACCCTGCTAACACTCCAACAGCTCATCGTCCCAAAAACCATTTGTCTCCATTCACTCCTAACACAATCAAACATGCCTGCTGCATGTCCTGACCCCTTGCACACAAAACCTTTTATCCCCTCCCACCATCCTTTCCTAGGATGACCTTTACCCCTCCTCCCCTCCACTACAGATTTATACACCCTCCAAGTCAACCTATTTTGCTTCATCCTCTCTAAATGACCAAGCCATTTGTCAAACTGATATAACCACTTTCATTTTATCAAATTATTATAATCAAAACTAAGTGCTAAACACGAAAGGTTCACATTGTATAAACAAACTGATTAGCAAGAATAGTCAAAAACTATAAATAAATATGGCACAAATTCAGCTAAGAGATGAATCAATAGCACTAGAATGAAGAATAAGATTCTGGGGATTATCTTCCCATGGACCAGTCTCTGACCTGACCTCCTAGGTTGGAAAGGAAATGTTATATAGGATTTCAAAATTAAGAACTATTAAGAATAATAGTATTATAATCAATTTGAGGGCTAAAACGGTAAGGGTCAAAACTATTAAGAAACAGAAAAGTAAATGTATATATCACTAAATGGAAGACTAAGTACAAAGAGGTAAAATCAAATTCAAATGAAGATACATTTTTTTATTTTATAAAATATCTCAAAGTTAAATCTTGGTGGTAAGCTGGTTATAACAAGGACTTAAAAATAGTCCCTATATAGTGGCTATCCTTATCCCTACCGTGGTCATTACTGATACTGCACAACAAAGCAAAGAACTACATCTCTGCTTTATGGGTTAGTAATGTAATATCTCTAGGGCACAATTAACACAGCACTTTAGATTTTGATGCTACTTACAAGTACATGCCTGTTAATGAATTACAAGCACAAAGATAAATTTGTTTAATATTGTACAGTACAATGCTGGTTTGGGTGACTGTAGGAATATTCAACCTCTGGTAAAAAGAATAGGAGACATTAAAGATTAACAATGAATATTCTTTGAAAAATAAGATTTGGCAGAATATAATTTTGATTCAAAATACAGTATGCAAATTTATAGATTGTAGTACAGTATTTTATTGACAGTGCTCCTTATTTATTATCAAACATATAAAAAACTGCCCTTTTCACAAGAGAGCAAACAACACAACAGCATTTTTACTCTCAAATGATAGTAGAGAAAACAGCAGTATACTTAAACTATCCTCACCAAAGTGACAAGCCACAACCTGCTACTTCCCCACTTAATGATAAGTTTATATATACACAACAGTGGGGGTCACAGTAGCATAAGTGAACATCACTAATCAACTCTCATTCCTGGTTTTGTATCACACACACACATTCGCACAAAAAAAATCCTTAGGGTTCTGTCTGTACAGTTGCAACATTCCTGCAAGGAACAGCATGAATGACATACAATACACAGATACAGTATGGGATCATATTCCAGAAATGAAAACCAGCCCCTAACCCTATATAGCGAAACTGCAAAGCTAAGTTTGCTGTTTTTTACGTTAATTTCTTTGCCTTCTGGTACAAAACGTCTACAACTTTCTCCATTGCCTTAATGGTATCAAGAGCATGCTCATAAGTTTTATCCTTTGTAACAGGGTCCCAAACAATCAATACTCCAGCACCCTGATCAAGAATACCAGTCAATTTTGAGTCTAAAATCATCTGAGAGAGTTTACGCTCAACAGCATCTTGTTGTAAACCTATGGTTTCACTAACATAGGCTACCTGTACCTTACTGTATGGCTCGATGATTCTGCACAAATTCTGCTCTAACATATTATCGTATAATGTGTTTAAATGAGCTTTCACAATCATGTCTCCTTCCAGTTCATCCTTATACTTATTAAGTGTTGTTTTGAAGTCAGCCAAAGAGCGCTTACTACTTGCCGAGGCAATGCCTTTCATTGCATCCACGTGACTTCCACTGTGTCGCAATGCCAACTTCCCACTTACAATGTTGTGGACATCCTCTGGACACTGGAGCATGATTTTTGATAGCAACATGTATTTTAATGCGGTAAGTGCCTTTGGGCTGTCAATACTATCGTATCCTTCAAATGCTTCATAATAATATGAAAAAGCGGTCTTAAAATCTTTTTCTTCTGCAGCATGAAGAATGCCAGATTGCAGATCAAGAGCAGCTTGAAGCTTTGGGGGACAATATAGAGCATTTGCAGTTGTACGTGCTGAAGTTAAGGCAGCACGAGCTTTAGGCAAGTTACCCAATGCATGATATGTTTTACTTTCCCATAACTGTACTTCTACCAGAAGGTTTTTGTCATCTAATTTTTTCAGTTCTTTTAAGAGCTGAGAACCTAAAGCAAGGGCATCTGTGTACTGTTGTGTGTCATAAAAAAGAGCCACCAATCTGGCTTCTAATGACTGTCGTAGGAAGGTACGGCGCTCAATTTTTGACCATTCAATATTGTCCCTGCACACTTCGACTTCTAAACCTGTTGTAGCTTCCATGTCAAGGAACATATCTACCATCGTCCTCACTAGCTTAGCAGCTTTGGCTTTGGAGATCTGGGAAAGAAAAGGTCGAGTGTCCTTGATAAGCTGAGCCAACTGGTGGGCCTGCCCTGCTTTCTTGTACTGCTCAGCCAGTGACATGATCCCTGCCTCTCTTGTTGCCACATCATCTTCCTCCTCAGAGTCTGTAAAGGAATTGCTTTGTTAGCAAAACAGTAAACCACTACTGTCCTTAGTTTAAGCTTATATTTTAGAGAATTAACCATAAATGAGACTTATCTGTCATAATACCTTTATTCACTGTTAGGTATGAACAACTGCTTCTAGGTCATGTTAAGTTTTCATGTGTTCTGCTGTTGCTGTTTATGGTTATAACATTCGTGAATGGATGGCAGTGGAAAATTGTGAAATTTGAGCACACTTATTTACTCACTCATAATACCACTTAAGATCCTCAAAACTTCTAAAGCTCTCAAAATTATAAAAGTAAATTGTGTAGCACAAGCTGACTTATTCATCCAGTGACATCCAGTCTACTCTACAATACTCTCTAGATTCATTATAACCAAGATGATTGATCATATGTACACAAGAAACTGCCAATGGTTTAATATTTGTATTCACGGCAGGGTTTGCCAAAAATGTAAAAATGGCATGGAAATCAGGAGGCCATCATCTAAGCATCCATAATCATGGAGGAGGGGGGGGGGGAAGGGGAAGAGGAATAGAGAATATTCCAATTACGTACTGTACAAACTCTCACTTTTTCAGAAATCAATTTAACTGATTTTAGAAATATGGAATAAAATCTGCTAGGTAAACTACTTCAGAAACAACGAACAAAGTATAACAGTTACAGAATAGTCCATTATTGTTAGGATTACAGCAAAACAATCATCTCTATTAACAACAATCACCTTTACTGGCCACATATTGGTGAACATCCATGTGTTCAAGCACTGACAGTTCCATTAAATCATAACTCCTTCACTACATCTCATTTCCACCATGCAAATAGCAGGACTGACTTTCCAGAGAGCCATCTTATATCTACAATCCTACAGAGAGGCCCATCTTAGACTGGGCCTTGGGCAATACTTTACATCATAAAAACTATCACTCTTCCTCAGGTGATGTGACAGCTACCAGAATCCTATCTCTATCAGTAAAGTTTACTTTTTACTGTATTTCAGATTCAAATTTCAAAGACAAAGAAATATCCACCATTTAAACCAAAGAAAATGTAGGGCTTTATGTCTATGGACTCTTGGGAAATCTCCCACATGAAGTGAAGGGGAAGGGGGGTCAACATGACTAAGGTGTACAACTATATGAATGAAATAAGCAGAGGATATAGATAGGGTACTGAAAATATTAAAATGAAGATAACATTTGCAATGGATTTAACAATGGAGAAATTAATATTAAGTTAAAAATTAAGAAAGAAAACAATTTGAAAAAAAAAAAAAAATGTATGTATGTAAATGAGTGGAACAAGTTGCCGAGTAGCATCAGTGAAGCTAGAAAACTTTGGATTAACACTGGAAGGTTACTGACTTAAGAATGTCAAGTAGTGTCTTATTTCAGTTGGGGATTGTCTTCTTCCCCAGGAGGCAACCCACAGCAGCCAACTAACTCCTAGGTACCTATTTACTACTAAACATAGACAACAAGTGTATGGAGAATTTCTCATGTATCTCAACACACTGGGAATCAAACCTGGGTCCTTTCAGTTGAGAGCTGAACATTCTAATAAGCTGAGTCACCTAGTTTGTAAAAGTTAAAAAAAATGAAAAGACATGCATGAATATAGTAGCTGGGATTTGCTTTTACATAGACCGGTAGGACTACTGCAGTATTCCTGTACGTATTAACCTAAGTTTGCAATTCTTCAACTTGCTCAAAATTATGACCTTATGATAAGTATACAGTGGGGTTAGAATGACATTTTAATGGCACCATGTGAATATCATGAAAGATTACTAGTTTTGAGGTAGAGAAAAATAACTGTCAGTTTCAATAACCCAGACACCAAAACAGCAAGATACTGTATATTGAAATGGAGAAACTTGCCTCTAGAAAAATGAAAAAAGAAGTAAGGGGCTATATAGTTCAGCCTCTGAGGCTCTCTTCAGCAAATGAATAAGAGAGTTAGGTTTGACTCATAAAAAGAATATGCTCCCATGTTTGCAGAAATAAGTAATCTCATCGATGTTACAAGTAACTAATCAGTCAGGAGAAGGCTCCAATATTTGTCTAAGGACAGAGTTCTTACATACATAAATTTAGTGAAATTATCAGCAAGCACTAATATAACAACTTTGCCTAATATAAAACCTAAATTATAATGTACAACTTGTGATTATATTCACTCAGGCACTGAACTTGCCGCAAAGATAATCCACTGACATCAATGACTAAGAAACATGGGAATTTTACAAGATACAGTTTTTAGCACAATGATACCTGGAGTATACCTGGAGAGCATTTCTGGGATCAATGCCCCTGCACTTTCATGCAAAGTCTCTCCTTCTGAAAAATCACATTGAATGGATTTATATATTTTTATTATTATTATTCTTACTATTGCAGTTACTTATTGAAGGAGTTTTCTGACTTGTTTGAAAGTTTAGCTACATTATGCATATAAATACCAGAATTGAGGTTTAATCAAACTTTCTCTCTAAATATATTTTAAGGAGTATTATAATAATAAAAAGCAATAAACCCATAGGCATAAGATGGGGAGGATTGAGGTTAATTTACATACTGTATTTGCTATTTCTGGTAATATTCAATAATAAGATTACTTTATATTAAAGAAATACACTGCACAACAGGCAAAGGTTTTCAGTTAACTGTCATAAGTCGTAAATTACTACATCAGAAGGATCTAAATAGTTTGCAAATTTTGTGTGAGTTACTTCTAAAATCTAATTCTCATGCCTTTACGGGAATCTTTCAATAGCCATACAATATTCTGAGAATATTAAATCATTCTCTATAATTAATGGAAGGACTAAATACGGCAGTTTTAAACCATATTTCTGCCTAGCATTTACAAACAAAAAATTTAGGACATGACATTGACCATAGGAAACATTTCCCACTATCTCACCAGCTGGTAATAGGACCATGAATTAAAACTTATTCCCACTACGCTTCACCCATTAACTTTCCCTTTATAATTACCAATTGGAAAACAAGCAGATAACATCAGAATTACTCATTACATCTCATACACTAACTCAGCAGGAGATGGAGAATGAATCAGCAAAGTGTAGAGGCGCAAACATAAACATACATCAATACCCATCATTAACCCTAATTCCTCGGTCAGTATCCAGCTCACGGGCTTCCCCATGCTATCACCTGTCCTACTTACCTATATTATTCAAGGTGGAGGCATCTATTTCCATTTTAGACAGGGAAATCGCCGGAGCTCTTTCAACGAGGGTAGCAGCAGCCATTGCTTTGACGTAACTGTTCAAACATCAGCACAGAGACAAGCGCCTCACTCCCGCCTCTCATTTACAATCCCAAAAATACATGTATTCCCTGTGAATTCGATATCACAGTATACCTTATAATATAAAATATACTATACTCTTTTTCCGTGAATTGTGTGAATGAATATCTGAGTACAGAATTGTCTCAGTTCCTTTGTTCAAAATACGGGCGACATGACTAGAGATTTGCTATGGCGGGGAGTGGAATATCTTAATAATAGTGCTATTTATAGATCAACATGGTGCATCCTTTCACATTGTTGTATAATATGCGTAAAATATATTACAGATCAATAGTTGTGAAATAATTCAGTTGTAGCTCTCTAACGCGTGTAATCAGCATCTTAAACCCGTGTAATACATTAATTAATTTGGGACTGGTTGAAAAACATATTGACGGACTAATGAAAAGATACTGTGGCAGAATGGTAACCTTTACCGAGGAAAAACGTTTCGCATGAAGTCTTGAGAAAACTTGGTCACCAAGCTATACTCCAGGTATACTCCAGGTATACTCCAAGTATACTCCAGGTATACTCCAGGTAAGCTTGGTTCCTGAAGTGATTGCTCTGAGTATAACATTAAGTTTAAGGGTTTTAAGTAGCCCACAGAGTATCATAAACAATAAATGGTTTGTAGATGAATGGTTCAGAAAACCGACAAGTTGATAAATTAGACACATATGCAACACTTGGGTATCTTGATTGAGTAAACGTTTCGCCACACAGTGGCTTCATCAGTCCAATACAAAGTAGAAAGTTGTAAGGAGAGGAGGAGTATGAGGTAATCAGTCCCTCGGCCTGGAGTCGATGTGTTCAGTCCATCAGTCTTGTAGTAAGTAAAGCATAGGGCAATGGAGGTTGCTTATATACTGTAGACAGGTGAGGCGAAGCAGGAGTCGGGGTCATAGTGGTACCATCCACTAGTCTAAGTAGGTCTTCGTCCAAAGGTTGGACAAGTGTTAAAGAATTTGTTTGTATCAAGATCCCAAGATGTTGCTGTGTCAGATACAAACAAATTCTTCAACACTTGTCCAACCTTTGGACGAAGACCTACTTCGACTAGTGGATGGTACCACTATGACCCCGCCTCCTCCTGCTTCGCCTCACCTGTCTACAGTATACTATAAGCAACCTCCATTGCCCTATGCTTTACTTCCTACAAGATTGATGGACTGAACACATCGACTCCAGACTTATTATGCATACTTAGGCACTGCTGTCTTGGGTTCAGATTTCCTGCTCATTATAACTCCCAATTCCTTTTCGCATTGTGTGTGATCAAGATTCATGTCATTTCTTTTATATAAGTTCTAGGGTTATTTTCATTTTTGAAAATCGGGACTTTGCGCTTTTCCACATTGGGCTTTATCTATCACCTTTGTGACCACAACATTAGCTCGTCTATATTATTCTGAAGATCAGTGGAATCTTTCTCTTAATTTGTTTGTCGGCCCATTTTTGTCATAAGTGAATTTACTCATGACACTTTTTATTCCTATCAACGTCATTAATGTAGATTATGAACAATAAGGGGCCCAGAACTGATCCTTCTGGAGTAGTACTCGTGACTGGTTCCCTTTCTGATTTTACCCCATTATACATCACTTATACTGGGAAAATAATAAACAAATATAAAAAAGAATACAATTGTTTATTACACTAACAATAAAAGTATGGAAAATAGGAAATCAGTGGTTACTTTGCCACTTGGACGAAGTAAATATTAGTAATATAATACTGGAGTTTACCTGGAGAGAATTCCAGGGGTCAACGCCCCTGCGGCCCGGTCTGTGACCAGGCCTCATGTTGGACCAGAGCCTGATCAAACAGGCTGTTACTGCTGGCCGCACGCAGTCCAACGTACGAACCACAGCCTGGCTGGTCAGGTACCGACTTTAGGTGCCTGTCCAGTGCCTGCTTGAAGACAGCCAGGGGTTTGTTGGTAATCCCCTTGAGTATTGCGGGGAGGCAGGTGAACAATCTTGGGCCCCTGACACTTATTGTGTTGTCCCTCAACGTGCTAGTGGCACCCCTGCTCTTCACTGGGGGGATGTTACATCGCCTGCCGAGTCTTTTGCTTTCGTAGGGAGTGATTCTCGTGTGCAAGTTTGGTACTAATCCCTCGAGAATTTTCCACGTGTATACTAATGAGTTATAGTAAAGATGTACAACACTACTCGGAGAAAGATACAAATTATATTGGTAAGAACATTATTTACAATTTAATTCACTTTTTAGGTTCTCTTAATAGCAGTTAAAGGACACGTAGTCTTGCCTCTCCACTCCTCATGATACACCTCATGATACAGTGCTGTTCTCAGCTGTATCCGACTACTTCTACTGCTTCCAGTGCTGTTCTCAGCTGTATCCGACTACTTCTACTGCTTCCAGTGCTGTTCTCAGCTGTATCCGACTACTTCTACTGCTTGTTGCACAGGAAAAACATTTCGGCAATGAAGATACCCAAGTGTTAGAAATGTGTTTTATTCAGCTTGTCGGTATTTATATCATTAATAATATGACACCGTAGCTGAGTGTTATGTCCCCTTTCCTAATAATGGAGCAAGATATTCTTTTAGGTGAACCTTAAGGTTAGGTGATAAGGCTCTAAAACACTAGTCACAAACAGATCTGTTTGTGACTCGATAAAGCCCACTGTGTGGGCGAAACGTTGTCAATAAAGGATCACATTATACTACTTATGTGTTTATTTTTCCATGTAAAGGAAAAGGGATGCTTAGCTAAGTAACTGAGCTATTAATCCAATTATCAGAAAGCTAATCTATTCTTCAATATTTTATACATAGAAACAAGGCTAACACCAATGCATCAAATTTAAGAAAATCAAATGAATATTAACCTTCTTTAATTTGTATTGTACTTTTTGGCATGTATATCAGCTGACAGTTGCAACAATGTGCACCGGAGTGAATATTACATGTATATGACTATATATATGAATGTCTTTGTATTTCGTTGGAGAAGTTGACGCCATGTAGAATATCAAATTTTACAAGTGGAAACCGGAGCTGAGATTTCAGTTTCTAGATCTGAGGTTAGGTTAGGTTAGGTTAGGTTCGGTTCGTCAGGAAACAGGGCAAGTGTTTCCTGACGAGGGTCTTAGTCAGATGATGACCCGCCGTTGGAGCTTTTGGTCATCTGATCGAGGCCTTCCGCTGGCTTACCGGTCCACCCCTTTAAAAATTATGGTCAGTTATAAGCATTTCTTATTAATCTCGAGATCTGAACTAAATAAGCCTTAATTCAGTGCGCTAATTTTTGCCAAATTTATTATTCGTCAGCCTCACGTAAATAAATTGATTTAACTAACCTATATTTTTATTACATAAGTTCTTTAGATACGACAAAAGTTTTATACTTTTAATTAACATATCAAATCTGATAATCGTTTCGAATTCGATAATTAAAGCAACAAGTTGTGGTGTGCTTAAAATTAATGTCATAATATAAATGCTGAAATATAACTACCAGACTGAAAATTTTAACCTAGATTTAGGAAAGCATATATATACTGCTATTCAATGTACACACCAAATATAACGGTACCACATGAGTGTCAGTGAATTTAGTAGAATACTTTCACAATTCTTAAAGGGTGAACTAAATTATGCTCAATATTTTTTTATGAACAAGCATAATAAAAAAATACAATTTACAAATAAATAAATAAAAACAATCAGAGTAACACCAACTCACACTGGTAACTTTCCACCATCCAGTATTAATGTGAAGAAAATTATTTTAGCTAAATATATAAATCAGTCAGCATATGATGTGAGTTAGGTTGCGCAAGCTGCCCAACATGAGTGAAGATTCATCCAACAATGATAGGATGGATAATGAGAACCTTCAAAACTAGGGACGCCAAGCCCATGATGATTATCTTCAAATCGCTTGTTCTCTCTAGGCTGGAATACTGCTGTATACTAACTGTCCCCTTCAAGGATGGCGACATTGCTGACCTGGAGAGTGTACAAAGAACTTTCACGGCACACATAAGTACGATAAGGCACCTAAATTACTGGGAACGGTTGAAGGCCCTTGATCTATATTCCCTGGAACGCAGGGGAGAAAGATACACGATAATATACACTTGGAAGGTCCTGGAGGGATTGGTGCAAAACCTACACACGAAAATCACTCCCTATGAAAGCAAAAGACTCGGCAGGAGATGCAACATTCCCCCAATGAAAAGCAGGGGCGCCACGAGTACACTGAGAGACAACACAATAAGTGTCCGGGCCCCAAGACTGTTCAACTGCCTCCCAGCATACATAAGGGGGATTACCACTAGACCCCTGGCTGTCTTCAAGAAGGCACTGGACAGGCACCTAAAGTCAGTACCTGACCAATCGGGCTGTGGTTCGTACGTCAGTTTGCGTGCGGCCAACAGCAACAGCCTGGTTGATCAGACCCTGATCCACCACGAGGCCTGGTCTCAGACCGAGCCGCGGGGGTGTTGACCCTCGAAACCCTCTCCAGGTAAACAGAATTGTAATCTCTGCAGTGATACTGAAATTTATGTACAGTTTAATGGAGAGTAATAATAAAAGTTCTTTAACTCGTTAACCGACATAGGATTCTACATAGCCAAAAAAAAAAAAGTGAATCTAAAATGTCGAATCTTACCATACCTAGAGAAGGTTTCGGGGGTCAACGCCCCGCGGCCCAGTCCGAGACCAGGCTTCATGGTGGATCAGGGTCTGATCAACCAGGCTGTTACTGCTGGCCGCACGCAAACTGACGTACGAACCACAGCCCGGTTGGTCAGGTACTGACTTTAGGTGCCTGTCCAGTGCCTTCTTGAAGACAGCCAGGGGTCTACTTATATGCATCACATCACAGTCCTGTACGACAATACTGCTCGTGAAGGAAGGAAACAATGCAGAAACTTGTACACAACCTTACACACGATGGGTTTTATCATTAATCCGTCAAAAACAACCACCACTTTGTACTAATGAGTGGAAACGTCGCTGATAGTCGTGCTCTTAGCGACTCCGGGGTTGAAACGTCGCTGATAGTCGTGTTCTTAGCGACTCCGGGGTGGAAACGTCGCTGACAGCCGTGCTCTTAGCGACTCCGGGGTGGAAACGTCGCTGACAGCCGTGCTCTTAGCGACTCCGGGGTGGAAACGTCGCTGACAGCCGTGCTCTTAGCGACTCCGGGGTGGAAACGTCGCTGACAGCCGTGCTCTTAGCGACTCCGGGGTGGAAACGTCGCTGACAGCCGTGCTCTTAGCGACTCCGGGGTGCATAACACCGTCGCCGGATGTGGACGACCCACGGTCATCCACAACCCCACCACCAAATGGAATCCCGCTTCACTCCATGACAAAGCATTCAAACCAATAATGCCATTACATGTAAATAGTTTGAACAATACTAAATATCGATGAGTTACAAACCTCAAGCTCGTCTAGGCAACATAAATACTTTTAACATGTTTCACCAAACAGAAAATAGAATACAGCAGCGTAAATCTTCTTCGACACCTCTTGGACTGATTTGTAATCATTAGAGTAAATCAATCCAAGATTCATTAAAAAATTCTTAGAAAGATCAACAACACAGGCTCTATTATTTCTGTCACCAACAATAAATACCTCACCATGAGCAGCCACAACAAGTTTAACTGGAGAAAAATGAAAAGCAGGAATTTACACCATTCCTGCAGGAGCTGCAACAAGGTAGGTGACAGCAAGGGGATTTACCATAACGACGCACATCAATTGAACACGTACTCCTGCTGCACCAACAATACCAATAACGCTTGTGTTACTCATCGCAACGCCACTTGGATTGGTCAAGAGCTAGTTAGGATAATATCTTTATTATGCACCCCATATCCATCCTGTGGGCGGTAGTCAAAAAATTACAGAGGTACATAATGGGTCCAGGGACTGGGCCTCAAAGTTCTGATAGCTGGGCAAGTTACAAAGGTAATGAACTCAGATAGAACTGGTTATTTTATAGTAAGATAAATAGGAGAAAGTGCCTTAAATCTGAGCTTATCCACACATTTGACACCGTCGTTTAGCTATCAAAACTTTGGGGCCCAGTCTCTGGACCCTATATATACCTCTGTAATCTGCAAATACCTTTGTAACTTGTCATGATTGTGACCAGATCCATCTGAGTTCATTACCTTTGTAACTTGCTCAGCTATCAAACTTTGAGGTCCAGTCCCTGGACCCATTATGTACCTCCGTAATCTTTTGACTACCGCCCACAGGATGGGTATGGGCTGCATAATAAAGATATCAAACTAAACGTTTAGAACAAAAGCAACTTCCAGCTAGTAGGATTCTTGGCTCACTTGCTACTCAGATAACATCACGACCTGACAACGGATACATGAACGAGACAATAATAATAATAATAATAATAATAATAATAATAATAATAATCTTTACTTCTACAAGTTCATGTACAAGATAAATAGGCCGAGCTGACATCAGTGACATACTACTATATAGAAAGCCCTTTTGTCACTCGGAGCATTTCAGGCAAATTAGGTCAATTTTGCTCCCAGGATGCGACCCACACCAATCGACTAACACCCAAGTACCTATTTTACTGATAGGTGAACATGGACAGCAGGTGTCTTAAGGAAATACGTCCTGTTTCCACCCGTACTGGGGATCGACCCCCGGACCTCAGTGTGTGAGCTGAGTGCGCTAACAATGGAGCTGCGGGACACTTGTGCAACACTGGAGACAGATGAGTCGAAGCAGTTGGAGGCGCCATTACAGGTAAGTTTATGCCGGTACAGGTACACATAAACACAGTTACATAAATTATCATATATACCTGGAGAGGGTTTCGGGGATCCACGCCCCCTCGGCTCGGTCTGAGACCAGGCCTCGTGGTGGATCAGGGTCTGATCAACCAAGCACTTACTGCTGGCCGCACGCAAACTGACGTACGAACCACAGCCCGGCTGGTCAGGTACTGACTTTAGGTGCCTGTCCAGTGCCTTCTTGAAGACAGCTAGGGGTCTATAGGTAATCTCCCTTATGTATGCTAAGTAAGTAAGTTTATTCAGGTATACACAATTACAGTTACATAGAGTATCATACATAGCAGCAAATGTGTAGAGAACCTAGGATAACCCCCAAAAAAGTCAAAGTGACTTATTTTCATTGGTGGGAGGCAGTTGAGCCCCTGATACTTATTGTGTTGTCTCTCAGTGTACCCGTGGCGCCCCTGCTTTTCATTGGGGGAATGTTGCATCTCCTGCCGAGTCTTTTGCTTTCATAGGGAGTGATTTTCGTGTGCAAGTTTGGTACTAATCCCTCTAGGATTTTTCAAGTGTATATTATCATGTATCTCTCTCGCCTGCGTTCGCAACCTCTCTCGGCTGCGGCAGGTGACTTTCTGTTGGTTGTTCCCAACTCCAGCCTTGGCACACGCCTCGACCCACATACCATCCGAATTGGTGTTGTATTTCGACTTGCCGCCCCTATTCTCGCCGAACACAGGTGTACTTGTGGCAGTGAAGCAGCAGACCGATTCGGGTACCATGGTCTAGTGTGTCGTAAATCCGAGGGAAAGATTGCAAGACATGAAGAGGTTAATAACATTATCAAGAGGAGCCTTACAACAGCCGGATGCCCAGCAGTAGGGGAGCCACCCCAACTATGCAGATCTGATGGCAGCCAAAAGCGTCCAGATGGTATCACCCTTCAAGCCTGGACAGACGGCAAGCAGGTGGTGTGGGACTACACATGTGCATCTACATTAGCTGATACCTATCTCCAATACACCAGGGAGGAAGGAGGGGCAGCTGCCACCTTCAGGGAGTCCCAAAAGTCGAGAAAATATGGAGAACTTGCCCATCATTATATGTGTGTTCCCATAGGCTCGGAGACCCTTGGCTCATGGGGAAAGAGTGCATCTAAGTTCCTCAAGGAGCTGGACTCAACAGTGTAACTAGGGATCCCAGGGCAGCTAGTTTTCTATTCCAGCGACTCAGCGCTGCTGTTCAGAGAGGTAATGCATGCTGTATTTTGGGCACGCGCCCCAGCTCTGAGGAGCTGGATGAGATTTTCGCATTATAATCAGTGACAAACATGTAACAATATGTACTAGACATGTATCTAGAGCTCTCGCTTCACACACGGAGGGCCTGGGTTCGATTCCCGGCTGGTGGAAACATTTCGACGTGTTTCCTTACACATGTTGTCATGTTCACCTAGCAGCAAATAGGTACCTGGGTTGTTAGTCGACTGGTGTGGGTCGCATCCTGGCGGACAAGATTAAGGACCCTAATGGAAATAAGACAGACAGTCCTCGATGACGCACTGACTTTCTTGGGTTATCCTGGGTGGCTAACCCTCCGGGGTTAAAAATCCGAAGAAATCTTATCTTATCTTATCTCTCACACCTCTGGTACTGTACATGCCATCTTTATATCAACAATGTATCACTTAAATCTTTTGTATCATATTATGTGATAAAATATACCTATTGGTAAAAAATAAAAGAATGAAAAGATGGGGTGGTAGGGGAAGTGGAATATTCAAATGTCTTCAGGAAGAAATCCAAATATTCTTCCTTGAAGCCTTTTTATCCACTTCTCCGAGGCTATGGGTCCCACAATTTGCACCAGAGGTGCATACATACATACATATGGGGAGGCGCTAAACTTGTCTGAGTCATACAGCACCTGGAGAATAGGGCTCTTGATCCAAAGAATCAGAACTAATCTTCCTTTCCTTAGGTCAAAGTCGACTTCTTGTTTGATTCACAGGCGTAGTCCCGACCCGAGTCTGGTCCATGAGGTGACCGGCGGAATCAGAATGCTTCTCAGTCCAGGTGCTTCATGGCCCCTACGAGTTAGCACTCCCCATTATTATTATTATTATAATCAAAAGAAGCGCTAAACCACAAGGGTCATACAGCAACAGCACTCCCCATGAATGTAATAATTATATTATTGTCAATTCTATGCTCTTCCTAGGTTTACCATTATTTCTTCATTTATCTTTTAATTGGGTTGTTCCAGACTCAGGTCCTTCATGCTTACGGATATAATACAAGTCTTAAGAAACCACTATGCCGAAACCCTCTCCAGGTATACCAGCTCTGATTGTGTGTATAGTTTTGCCCAGGATTTAATGTGTTCCCGTTTTGTTTTTGGAACATTAGTTAAATTTTTATACCTCCCTATAATAATAATAATAATGTCTTTATTTACTACAAGTACATGTACATGATATACAGGCCTAGCTGACATCAGTGACATACTACTATATAGAAAGTCCCTTGTTATGCTGAACATTTCGGGCAGATTAGGTCAGTGTCCTAGGATGCGACTCACACCAGTCGACTAACACCCAGGTACCCATTTTACTGATGGGGAACATAGACAACAGGTGTAAAGAAACACGGCCAATGTTTCTGCCCTGGCTGGGAATCGAACCCAGGCCCTCGCCGTGTGAAGCGAGAGCTTTAGCCACCAGACCACCAGAGCCCCTATTCACATGTTGGGCATGTTTCCATACATCTAGCAGTAGGTACTTGGGTGTTAGTCGACTCTTGTAAGTTTATTTAGGCACAGGTACACAGTACAATTATCATACATAGTGTAAATTACCTAGGATAAACCCAAAAAGTCATACAAAGTGATTTATTTCCAATATAGTACTTGATATTTCCATTGGGGTCCTTGTGGGTCACATTCTGGGAGGATTTAAGGCCCACAAAGAAATGACATAGTCCCCGATGACACACTCAATTTATTAGGTTATCCTCAGTCAGTAACCTTCCGGGTTAATAATTCCAATAAAATCTTTCTGGCTCCTAACTATATCCCTGAGAGGTGTAGGTCTCGTCAACCAGGAATTCACGCAGATTGATTTCAGTAATTATAATTATTATAATCGTGGGAGAGCGATAAACCCATAGGGATTATACAGCGCCTGTAGGGAAAGATGGAAGGCATTCAGGCTCAATTCAGGGAACTGGAGCACAGATCCAATTCCCTAGATCAAAAGCCCCTCACCAGCGTCAAGGAACCTCCCTTGAGGGGTGATATCGGTAGAGCTTATAACGGCTCCTCCAGGGGAGTCATCCCTTAAGCCCAACATACACCGAAATTACAAAGTGTGTCTTGTGTGTCTATCATCTGTAATTCATTGTAACTTCCATACCGCTGCTGTTACAGTTTTGGTCGTAGCTTTGAAATTCGACACCATTTTCCTTACAATAATTAAAAGAATGAAGCTTATTACACATAATATGTTGACCAGCAAAGGAATGAAAAACGTGATTGAAGGGTTTCCGTTAAAGATACAGGTAATCTTCCACATTCCCTAACACGCTTAAGACAACCATAAATGCTTACCAGTAACATACCTACGGCTGGTTTTGAGTCTTCCAAATATAGTTTTATGAACTGTGAGGTTCCTTGATACGGGTGAATGGCTCTTGGTCTAGGAAGTAAAGACCTGCGCTTCAGTTCCTTGAGTCGACACTGAATTCCTTCAATTACAGGCGCTGTATGACCCCGTATGGGTTTAGTGCTTCCCCATGAATGTAATAATAATAACATTGTCTATAAACTGGCCGCTACCTGATTGCAGTGTGAATAGTCTTTAACAAACCACAATATTTCATAGCTGCAGAGCGAATAGGCACTAATGACTTATGATAGGAAATTATTATCATGGAGCGCTAAACCCGAAGGTATTATATAGTGCCAGTTGGGGGGGAGATGGAAAGCATTCAGAGAATTGGAGCACAGATCAAATTCCCTAGATCAAGAGCCCCTCACCAGCATCAAGGAACCTTTGAGTGATTCTAACAGGCAAAAGAAAAAATCACATTTTAAAGATGGTTGTAATACTTGATATTCTTGGTGTTTCAGACCATATATATATATATATATATATATATATATATATATATATATATATATATATATATATATATATATATATATATATTTAAATTGTCTGGTGGCAAATCTTATCTTGAATCATTGACAGCAAGTTATCTAGGCAGCATGTCATGTCTGTGGCTGTCCTTGCACTTCAGTTTATAATTGTAACTACCAATATCTATGTAAAAATGCAATGAAATAAAATTTACTTTACTTTACTTAATAGAATATAACTGCATTACCCAACAGAATTTAAGTTTACTATATTTATATGTGGGAAAAACTTATTCGCCACTAGGAAAATGCCATAATTTACACGTTACTATGCTGTATAACCCTTGTAGTTTAGCGCTTCTATTTGATTATAATAATAATACATGTTACTATACTATATGATAATTTGTATAACTGTACCTATGTGTACCTGTACTTAAATGAACTTTGAACTTACTAGGCAATTTTGGAGAAATCACTGACATTCCATATACTATACCATAATATTGAGTTAGATAAAGGAGTAAGAGATTAGCTAATTATCACCACTACAAATATTATGTCCTAGACTAGTCTCGTATAACAGTTCATCTAGCCAATGGAAAGCGAGAATACAATCTTGAGATTTTAGGTGGTAACATTTTGTTTACACACTGAGGATACATACTGAGGGACAGGGTTTGATCCTTGTCATGGGTGAAAATGATGGATATGTACCCATACACCTGCTCCTGTTCACCTAGCAGTAAGTTGATATTTGGGTGTTAACCGACTATTGTGTGGTTGCATCCTGGAGGAGAGTATTAAAGGACTCTTAATAGAAATAATGGAGAGTTCTCGATGACAAACTGACTTTATTGGGTTATCTTGTGTTAATAATATGAACAAAATCATCAACAACAATTAAGCAATTTGCCATTTCCTGCAGGGTTTATTTGCATGTGTCTGAATGGTTCAGTAAGTTATACTTTATATATATTTAGGTATTACAAAAGTTTAATTTTTAACAGTAGTATTATGGGTAAACAGGTGTTACTGGTACCCATGCACGCACACACACACATGTCGTGCTGAATAGGTAAAAGTGATGAATTAGCAAGAACTCATTTAAAATTAAGTCCTTTCTAAAATTTTCTCTTATACATTTAAAGATATATTTTTTTCATTTTAAAAATTAATAATTTTGTACCAAAAGAACCTTAGAAAATTTATCTAACCTTTTCATAACAAGCACAATTTAATTTAGCCTAATTCAATTATATATATTTTAGATAAGTTTACAATAATTTAATAAACACAGTGAAATATATTTTTTCGTTAGGTTCAGAATGATTTTTGCGAAATTATTGCATACACAAATTTTCGCTTGCCTTATTCAGCAAGAAGAGTGTTGCTATTTAGGCCAAAATCGCAAGTTTTACCTATTCAGCACAACTGTATACGTATATATACAGTGGTACCTCGAGTTACGAGCTTAATTCGTTCCAGAAGGCTATTCAAGTGCCGATACCGAAGGAATTTTTTCCCATAAGAAATAATGAAAATTAGATTAATCCATTTCAGACTCCCAAAAATACATTTACAAAAGCACCTACAAAAATACACTTACATAATTGTTCGAGTTGGGAGCTGCTCGTAAGTAGAGGTACCACTGTATACAGTGGACCCCCGAGTTACGAGCATAATTCATTCCAGAAGGCTGCTCAAGTGCCATTACCGAACGAATTTTCTCCCTTAAGGAATAATGTCAAGTAGGTTAGTCTATTTCAGACCCCCAAAAATACACTTATAAAAGCACTTACGTACAATATTACACTTACATAATTGTACGATTTCCGAGGTGTTCGTAACTCTGGGGTCCACTGTAGTATATATATATTGTATATATATTACAGTGGTACCCCGGATTTCGTCAATAATTCGTTCCAGAAGGCTCTTTGAGTGCCGTTACCGAACGAATTTGTTCCCAAATTAGATTAGTCCGTTTCAGACCCCCAAAAATACACTTACAAAAATACACTTTTTTTTTTTTCTCAACAAGTCGGCCATCTCCCACCGAGGCAGGGTGACCCAAAAAAGAAAGAAAATCCCCAAAAAGAAAATACTTTCATCATCATTCAACACTTTCACCTCACTCCTACATAATCACTGTCTTTGCAGAGGCGCTCAGATACGACAGCTGAAAATAAGTCCCTCCCAGCTGTCACTATCCCAGACCCCTCCTTTAAAGTGCAGGCATTGTACTTCCCATTTCCAGGACTCAAGTCCAACTAAATCAATTAACTGGTTTCCCTGAATCCCTTCACAAAATGTTACCCTGCTCACACTCCAACAGCTCGTCAGGTACATAATTGTTCGAGTTGGGAGCTGTACGAAATCCGGGGTACCACTGTATATACAGTGGTCCCTCGGTTTTCGCCGAAAATTCGTTCCAGAATGCTGCTCAAGTGCCATTACCGAACGAATTTACTTCCTTAAGAAATAATGTCACGTAGGTTAGTCTATTTCAGACCCCCAAAAATACACTTGCAACAGCACTTACGAAAATACACTTACATAAATGTTCGAGTTTGGAGATGCACGAAAACCGAGGGACCACTGTATATATACAGTGGTACCTCGACATACGAGCAGCTCCCAACTCGAACAATTATGTAAGTGTATTTCTGTAAGTGCTTTTGTAAGTATATTTTTGGGGGTCTGAAATGGATTAATCTAATTTACATTATTCCTTATGGGAACAAATTCCTTCGGTATCGGCACTCAAACAGCCTTCTGGAATGAATTAAGCTTGTAACCCGAGGTACCACTGTATATATATATAGCACATATGGCCTAATCTAGGATAGCCCATTTAAATCATTATTACCATTGAGGTCCTCGGTTGAATAGCTGTCTGTATTTTACACATTTGCCATGTTTTTTTTTTTTTTTTTTTAATTTTTTCACAAAGATGACAAAAGTAGTTTTTTATTAACACAAATAGATACCAAATAATGATCCTTGTAACAAAAATCATTTGTTTTTCTTTGTAGGCAGAGGAAGTACGAAATGTGGACATTGAATTTGACCGAGAGTTCATCTCCAGAATGGTTCCTAAGCTTGACTGGAATGCCCTTATATTTGCTGCACAATGTGTAAGTTGTCATTTGTTGCCATTTACAAAATTTCATTATTGGCATTTAATAATAATAATAATAGTAAGAATAAATTTAATAATAATATCTAATGAAAAAATAATAATGTTCAATAATAATATTTATGAAGATAGTATTCAGAGAAACCAATGAACCTATAGATCTCCAGGAAATGGGAAGTACAGTACCTGCACTTGGGAGAGGTGTAGATATTGCAGTTCAGAGAACCATCTGAACTATGATGTCTGTGCCTTTCTGGCAAGAGTGATTGAATCAGTAATGTAAAAGTGTTTCTTCATTTTTGGGTAACCTGTTTTGGTGGGTAATGCTCGGTGTGTTAAAAACAATAATAAGTATAGTGGAACCTCGGTACTCAAACTTAATTCGTTCCAGAAGGCTGTTCAAGTGCCGATCTGTTTGAGCACCGAATGAATTTTTCAAAACCAATTTTCTTTTTTGGTTGGCTGTTATCACTAATCTTCGTAGGCCCCATGGTGACTTATTTATACAAATATAAAAAAACGCCAAAAAGTGTGAAGAAACTCGAAATAGTTTACAGCGAAGCAGGAGATCTAAATAACTTGCCACCATTCATGTATAAAAAAGCAGCTCATGCTGTCACCCATTATTGCAACATTGTTTAAAAAATCTGTTGAGTCTTCAACCTTCCCATCCATACTCAAGTCAGCAAGGGTTACCCCGATACTCCAAGGAGGTGATCCAACTGATCTGAACAACTATAGACCTATATCAAACTTGCCCTTACTTTCTAAAATATTCGAAAAAATATACACAAACGACTTTACTCCTACCTTATATCCAACAACATACTTAACCCATGCCAGTTTGGGTTTAGACCAAAAAAAAAGTACAAATGATGCTATTATACAACTGCTTGAACTAATATATACAGCCCTCGATAAAAATGAATATCCACTGACCTACGGAAAGCATTTGATACAGTGGACCACAATCTCCTGCACCTAAAACTAAATCATTATGGCATCAGAGGACATTCCCTCAATTACCTAAAATCTTATTTTAACGATAGACACCAGTACGTATACGCAAATGGAGTCAACTCCACTATCCAGCCTGTAGCTGTCGGAGTGCGCCAGGGTAGTCCTAGGCCCACTCCTCTTTCTCATCTACTTCAATGATCTCCCCAGTGCATCTCAACTCCTTAAACCAGTTCTATTTGCAGACAACACTACTTATGTTTACTCACACTCAAATGCAGCTATTCTTAGAGACACTAAACAACGAGCTGCTAAAAGTACTGTGGACCCCCGAGTTTCGGCCATAATTCATTCCAGAAGTCTGTTCAAGTGCCATTACCGAACGAATTTGTTCCCATAAGGAATAATGTAAAGTAGGTTAGTCCATTTCAGACCCTGAAAAATACACTTACAAAAGCACTTACAATATTACACTTACATAATTGTTCGAGTTTTGAGGTGGCCGAAACTCGGGGGTCCACTGTATAGTGGACACCCTGGAAATCGTACAATTATGTAAGTATAATATTGTAAGTGCTTTTGTAAGTGTATTTTTGGGGGTCTGAAATGGACTAACCTACTCGACATTATTTCTTAAGGGAGTAAATTCGTTCGGTAATGGCACTTGAGCAGGCTTCTGGAATGAATTTTGTTCGTTACTCGGGGGTCCACTGTATATACATTCCTTGGGTCGTCAGATCTGCCTGCGTACTGGTGTTCTGAAATACGTGTTTGGAGGTCTCTGGATGTTTCGCCGACATATAATTTGCTGCAGTCATTACAAGGGATTGTGTATACCCCTGCAGTGGATTGAAGCTTGTCCTGTCTGTTACTGGTAATGTCCTTGATGGAATGCCTGTGTTCAACACCGAAATTCACACAACCATTTAATCAACTACAGAAATGCAAGACTCATTGCCAGAGAAGACAACACTCAATACCAAAGAATCCTGGAATCATCACTTATCTGTATATCCAACAACTTCAACCAGAACAACGGCTTCTACAACATAGCAGAAGGTCTACCCATATACTTGTCCAATCTCTTTTTAAGTTACCCAAGGTTTTAAACTATCACCCTACTTTGAAGACTGTCACATGCAGCATTCTCCACCTGACTAAATCCTATAAATACTCATGTATCTTTTATCCAGGTAGATCTGTTTGTGACTCGATAAAGCCCACTGTGTGGGCGAAACGTTGTCAATAAAGGATTACATTATACTGCTTATGTGTTTATTTTTCCACTGAATAAATATTAATGAAGTAAAAATAGTTTTTATTATACTTCAGGTTGGTCACCAGGAGGACTTGCCTGAGATTCTGCCTGAAGGATATGAAAATGATGATGACTTGCTGAAGAAGCTACATCACATTCTTTTGGAGGTAAGAGTCTCAGGATAAGAGTGGGTTTAATACAGTAGTGCCTCTGCATTCGCTACATATATATTTGGGAAAGGGGTCAGCTGCAAAAGATTCAAGCTATTGTGGCATCCAGAATTGTCACTGTAGTTACTCCACTGCTGTGGGAAGTAGCTGCCGGAGCAGCAGCAGTGGAGTGTGATGATCTCCAGCCTTCCCTCCCTCTAGTAGACACTACATTATTGCACTCTCATGCATAGATAATAGTTATATTGTACAGATAATTCTGATGTTTTGTGGAATGTTAGAGATTGTTTCTTATTAGTGAGAGAGGGTGTTGGGGTTAGCAACAGCTGCCGAGTCAGTAGTGTATACTGGTGGTGATGGTCAATGCATTCACTAACTGCTTCCTCCACTATCCTGCTTCAGGGTCAGTAGTATATACTGGTGGTGATGGCCAATGCATGCACTAACTGCTTCCTCCACTATCCTGCTTCAGGGTCAGTAGTATATACTGGTGGTGATGGCCAATGCATGCACTAACTGCTTCCTCCACTATCCTGCTTCAGGGTCAGTAGTATATACTGGTGGTGATGGCCAATGCATGCACTAACTGCTTCCTTCACTATCCTGCTTCAGGGTCAGTAGTATATACTGGTGGTGATGGCCAATGCATGCACTAACTGCTTCCTTCACTATCCTGCTTCAGGGTCAGTAGTATATACTGGTGGTGATGGCCAATGCATACACTAACTGCTTCCTCCACTAGTATACTGCTTCAGGGTCAGTAGTATATACCGGTGGTGATGGCCAATGCATGCACTAACTGCTTCCTCCACTATACTGCTTCAGGGTCAGTAGTATATACTGGTGGTGATGGCCAATGCATGCACTAACTGCTTCCTCCACTATACTGCTTCAGGGTCAGTAGTATATACCAGTGGTGATGGCCATTGCATGCACTAACTGCTTCCTCCACTATACTGCTACAGGGGCAGTAGTGTATAATGGTGGTGATGGCCAGTGCATGCACTAACTGCTTCCTCCACTATACTGCTTCAGGGGCTATAGTGTGTAATGGCAGTGATGGCCAATGCATGCACTAACTGCACACTCTCTACAATACTGCTTTGGGGTTCAGGATTGCTAAGTTTTTTTCCATAATTGCATGATCTCCAGGAATGTAACCTCCATGAATATAAAGGTTCTACAGTATTTGTTTATGGTAGTATTAATTTTCTTGGAAATTGTAAATTTTATTTAATGCACTGTATACATACTAGGTTTTTATTTGTACTATGGAAATACAGTGGTACCTCGAGTTACGAGCTTAATTCGTTCCAGACGGCTATTCAAGTGCCGATACCGAAGGAATTTTTTCCCATAAGAAATAAAGAAAATTAGATTAATCCATTTCAGACCCCCAAAAATACACTTACAAAAGCACCTACAAAAATACACTTACATAATTGTTCGAGTTGGGAGCTGCTCGTAAGTAGAGGTACCACTGTACTGTACACAGTTGCTTATAACTCATTCAAATGTTTCTTTAAATTTTTTACTAGTATGTAAGAATCTGCTTGTATGTTCTATAATTTTTTCTTTTTATTTGTGGATACTCTATACTAGACTTGAGCTAAATATTTCACAACTATGTATTTTATTAGTAAGTATTAAATCTGTTCAACAATGCTGTACATACCCTGGGCATTCACAAAAATTGTTTTGGCTGTACTGTATACTTTTTTTTTTTTTTAAGAAAATATATTATATAGCACGAGTGTCATAAAAGACAAATGCTAGGAGCAAGAGGCTGTATAAATTACTTTCACTCTTATGCATGTTCTCCATACTTCTGCCCTCATATTAGCACCCTCGTACCATGCAGCATCTCTTGTGAAATAATAAAAATAATCATGCCAACCACAGTCAATTGATTTTACTTTATTAGCATAGTACAACGAATAAAGATGCTTTTTTCACTAAAAAAAATATGAATTGACTTTTATATATTACAGGTGGAAGTTATCAATGGTTGCCTCGAATGTCCAGAAACAAAAAGAAAGTTTCCTATCAGCAATGGAATACCAAATATGCTACTGAATGAAGATGAGGTGTAATACATGTTTAAGTATGATGCATGAGCTGCAAATGGAGGACATATACCAATAAATTAGTATGCTTTTAAATAAAAGTACAAGACTATTTTGTGTGATTTCATTATTTTAAACCTAGCCTAATATGTATACTAATAACAATTATGTAGTACAGTGGACCCCTGGATTACGTCATTTTTTCGTTCAAGAATGCTGTTCAAGTGCCATTACTGAACGAATTTATTCCCATAAGGAATAATGTAAATTAGGATAGTCCTTTTAGACCCCCAAAATTACACTTACATTAGAACTTACAAAAATAAACTTACATAAAAGGGCGAGTTTGGAGACTATCGTAAACTGGGGGTCCACTGTATATAAATTTTTTTAATGTAAATATTGATTATATTCATGGCCGAGTGCTAGACCTGTAGGAGTTACACTTTTGGGAGTCAGGAGCAATGAAACTTAATCATAGGAAAGGGTGGCTCCAATTCCTTGGATCAAGAGTTCTTCAGCATCAAGGTATAAAGTATTACATAACATCAATAATTACAATAAATATAGAGTAAAAAAATAATGGTAGAGGATATGTATTTGAGAGCAGAGCTCTGCTTGTAATAAATGGAATAATTTGTAATATCCCTTAAGGGAGGTACAGTACCTTCATGCCAGTGAGGGGCTGTTGACCCAAGGAAATTTACCTATCCTTCCCTTTGAACCTGACTGCCTCTCATTCTCCAGGCACTGTATGAACCCTTACAAGTTTAGTGCTCACACATGAATGTAATAATAATCATAACATTTGTTGCACGCTAATCAGTCAAATTTGATGTGCATACTGTGTTAAGGATACTTTGAAAGCGTCCTAATCTAGTGTAAGGATAATGTAGTTGATGGGCATGAACTTCAGCTACAATTTAAACAGTAATTTGAGAGGATCAAGCAAAACCAAGCACTAAACCCATAAGGGTCATAAATTTGAGAGGATAATGTGCTTTAATCAGTCCTGGAACTCCAGGATAAATTATGTATATCCTGGGCTTCATGTTTGTCTTGGACCTGCCTCGTCACTCCTGGATTCTTGCTTCACTTGTGCAACTTTGTGTCATTCTTGGGTCACTTGTGTTTATATCGTTCATGGACTGCTTATAGCACTTGTAGACCTCCCACAAATATCAGTCCTCAAGCAGTTTGATGTAATAATCGAGGGGTTTGTGATATACTGGTGGTTTTCTAACCTTATAGCGAGTGTTGATCCATAGCTGCTCTCCGTAAACTGAGAATGTTACCCCCTCCACTGTGGCCAGGACTGGATTAATGTAATTAGGATCATAGTATGCTAACTTAAACCCTCGCTCTCTTAGGCCATGGTAAAAGCTAAAACAAACAAAAAAATTTAGGCATTATAAATGGTCCCTTGAGTCTGCATACATAGCCTAACCAACATTCAGATATGAATAGCTCAGTATCTTAAACCATTTGGCTATGATAAGTAGCCCAGCATCTTTGCTGGTTGCTACTAATTTCACTCTCTCCTGGCTACAAGAGCCTTGTTGTACCTCTTCTTAAAGCTGTGTGGATTTCTCCTCTCCCTCGTGTGTGTGTGTGTGTGTGTGTGTGTGTGTGTGTGTGTGTGTGTGTGTGTGTGTATGGGGGGTTGTGAATGTGTGAGAGAATGAATAAATAAATGGTTAGGTTCTCTTGAAATTATTTTACCAATACAGTGGTACCCTAAGTTTCGAACTGCTCCCAACTTGACCAATTATGTAAGTGTATTATTGTAAGTGCTTTTGTAAGTGTATTTTTGGGGGTCTGAAACGGACTAATCTAATTTACATTATTCCTTATGGGAACAAATTCGTTCAGTAATGGCACTTGAACAGCCTTCTGGAACGAAGAAAGTTCGAAACTCTGGGTACCACTGTACCTGTTTATTTGTATTTCAATTAATATTAATTTGGTTATAAAGTATTCAAAAAGGGAATTTTTTTAATTTAAGAAGATGGGAAAAATCCTTCATAGCTGAAAACCGCACTAGAGGATTGGGCTGTCATGAAGTATGTACTGGCACTGATTAATTCTTTGCCTATTTGACCAACAAGGGATTTAAAACAGTATCTACATGGAATATGCTAAACATGTGACCATAAAGTTCATAACATTGCATGAGAACTTTAAATCCTAATTATATTTAAAGCTTTGATTATTTAATTTTGAAGATTATCAGCCAATAATGATGTGATGTTTTGACACTTATACAGAGAACCATAAAATTAATTTCAAAATACTAAACTGTCAACTGATGGTATGTAAAACAACACAGAAGAGGACAATATCAGTGTTCCCATTTCAGTACCAAATGAGAATGTTGAGCCTTTACTGAATACATTTCTTGAAGTGATAATTGACCAGCAAAAACAGTGTACGTATATCTGAAGCCTTCGTAAAAGTTGTTTAGTCACCTGTCCCTTGTAAATTTGATGAATTTAGGCTTGATATATTCGGTCAAAAACAGTAGAAAAGTATGTTTGACAATAGAGTTGTGGATGTGTGAGCAGGTTGATGGGTTGATTCACTGAGCATGAGCTAGTATGCCTATTGCACTGCTCGTTAGTTCTTGTGTTCTTCATGTGCACTTGACTTGTTTATATATGTAAGGTGTCCCTTCAAACTAGTTTATTATTACCTGAATAGTGCCTATAATTAAATGATCGAAACATTCACCCTATTCCCATTCTCCCGAAGGTCGGTTAAGACTTACCTGGAATACTTCAGGATTATATATCTGGTTTGATGAGGATCAAGGTCATCCTTCAGGAAATCCATCATATGGAACTCAATGGACAACTGTCTAGTGCGGTTTAAGATGTCTGTCTGTCAAATAGATATTATTATTATTACTAAGTGCTCAAGTCATTTATTGATATCATTGTTGGTTAATTATTGTTGCTGCCTTATCTAAACCTGATTGTGAAAGAGAGAGAGAGAGTAAATCTATAAAGGTATCCAATATTAATCACAGCTGACTCAAGCCCCAGCTGTGATATCAATTATTGTACTTATTCTCATGGACATCGAGTCATTGCAACGCGTTTTGAAAAAAAAAGTCTTTCTTATGTGGGTTATAGCCTTAATCACTAGCAATATTGAAAATCTTAACATATAAACCAAATTCATAAAACGTCATAGGAGGCATCTAGTAGCTTACTTAATAGTTGGTAGCTGCATGTGAAAAAATTCTGCTGATATAAGTATATAGTAGTCAGCGTGAACTGCCTACACCATTAGTTTTAAGTAAGGCAATAATGATACCATCAAGTATTCTTCAGGTTCAGTAGCTACAACAACTTTAAACGTTTCCTACTGATGCTGGAATTAGAGTGAGCCTTCTTCTGGTTGTCTCCTTTCCCAATAACTGTAGAGCCTCTGTGGTTTTAGAGCTCATTCTTGGATATTATATTAATTTAAAGGTATCCTTCCAGCAGGGTTATAATCTAAAATACAATTGCATGAAATAAGTGCTTTTGAAAAGGCACTCTGCTCCAGGCCCAGACTCACGGAGCTCCGTGTTCATCAAGAACACGTGCCTTCAGCATTCTATGGAGAGGGAGCATGGACACAGGGGTCATCCCACACTCACTAAATACATACAACAGACATAGCCCCACTCTACAAAGGTGGCAGTAAAACAATTGCAAAGAACTACAGACCGACAGCACTAACATTCCATATCATAAAAATCTTTGAAAGGGTTCTAAGAAGCAAGATTGCCAACCACCTAGCTGTATAACCCCTGTGGTTTAGCGCTTCTATTTGATTATAATAATAATGCCAACCACCTAGATACCCATCAGTTACACAACCCAGGGCAACACGGGTTTAGAGCAGGTCGATCCTGCCTGTCCCAGCTACTGGATCACTATGACAAGGTCCTGGATGCTGTGGAGGATAAACAAAATACAGATGTAATATACACAGACTTTGTATAAGCTTTCGACAAGTGTGACCATGGTGTAATAGCGCACAAAATGCATGATAAATGAATAATAGGAAAAGTTGGTAGATGGATCTATAACTTCCTGACAAATAGAACACAAAGAGTAATAACAAAACCAACCAGGCTTACTGAGACGAGTGCAACCATAATCGACCATATATGGACCAATATCCTAGCCCCTCTTAAATCAGGAATAATAACAGACAGCACTACAGACCACTACCCCACCTTCCTCTTTACAAACATTAGTAAACCATCTCTAGAATACACCAAAGTTTCATTTAGACTCCATGACGACGCCTCAATAAATAACTTCACAGCAGAGCTAGAGACGGTTGACTGGGCTATAGAATTCCCCAGCGCCAAGGGTATCGATGATTGGACAGACAATTTTCTTAACAAATTACTTAGACTATACAACAAACATTGTCCTATAAAAATGAAACAGATTACGAATAAACGGCTTGGTTGCCCATGGCTAACTAACAGCTTACTAAAATCCATTAACAAGAAACATCAATATGAAAAGCAATATAGACGGGGCTTCATACATAAAGATTTGATTAAACACTATTCATCAGTTCTCACCAAACTAATAAAAAAAGCCAAACAATTGTACTACTCCAGCAGATTCACTGAAACAAGATATAAAAAAGACCTGGAAAACACTCACAGATTTTGGGCACCCACAAACTGAAAAAAACTAGGGATACTGTCCTAACTAAACCAAATGAAACACCACTACAGCCTATTGATACAGTAAACAAAATAAATGACTTCTTCTCAACCATAGGATCTGTGGAAAATATTGGTATTTTCCGAAAGTTGTAATTGATAAACTTTCCAATATGAATAGATATCTTTAATGTACTGCTGGTGGTTCCACGTTATGTGGACATGAGATTAGAACCATCCTACCATCGAGTGGGTACGTGGAGGGGATTTTTTGAGGGGTATGGAGGAGGCTGGGCAGAGGATGGCTGATGGCTGGGCATTCGCATATGGAGAGGCCTACACGCCAGATATCAGGCGGCGATGGCTATGGAGTTTGGCGATTACGTCAGCCAGACCGGACTTAATTACTTCACTTCGTAATATGGAGTGATATCAAAGTGTGCGACGCGTATAAAGTGGGACAATCGGTCCGGGAGGCCCAGTAATAGGGTAATAATTGGTCAAATAGTGAATGGGGTTGGCGAGGGGCGCCGGTGTAAGCTTAATTCGAACTCCAGTGACACGACCATACGACGGGATACAGTTGTAAACTCTGATTCTGGGTGGTTTTCGTATTAGAAGAGACTGAAATATGCTCAATGAATATTGTGAAATGGTGAATATAGTGAAGCAGAGTTGTAAATAATTGGGAGTGAGTGTACCGGGTGCCAGCACAGAGAGAGACGCTACCCAGACCGCCATCTTGAATATGAAGAGGATGAACTAACTTTATCTTAGCTCATCGATTCGAAATACAAGTATCAAGACGGTGAATGTGTATAAACAAGTGGGGCATTAAGCTAGGATATACACAGTGTGTAAATTTATACGTATAAACTGTAATAAGGGGAAAATAGCGAGAGGATATGAATCGCTACCCCGACCAACCACATGTTAAATAACGCCCGGTCCCGTGGGCGTATCGAAGTCAAGAAAATTAATCTTCCTTGACTCGACGGGACAACCCACATCAAGATCTTGACGGACGAACTATATCGACCGTGTAAGATCACGAGATCTATCGAAGCCCATCGACAAGGATGCAGCCCCCCCTTCCCGTAAGTACCTACCTGGAGTCTACCTGGAGAGAATTCCAGGGGTCAACACCCCCGCGGCCCGGTCTGTGACCAGGCCTCCTGTTGGACCAGAGCCTGATCAACCAGGCTGTTACTGCTGGCTGCACGCAGTCCAACGTACGAACCACAGCCCGGCTGATCAGGTACCGACTTGAGGTGCCTGTCCAGTGCCTGCTTGAAGACAGCCAGGGGCTTGTTGGTAATCCCCCTGATGTATGCTGGGAGGCAGTTGAACAATCTTGGGCCCCTCACACTTATTGTGTTGTCCCTCAACGTGCTAGTGGCACCCCTGCTCTTCATTGGGGGGATGCACTGCCGAGTCTTTTGCTTTCGTACGGAGTGATTTTTGTGTGCAAGTTTGGTACTAAGCCCTCGAGAATTTTCCATGTGTATATAATAATGTATCTCTCCCGCCTGCATTCTAGAGAGTACAGGTTTAGGAACTTCAAGCGTTCCCAGTAGTTGAGGTGGTTTATCGCACTTATGCGTGCGGTGAAGGTTCTCTGCACATTTTCAAGGTCAGCAATTTCACCCGCCTTGAAAGGTGCAGTTAGTGTGCAGCAATATTCCAGCCTAGATAGAACAAGCGATCTGTAAAGTGTCAACATGGGCTTGGTATCCCTGGTTTTGAAGGTTCTCATTATCCATCCTGTCATTTTTCGAGCAGATGCAATTGCTACATTGTTATGGTCCTTGAAGGTGAGATGCTCTGACATGATCACTCCCAGGTCTTTGACATTAGTTTTTCGCTCTATTGTGTGGTTGGAATTAGTTTTGTACTCCGATGAGATTTTAATTTTTTCACGTTTTCCGTATCTGAGTAATTGAAATTTCTCATCATTGAACTTCATATTGTTTTCTGCAGCCCATTTAAAGATTTGGTTTATGTCTGCTTGGAGTCTTGCAGTGTCTTCAACGGTGGACACTGTCATACAGATTCGGGTGTCATCTGCAAAGGAAGACACAGCACTGTGGCTTATATCCCTGTCAATGTCTGATATGAGGATGAGGAATAGGATGGGAGCAAGTACTGTGCCTTGTGGAACAGAGCTTTTCACAGTAGCTGCCTCAGACTTTACTCTGTTGACTACTACTCTTTGTGTTCTACGTGTTAGGAAATTATAGATACATCTACCAACTTTTCCTGTTATTCCTTTATCACGCATTTTGTGTGCTATTACACCATGGTCACACTTGTCAAAGGCTTTTGCAAAATCGGTGTATATAACATCTGCATTCTGTTTATCTTCTAGAGCATCCAGGACCTTGTCGTAGTGGTCCAGTAGTTGGGACAGACAGGAGCGGCCTGCTCTAAACCCATGCTGTCCTGGGTTGTACAATTGATGGGTATCAAGATGGGTGGCGATCTTGCTTCTTAGAACCCTTTCAAAGATTTTTATGATATGGGACGTTAGCGCAATTGGTTTGTAGTTCTTTGCTATTGCTTTACTGCCCCCTTTGTGGAGCGGCGCTATGTCTGTTGTTTTTAGTAGCTGCGGGACGATCCCAGTGTCCATGCTCCCTCTCATAGGATGTTAAAAGCATGTGAAGTACAAATTTATCCATGTACTAGCTGGCCAGTAGGTATGTTGATATATTGTGTGTCTGCGGTGGGAATAAAGAAGATCTCCAGTGAACACCCAAGACGCAGATAAGGGGTGAGTGAACATTAATCACTGTACTCTCTCCTCCTTCTCAATCAGTCCCATATCATATTTCTAAACTATACAGTTCACTAAAAATTTAATCATACCATAATGATTGCTATAATCTCTTCAAATATATTTACACTGGTCAAGAGTGAAGTGGGACGAGGGTGGACATCGAAAGTACCCCTCGGGTGCGACCAGGAGTGGGTAAAGTTTCTCACATACCTCAAGGGAGTGACTGCGGTAAAATTATACTAGTCGGTCATCTCCCCGGGAGATTATTTGTTGCAAGTGGCGGTGTCCCAGATAGGCAATCTCTCATAATTCCCCACAGGATCAAATCTTGCCAGTAAAATCCCAGATACCAACGCCCAAGCAAGTGATTACCTAGATGGGAATTTCCCATCCTTCTTCTATCTTGCACCTACTGAGCCCACTGAAGTCACCATGATAATCAAGTCACTTAAAAATAAATCAGGGAATCTGTCTCAAGTCCCACCATTATTATACAAGCGAGCCGTCCATGTCCTTTCACATGCTATTTCATTACTTTTTAACAAATCACTAGAAACTAGCACTTTCCCGACACTACTCAAAACAGCAAGGGTTACACCAATACACAAAGGTGGTAACCCCACAGACGTAAACAACTATAGGCCAATATCAAACTTACCGTTGCTATCCAGAATCTTCGAGAAACTTGTGCACAAGAGATTGTACTCGTTTATAACGACGCAAAGCATACTCAACCCCTGCCAATTTACTTCAGAAAAAATAAAAGCACTACCGATGCAATCGTAAAAATGATAGACCTGCTTTACACAGCACTCGAAAATAAGGAATATCCATTAGGACTTTTTATTGACCTAAGGAAAGCTTTCGACACAGTAAACCACAGCATCCTACTCCACAAACTTGACCACTATGGTATAAGAGGTCATGCACTTGCATATTTCAAATCCTACCTTACTAATAGGTATCAGTATGTCACCATTAAAGACACAACCTCCTCGACACGACCACTTGATACTGGAGTACCACAGGGAAGTGTCCTTGGTCCCCTGCTCTTCCTCTTATACATCAATGATCTACCCAATGTATCACAACACCTGAAACCAATACTCTTTGCTGACGACACGACTTATGTCATCTCCCACCCAAATCTTGAAACACTCGACACCATTGTTAACGACGAATTGCTAAAAATATCTACATGGATGACAGCCAACAAACTTACACTCAACACTGATAAGACCTTCTATATTATGTTTGGTAACAGAGCAGGTGATGCACAATTAAACATTAAGATCAACAACACTCCTATTGCTAAACATAATGAGGACAAATTCCTGGGCCTTCACCTCGACAGTAGTCTGAAATTCAGCATTCATATCCAACACATAACAAAGAAAGTGTCCAAAGCTGTGGGGATCCTCTCTAAGATACGTTACTATGTACCACAATCAGCCCTACTCACACTATACTATTCACTCATCTATCCCTACCTCACATATGCCATTTGTGCTTGGGGATCAACAGCAGCAAGACACCTAAAACCAATAATAACCCAACAAAAAGCCGCAGTAAGAATTATCACGCAATCCAACGCTAGGCAACCCCCTTCCCCCCACTCTTCAAAGACCTAAACTTACTCACTGTTCAGAACATCCACACTTACTACTCTGCAATCTACATTTATAGAACCATAAATACCAACTTTAACCCTGAACTAAAACTCTCTTGACAGTTGTGACAGGACCCATAGACATAATACCAGACACAAACATCTCTTTGACTTTCCCCGTGTCCGACTAAATCTATACAGAAATTCAATGTACATAAAAGGGCCTAAAATCTGGAACTCCCTGCCTGAAAACTCTAGAACTGCAGACACAACCTCCATTTTCAAAAGCACTGTTAAAAAACATCTTATCTCACTTACCGGTAGTTAACCACATGAAAATTACTTTATCTTGCACATATCCACAACAAAATTACACTTATTGATATCTGTGATTCCCCCTTAATTTTGCACAAGACTATAGCCAAGATTCTAATACAACTATTGCTTCATAATTCTTAATCTAGTCATAAGTTTGCCTAAGACACTCCAATATAGAAATTGTGTCATGCCAACACGTCACCATTTCCATTAATATACCTGGAGTCTACCTGGAGAGAATTCCAGGGGTCAACGCCCCCGCGGCCCGGTCCGTGACCAGGCCTCTTGTTGGACCAGAGCCTGATCAACCAGGCTGTTACTGCTGGCCGCACGCAGTCCAACGTACGAACCACAGCCCGGCTGATCAGGTACCGACTTGAGGTGCCTGTCCAGTGCCTGCTTGAAGACAGCCAGGGGTTTGTTGGTAATCCCCCTGATGTATGCTGGGAGGCAGTTGAACAATCTTGGGCCCCTCACACTTATTGTGTTGTCCCTCAACGTGCTAGTGGCACCCCTGCTCTTCATTGGGGGAATGTTACATCGCCTGCCGAGTCTTTAATTTTTATACTACCTCAATTTTGAAAACCTAGTTAATCACTACAATTACCTAACCTTAATACCAGTATAATCATTGTATAGTGTGAATTTGCCTGATTTACTCCAATATTGGAGCAAATCTAGTATTAAGTCTGCCCGAAATGTCTAGCGTGCCCAGGCATGCTAGGCATGCTAACGGCCATCTTTGTAATTACAGCCCTTAGTCCTTAAAATGTAAAACACACATTGTAATTTTTACAGAGAAATATATCAATTTGAATTTGAATTAAAGTCTGAGGCAGCTATGGTGAAAAGCTCTGTTCCACAAGGCACAGTAATCGCTCCCATTCTATTCCTCATCCTCATATCTGACACAGACAGAGATGTAAGCCATAGCTCTGTGTCTTCCTTTGCAGATGACACCCGGATTGCCATAACAGTGACCTCCATCGAAGACACCGCAAGACTCCAAGCCTGATCAACCAGGCTGTTACTGCTGGTCGCACCAGGATATTGAGAGATTAGAACTCTTCTCAGTGTTAATAAGACCTTCAAGTCAAATATAAAATTGATGTTAAAAAAAAATAACTCAAATTTTATTTAAAAAAAAAATGCGTTTTTTTTCAAAATACAAACCTAATAAAACATTAAAGCCTACTTTATTGTGGTAGGGTCTATTATTCATAAATTAAAAAAATGGAAAAATTCTTATCACAATTAGTAGTTACAATATCTTTTCTATTACCCCCCAAAAAATCTCTGTTGAACCTGAGCAAATTAAAATGCAGCATTTCACATGATCTGTTTACAGCTGAAGACACATGACATAGCGCAGTAACTAATCCTGAATCAGTCTATATTAATAGTTTTACAAGCATACTTTTGCTTTATTATAAAAGTATCAAGAAAATACTACACCTTAAAGATAGAGTCCTGGAAGATCTGCCACTCGTCTCCCTCCACGTCCATCTTCAGAAGTTGTAGGTTAGTTCTATAATGTTGTAGTATGAACATAATGTTGTCTAGCGGCCTGTACAGGTACAGGAAGGTTGAGTTCTTTAACTTGTTGATCTCCGTGAAGAAAACTACCGAGTGGCCAAGGCGAATGTGAATGAAATGCACCCTGGGGAAGGAATAAAATAGTTATTGGTGAAGTTCGGCCTTCAATTGCTTCACTGATATTAGCATTGTTTATATATATATATATATATATATATATATATATATATATATATATATATATATATATATATATATATATATATATTTTTTTATTAACACATCGGCCGATTCCCACCAAGGCAGGGTGGCCCGAAAAAGAAAACTTTCATCATCATTCACTCCATCACTGTCTTGCCAGAAGGGTGCTTTACACTACAGTTATAAAACTGCAACATTTACACCCCTCCTTCAGAGTGCCGGCACTGTACTTCCATCTCCAGAACTCAAGTCCGGCCTGCCGGTTTCCTGAATCCCTTCATAAATGTTACTTTGCTCACACTCCAACAGCACGTCAAGTATTAAAAACCATATGCCTCCATTCACTCCTATCAAATACGCTCACACATGCTTGCTGGAAATCCAAGCCCCTCGACACAAAACTTCCTTTACCCCTCCCTCCAACCTTTAATAGGCCGACCCCTACCCCGCCTTCCCTCCACTACAGATTTATACACTCTCGAAGTCACTCTGTCTCGTTCCATTCTCTCTACATGTCCAAACCACCTCAACAACCCCTCCTCAGCTCTCTGGACAATCGTTTTGGTAATCCTGCACCTCCTCCTAATTTCCAAACTCCGAATTCTCTGCATTATATTCACACCACACATTGACCTCAGACATGACATCTCCACTGCCTCCAGCCTTCTCCTCGTTGCAACATTCATCACCCATGCTTCACACCCATATAAGAGCGTTGGTATAACTATACTCTCATACATTCCCTCTTTACTTCCATGGACAAGGTTCTTTGTCTCCACAGACTCCGAAGTGCTCCACTCACCCTTTTCCCTCATCAATTCTATGATTCACCTCATCCTTCATAGACCCATCCGCCGACATGTCCACTCCCAAATATCTGAATACATTCACCTCCTCCATACTCTCTCCCTCCAATCTGATATCCAATCTTTCGTCACCTATTCTTTTTGTTATTCTCATCACCTTACTCTTTCCTATATTCACTTTCAATTTTCTTCTTTTACACACCCTACCAAATTCATCCACCAACCTCTGCAGCTTCTCTTCAGAATCTCCCAAAGCACAGTGTCATCAGCAAAAAGCAACTGTGACAACTCCCACTTTGTATTTGCTTCTTTATCTTTTAGCCCAACACCTCTTGCCAAGACCCTCGCATTCACTTCTCTTACAACCCCATCTATAAATATATTGAACAACCACGGTGACATCACACATCCTTGTCTAAGGCCCACTTTTACTGGGAAATAGTCCCCTTCCCTCCTACACACTCTAACCTGAGCCTCACTATCCTCATAAAAACTCTTCACTGCTTTCAGTAACCTTCCTCCTATTCCATACACCTGCAACATCTGCCACATTGCCCCCTATCTACCCTATCATACGCCTTTTCCAAATCCATAAATGCCACAAAACATCTTTACCCTTATCCAAATACTGTTCACCTATATGTTTCACTGTAAACACTTGGTCTACACACCCCCTACCTTTCCTAAAGCCCCTTGTTCATCTGCTATCCTGCTTTCTGTTTTACTCTTAATTCTTTCAATAATAACTCTACCATACACTTTACCAGGTACACTCAACAGACTTATTCCCCTATATTTTTTGCACTCTCTTTTGTCCCCTTTGCCTTTATACAAAGGAACAATACACGCTCTCTGCCAATCCCTAGGTACCTTACCCTCTTCCATACATTTATTAAATAATAGCACCAACCACTCCAAAATTATATCCCCACCTGCTTTTAACATTTCTATCTTTATCCCATCAATCCCAGCTGCCTTACCCCTTTCATTCTACCCACTGCCTCACGAACTTCCCTACACCCACAACTGGCTCTTCCACACTCCTACAAGATGTTATTCCTCCTTGCCCTACACACAGAAATCACAGCTTCCTGTCTTCATCAACATTTAACAAATCCTCAAAATATTCTCTCCATCTTCCCGATACCTCTAACTCTCCATTTAATAACTCTCCTCTCCTATTTTTAACTGTCAAATCCATTTGTTCTCTAGGCTTCCTCAACTTATTAATCTCATTCCAAAACTTTTTCTTATTTTCAACAAAATTTGCTGATAACATCTCACCCACTCTCTCATCTGCTCTCTTTTACATTGCTTCACCACTCTTTTAACCTCTCTTTTTCTCTCCATATACTCTTCCCTCCTTGCATCACTTCTACTTTGTAAAAACCTCTCATATGCTAACTTTTTCTCCCTTACTACTCTCTTTACATCATCATTCCACCAATCGCTCCTCTTCCCTCCCACCCACTCGCCTGTAACCACAAACTTCTGCTGAACACTCTAACACTACATTTTAAATCTACCCCATACATTTTCGACCCCATTGCCTACACTCTCACTAGCCCATCTATCCTCCAATAGTTGTTTATATCTTACCCTAACTGCCTCCTCTTTTAGTTTATAAACCTTCACCTCTCTTTTACTTACTGATTCTATTTTCCTTGTATCCCATCTACCTTTTACTCCCACTGTAGCTATAACTAAAAAGTGATCTGATATATCTGTAGCCCCTCTATAAACATGTACATCCTGAAGTCTACTCAACAGTCTTTTATCTATCAATACATAGTCCAACAAACTACTGTCATTACGCCCTACATCATATCTTGTATACTTATTTATCCTTTTTTTTCTTAAAATATGTATTACCTATAACTAAACCCCTTTCTATACAAAGTTCAATCAAAGGGCTCCCATTATCATTTCACCTGGCACCCCAAACTTACCTACTACACCCTCTCTGCATGTTTCTCCCACTTTAACATTTAGGTCCCTACCACAATTACTCTCTCATTTGGTTCAAAAGTTCCTATACATTCGCTTAACATCTCCCAAAATCTCTCTCTCTCTCTACACTCCTCTCTTCTCCAGGTGCATACACGCTTATTATGACCCACTTTTCGCATCCGACCCTTATTTTAATCCACATAATCCTTGAATTTACACATTTATATTCCCTCTTTTCCTTCCATAACTGATCCTTCAACATTATTGCTACCCCTTCCTTAGCTCTAACTCTCTCAGATACTCCCGACTTAATCCATTTATTTCTCCCCACTGAAACTCGCCTACCCCTTCAGCTTTGTTTCGCTTAGGGCCAGGACATCCAACTTCTTTTCATTCATAACATCGGCAATCATCTCTTTCTTATCATCCGCACTACATCCACGCACATTCAGACAACCCAATTTTATAAAGTTTTCTTCTTCTCGTTTTTAGTAGATTTGTACAGGAGAAGGGGTTACTAGCCCATTGCTCCCGGCATCTTAGTCGCCTCATACGACACGCATGGCTTACGGAGGAAAGATTCTTTTCCACTTCCCCATGGACAATAGAGAAAATAAAAGGAACAAGAGCTATTAAGAAAAAGAAGAAAAACCTAGATGTGTGTATGTATATATATGCATGTGTATGCCAGTGTAGTGTGACCTAAAGTGTAAGTAGAAGTAGCTAGATATACCTGTTATCCAGCGTGTTTATGAGACAGAAAAAGACACCAGCAATCCTACCATCATGTAAAACAGTTTCAGGTTTCTGTTTCACAGTCACCTGGCAGGACAGTAGTACCTCCCTGGGTGGTTGCTGTCTACCAACCTACTACCTATATATATATATATATATATATACATATATATATATATATATATATATATATATATATATATATATATATATATACATATAAAATACCAAAAGCTCCAGCTGAGGGTCATCATATAACTAAGACCCGCGTCAGGTGTCTTTTTGACATACCTACCTAACCTAACCTAACCTACCTAACCTAACCTATCCTCAAAATATTTTAATTTTTATAAAAGTATGGAAAATATTTATTCTAATGTATCTGACGTTCATTTATCTACTTACATATATAAATAAATATACAAGCTATGTAGTGAAGGTTTCGTAGATTCGTTTACCTGGGCATTACATTATTGTTGTATATGTTGTGATAATCATCGTCGTCGAAGGCAAATACTTCACATCCAAATTCTCCCATGGATCTGTCTAGGCTAAAGTCGTGGCCGATACCGAAGGAGTACACAAGACATGAAGATCTAGACAGAGCCACCGACTCGTCCAAACACACCTTCCTAAAATAGTTGAAAGTATTATTATATTCAAGAAGTGCTGAGCCTGCAGGAGTCATACGAGATGGTCTAATTCCTCGAATCAAAATTCCTCCACCAGCATCCAGAAACTCTCCTTGAAGGGATAGTTGAAAAATGTCTTTGATCTTTCCTCATAAGTATCTTTACAATTATACAGGTGTGCAAAAAAATGTCCGTGTTAAAATCATGGAAGGTCATTGTGAACTTGTTTTAGTTCAAATTTAGCTAATAACCTAACGATCAACTTTTCTAGTAACCCTACTGAGATGACGTAGCCTGTGGTTTGTGAACTATCATCATTGGAGGGGGGGGATGGAAGACATTCAGGCTTAATTCAGGGAATTGGAACACACAGCCAATTCCCCAGATCAAGAGCCCTTCACAAGCTTCAAGGAACCTCCCTTGAGGGGTTGGTTTGTGAATGATCCCCCTATTCTGTCTGATACAAATCTTATCATGGGACCAGGCACTTTGCAAGTGGGCCAGTAAATTAGTCATCAGCTGCTAATAGTGTAGGCAGTTAGACTGATAGTGAACACAATGTTGTAACATGGAAAAAAAAGCGTTGAGACTTATTTCCTCTATGGTTTATTTGATGAGATGATTTTTTTTAGTAAAAAGTCTTTCTTAAGCAACAAAAGCTTGAAAGAATGGACTAAGCTAGCGCACTCAGCTCACACACTGAGGTCCGGCGATCGATCTCCCGGTACGGCTGGAAAACATTAGGACGTGTTTCCATAAGACACCTGCTGTCCATGTTCACCCATCAGTCGGATGGGTACCTGGGTGTTAGTCGAAAGTTGTGGGTCGCATCCTGGGACAAAACTGACCTAATTTGCCCGAAATGCTCAGCATAACAAGGGGCTTTCTATATAGTAGTATGTCAGCTAGGCCTGTATACCTTGTACATGTACTTATAGAAATAAAGATATTATTATAAAACTAATCAGATTTGAAGACCTGATGAAGGTCTACATATAGCGAAACGTTGTCCAAATACAATTGTTCTGTAGCTTCACTTTGTTTTCAAATAATAATAATAATATTATTAGACATCTGAAGGGTTTCGACAGCTTTCTTAGCAGTCTGGTCCTGGGCCAGACTTATCTGGTGCTTGCCTGGTCAACGAGGCTGTTACTGCCTGGTCTAAAATATCCATCACAGCCTGGTTGATCTGGTACTCGGCGGAGGCACATGTCCAATTTTATCTTGAAAACTTCTACACTTGTTCGGCAATATTTCTGGTGTCTCGTGATAGTGTTAAACAGTTTGGGCTCACGAATGTTGATACAATGTTCTCTTACTCTGCCCATGGCGCCAGTGTTTTTCACTGGGTTTATTTTACACATTCTTCCATAACTCTCCTTCCAGTATGCTGTTATGGCAGTGTGCAGATATGCGACCAGACACCCAAGCACCTTTCACGTATATATTATGTTTCCCCCTCCTCTGTTTCAGCAAGTACATATTTAGGACTCAGGAGTTCCCAGTAATTTAGATGCCTTATTGGCTCTATGCGGGCTATAAATGATCTCTGTATCTGTTCCAGTTCTGATATCTTTCCTGCCCTGTAAGGAACCGTCGACACTGAACAATACTAAGCAAGAAAATACAAGTCATTGGGACTATTTCCCTAGTCTTGAGAATTCTCATTATCTACTCCATCATTTTCCTTTATGCAAAAGAGCTATGTTCACACTCTTTAAGGCTTCTGGGCCTTAAAGATGAGTAACAGTAAGATTAATAATAATAATAATAAACCCACAAAATGGAAATGAAAACTAGACGACGCTTCGGATCGTCCTGGACTATTTAATTATCAAGTCACTATTGATAATGGTCCAGGATGAGCCGAAACATCGTTCAACTTTTATTTCCAATTATTTTTTTTGTGAATTGTTCCGGACACACTATTGTTACGTTTATTCTTAATAATAACAGTAATAATAATAATAATAATAATAATAATAATGAATCATTAAAATAAAATAATAATTAATAATATCATTATTATTAGTAGTATTACAATCAAAACTAAGCGCTAAAACCAAATAATGATGTTATTATTATTATCATTATTTGGGTTTGGCGCTTAGTTTTGATTGTTATTATTTTGATTAAAATATTGTTATTTTGATTAAAATAATAATAAATCAAAACTAAGTGCTAAACCCAAATAATGATAATAAAAATAACATATATTCTTACTTGTCTCCGTCTGGTATCCTCTGGCAGGTTCTTCCTCCCTGTTTGAGAAGTTTGGTACACTTGAAGGTTGGTATGGTGGCCATTTGTACCAAGTTCTGCACTAAGAGTTTGTTGTTGGTGGTTGTAGTGGTTGTACTGTTGCTGGTGACAGTGCTGTTACTGGTAGTTAGATTGTTGTTAAGGGTAGTGTTCACGTAAGAAATAGTATTGGTGATAGCCCTAGTAATGATGGTATTAGTGTTTACATTATTGCTGATGGTACTGTAGGAAGAGGTGGAGCTCGGGATAAGTGTGGGCTTTGTAGATACCGGTACTGCTGTCGTTCCTGTCGATAGTATAATATTTGAGCACAGTAATGTACGGACAAAAAACATGAAACACATTAAATCACAAGAATTATAGCTTAGCATCTATAAATGTAAAACATTCTATTTGCAATTCTAATTTGTTTTCAGTCTTTGGATGCGATTGTTTTGACACACACACACACACACCAGGAGCTGTGAAATGACTCCTGCACCCACATACAGATGAGTACATACATACACACACGACACTGCAGTTCGTCAGAAAAGTGGCTGCTTGAATTCAACCCCAGCAAATGCACGGTTATGAACATTGGGGAAGGGGCCAGAAGACCCGACAGAGTATAATAATAATACTTTATTTCAGCATGATACAATGTACAAAGGTGAAAGGCATTTCGGTGTGCATGCAGAAAGCCCCTTAATATTAAATGCAAAGCATTTCGGCAAACAAAACTAGAGAAACCGACCTTGCCAGGATTCGAACCTGGAATCTTCTGATCCGTAGTCAGACGCGTTATCCGTTGCGCCACAAGGCCGTATGTATAGACCACGGGGACAGAGGCTACAGACTTCACTTAAGAGAAAGACCTAGGAGTGAACATGTCTGATCACCAGGGGCTCACATTAGCCGAATAGTCTCTGCTGCCAATGCTCGTCTTTAATTAAGTAAGTTTATTCAGGTACAGGTACACAAATACAATTACATAAATTATCATTCATAGCAGCATATGTGTAGATTACCTATGATAATCCAAGTCAGGACAAAATGCATTATTTCCATATGCCAATGACCCCAATATACATTGGGGTCCTTGTAATTTATTATTTAAACCTTAAAAGTTAAAACAGGTAAATAACCTAACTATTAGGCCCATCTTTGAGCATGCAGCACCGATATGGAACCCGCACCTAAAACAGCATCTTAAGAAACTGGAGAAAGTTCCTGGGATAGGGGGCATGACCTACGAGGAGAGGCTAAGGGAATTAAATCTAACGACATTGGAGAACAGAACCAGGAAGGGACATGATAACATAAAATACTCAAGAGGAACTGATGAGGTAAAGAGATAGGCTGCCTGGGAGGCGAAAACGGAAAATCAGGGATACCGCTGAACCATAGCGATGTTAGGACGTATTTCTTGTCTCATAGTGGTCGGGAAGTAGAATGATCTTGGCGAGAAAGTGATGGAAGCAGGCTCCATGCACAGTTTAAAGAGCAGGTACGATAGGGCCCGAGGCTAAGAGAGTGAATCTGAAAAGTGGCAAGTTAAGAGGTAGAGCCAATATCCAAGAATCGACCCTGTCATTCACAAATAGGTGAGTACACTTAGTTGCGGTAAGGCTCCGCAAACCTGAATTATTTAGTGAAAGCTTACCAGATGGATGGGTGTGATTAACTCCCTGCTTAAGGTGTAGGGAGAGACTGGCAGCAAACTTCAGCTCTTCTGGTAGTGGTGGTGGAGGAACTTGCAGGTACTCCACACTCTCCACTGTAAGGAGAACCAGTGCGATTTTAAAATTAAAGGAGATAAAGAAGAAATTTAAATTAAGTTATTTTTATTTTTACATTTATGGAAATTATTTCATCCTTTAACGGGGTATGTCGTAGACACAAAAACATCAGTGTATGTACACCGAAAAATGTTTCAGTATAAATTCATCAGTTGTCTGTCTACTCAGCATATATACACACCAAGAAGCGTATTTGTTTATGCACATCGAGATGTTACTTTAACCCCTAGTTCAGGCATTAAAGTATTCTTGATGTTACTTTACAGGTGAATTGTAGTCTTAATGACCTACTTACAGACTTTAAGTCCAACAAATAAGACCAGCATAATTCACCTTGCATTGAAGAATCTGGATGATTCAGGAATGTGAGAGTAGATGCAGCACTGTTCTTGCTGAAGATGTAAACATGTGAAAAGGTAAAATAACAGACAATGAACAGGACGAGCAAAAAGAGCCATCGAAGTCTTGCCTGAAGCCTCATGATGGTGATAGTTGATGAATATCGTATGGTATTTCCTACCGACCTCGTCTATTCATTTGATTGATTTGGTAGGCAGTTCATTGCTTCAGATGCCCTTTTGTTAATTTTTTCTTAGCACCAATGCTTCATTAAAGGGGATTGTTAAAGCTTTATTTTCACTGCTAGTCTAGAGGTTTCATCTGCTTCACAATAATGTTTTATTTATCTCATTTGTCTTCCGTCACCGGAAATTTAACTTACTAAGTAACTTCATTTTTAATTAAGGCAGGATCTATTGATTACTTTCCATGTTGTTTATAATTTGTTGCAACGTCAAATGGACTTCACTCTTCACATAAAATCGCTAACCCCGTATGGGTCAAAGAACATAACTTGTAAATATAACCTTGATTAATCACAAATTAAAATGGCATGCTACTATACAGGCCTTACATAATAAGCTCTCCTACACAATGAACCGCAGCACTGGTGCTAAAAATATGACAACTTTGGACACGCTGGCTGGGATCAAGGTTTTTCCATCGCTTTTCCTGGTTAAACTGCAACAGGAAAACTAAGGGGGTATTATTATTGCTGTTATTATATTTAGGGGGAGCACTATACCCCTACGGGTCATACAATACATCGAGGAATATTAAGCAATGAGATGCGATCAAAGGAAGAGGAGGTCTTATCCAGTTACTTGGATCAAGGACACCTTGAGTCTGTAAAATCTTGCTGTATGGTTGTACGAGGGATTACAATGGTCCACTGCATGAATTAGAGGTAGCGTCTCTGTGTTACTAATAGACAAAATTAAACACTAAACCCGAGAAGGTCATACATCGCTGCAATAGACAAACTAAAGTAGGGCTCAGAGGTACCAGAAAGGGTTAGTGGAACACTGGTATCGGGTTCGGGCAAAAAGTAGTTACCTGGAAGCGGTTCCGTTTCTGAGGGTTCATGGTTGTTCGGTGGGTTGTAGATGTCGCAGTCACTGTCTCGTTCATAATAAAATAAAAAACTGGGGGAAGAGGAGAATAAGCGAAAAGAAACCACGTACACGGCCTGAGGCACTGTTGTCTCCACAACGACAGGCAATGCTGTTGTTCCCTGGAAAACACTTCTTACCGTACATGATGCAAAGCACCAGGATGGCACCTTCAGAATTAACTGAGCATGGTTTAAAAAAAAATACCTGTTCAGACTAGGGCACGAACTGGGGAGTCTTCTTCCAGCTAATATGGTGGTGGGCAAACCAGCAAGAACGCCGGGAGTCACACACGTTCAGTGGCTATTCCTGGATCCGCAGGCAACCTCCAGTAGTTCTCCTATCACCTTATCTCGCCGGAGGGGCACCTGGCATGCCATAAGTTGATCCAGTTTACATAGTGGAATCATCATTTATGGGAAGCGCTAAAGCTTTAAGTGCCCCTGTAGCGCCTGAGAATGATAGGCAATCAGGTTTGATATAAGGGAGTCAGGTTCAGTTCCTTGTATCATGAATCCCTCACCGGCGTCAAGGAATGACCCTTGAAGGGACCTCACGTAGAATGACATCCACCACATAATATAATAATCAAGGGGGAGCGCTAAACCCGTAGGATTATGCAGCGCCTGAGTGGGGGATGTGGAAGGTATTCAGGCTTAATTCAGGGAACTGGAGCACAGATCCAATTCCCTAGATCAAGAGCCCCTCACCAACGTCAAGGAACCTTCCTTGAGGGGACATCCACCACAATACTACCGATGGAAGCAAAGTTAAAACTGGCCGATAGTGATTCCTTTTCCTACTGTCTAGGAATTGGATTTCACGAAAGGGAAAAAGATCCCAACTAATGAAGTCAAAATTATTATTATAATCAAAAGGAGCGCTAAACCACAAGGGTTATACAGGAATGAGGTCAAAAGAAGAGGAAAGGGTGGGGGGGGGTATATAAATTCGAGCCATGGGAGGGGGAGAGCAGATCCATTTCCTCGGATCAAGAGCCACTTCACAGCACGGAAACCCCGTTATGGGGACGTTAAGAATGCCTCATTGTACTATGTGCCTCTACTCTTGCAGTAAACAGGTGCTAGACTTTGCACCTGCTGACCGTTCACCTAAGAGCACCTCTCATGGGAGGTGCGTTGATGCCAGTGAGGGGAACTTCAAAACCGCTACATTAGCAAAACGTCGAAAAAGCGAAGTACTGTGAATATCAACATGATATACAATACCGACAGGTTGGCAAGACACATAGGCAACAGTTAGGCATCTTTATTCCGAAACGTTTCGCCTACACAGCAGGCTTCAGTCGAATACAGAAAGTAGGCAAGAGCAGTAGAGATGTGAAGGCGATGTAATCAGTCCATTACCCTTGAAGACGTAAATTTGAGGATGTCAGTCCCTCAGCCTGGAGAATGCCTACCATTTCCCAGGCGATATATGACGCCCTACAGGTTCAGCGCTTCCCTGTGAATAAAATTAAATTTCCTAAAGGCACATACGTACCTCGGTGTTAAGTCTCCTTATACCTGTTATCCCTGTTCACCTAGTAGCAAAACGGTATCTACATGATAGTCTACTATTATGTTTAATCTGGGAAAGTGAAGGGTGGAGAGGGACTGAAATTAGTTTTTATTTATATTTATGGGTAAGCGTTGAATCCGTATGAGTCATATAGCGAATGTGAAATGTGGAAATAGGGGAGGGGGATAATCAGGTTTGATCCGAAGGAAAAATAATTCAAATTCTTTGGATCAAGAGCCCGTCCCCAACATCAAGCCAACCCTCTCCCCCTTGGGGGTTATAATAATATACCTATATTTCTACAAGTACATACATATATAAGGTATACAGGCCTAGCTGACAACAATGACATACTACTATATAGAAAGCCCCTTGTTATGCAGAGCATTTCAGGCAAATTAGCTCAGTTTTGTCCCCCAGGATGCGACCCACACCAGTCGACTAACACCCAGGTACCCATTTTACTAATGGGTGAACAGGGACAGCAGGTGTCTTATGGAAAGACGTCCTAATGTTTCCCTGCCGTACCGGGGATCAGATCCCCGGATCTCAGTGTATGAACCGAGTGCGCTAGCGATCGACCTACATGACATCCATTAATATCCACGTCATCCTAACCTTGTTACCATGGTTACCACAACGATCCACAAACATACTAATTTAGTTTTCAACACCCTAGGATATGAACCCCCTCTATTTAATCCATGAAATAATTTATATACATATAACACCTTTTACTCTTAAAAATATATAGTATTTTATATGGATGGATTAAAGATAATTATAATATATAGGATTAAAGTTAGATATTAATGAGAAAGCGCTAAACTCGTAGGAGTCATACACCACCTGGGGACCGAAAGGTAATCAGATTTAATCCAAGGAAGGGGAGCCTAGATCTAATTCCTTGGATCGAGAGCCTCTCATCGACATCAAGACCCCCCCTTAAAGGGTAACACATACAATACATTAGCGGAATTTTAAACCAATAAATAAAATAGACCAGGCTCACAGATCGACCCATTGAGATTGACCACACTATGGATGAAGTGTAGTAAGTAGTGTGATGGAGGTGGTGGAGGTTGTTGGTATTGGAGAGGTGGAGGTGCGGCCACAACTTGCCTCTCTCACGCTAGTAATATCCTCACAGAAGGCCACCATTGAGGAATGCAGAGCCTCCGTGGAGAAGCGGCGGCCATATGTTTACCAGACGGTCAGTCTCAAAAATTAAAAGTTTATGTCAACATGATATATATGGTTTATACAGAAATAGGTGAGACTTAAGTGCATGTGCATGTTGAAAGTCCATAGTTATGCAGAGTATTTCAGGCATGCTAAACCTCTATACTTTATATTATTCTGCATGACTCATACCAGTTTAGTGTGTCTGTCTGTTTGTTAGTTACCATTTTGTCCTAGGCACATGTCGATTAGACACTATGCCTGTCTGTCTGTCTCTGTATATATATATATATATATATATATATATATATATATATATATAATGTGCCGATTAGGTAAAACTTGCGATTTTGGCTTAAATAGCAACGCTCTTCATGCCATATAAGACAAGCGAAAAATTGTTTATGCAAAAATTTCGCAAAAATCATTCTGAACCTGACGAAAAAAATATATTTCATTGTGTTTGTTTATTATAAAATTATTGTAAATGTATCTAAATTATTATTATTATTTTAATCAAATAGAAGCGCTAAACCACAGGGGTTATACAGCGCTGCAGGTTATTGTAGGATGCAGGGAGAGTGGGTTGTAAGAAGGAGATGGATGATTAGTAGGGTATGGAGTGCAGCATGACGGTGGATAGTGCAGGGATAGAGGGTAGCAAGAGATCGAGGTAGAAGGGACTGAGGGAGGTGCTAGAGGTATAATCTTCAGAGTTTGTGTAGTAAGTCAGTTTCTGTCAAAAAGTCAACAAGAGAGTCAGGATTAAAGGAGGGTCCATCTGCAAGAAGGGAAGGTAAAGAAAGTGCCGCAGAGCGAAGACGTCGTTGGAGGTAAATTCTGCGTGCTCGTTGATAGAGTGGGCAGTCCAGCAGAATATGTCGAACAGACACTGGAACCTGACAATGCTCACAGAGAGGGGCAGGGAGCCTCTCCATGAGATACTCGTGAGTAAGACGAGTGTGGCCGATGCGAAGACGGGAGAGAGTAGTCTCCCAACCTCGACATTGGTGACAAGAAGGCCAGAAACCTATAATCGGTTTAATAGAATGAAGTTTGTTATTCAGCAGGTCAGACCAGCGTTGTTGCCAATGGGTGCGAAGGTGGGTAGCAATGACCGCAAAATAGTCCGTGAAAGGAACACCTCTATATGAAACTGGAAGGTCATGTACTGCTGACCGCGCAGCAGTGTCTGCCTGTTCATTGCCCTGTACGTCAACATGACCAGGGACCCAACAAAAAAACAATATCTTTATGCTTGCTAAAGATACGGCGTAACCAAAGGTGGATACGAAGAACTAGGGGGTGAGGTGTATCAATTTTACGGATAGCCTGTAAAGCACTAAGGGAGTCTGAAACGACCACAAATGGTGACACAGACACAGATGCAATACGGATAAGTGCCACAAGAATGGCATACAATTCATCCGTAAATATGCTAGCAGAGGGTCATAGATGCCCTCGTACAACGCTGTCCGGAAACACTGCTGCGAATCCGACGCCGTCAGATGACTGAACCATCGGTGTATACTGCGATGGCATGGGAATGAGAACGGAAGTGGTTTAGAAAGAAAGAGCGAGAAGCCGCCGTAGGTAGTTGGGCTTTCGCGCAAGGTAGAGGGATGGAACAGACAAGGACAGCAGGAACGTCCCAAGGGGGTAGGGGAAAGGGAGATGTCACATGAACATATAGAGGTGGGAGCTGAAGGGAAGACAGGAGTGAATGTAGACGAAGAGAAAAGGGACGAAGTAAGCAGGGGTGACGAACAAATAAAGAGCGCCTACTAACATCTGTAATAATCCTATACATGGAAGGATTGCGGAGGTCATGAGAGCGAACAAAATAGCGAATGCAATGTGCATCACGACGATCGGATAAGGATGGAATGTTCGCTTCTACATATAGGCTCTCAACCGGGGAAGAACGAAATGTACCAAGGCATAAGCGTAATCCCTGGTGATGGATGGGATTAAGGATGGAAAGAGTAGCAGGGGAGGCCGCAGAATATATCTGGTCACCATAATCAAGTTTCGACAAAATTAGGGCTGAATGTAGGCGAAGGAGGGTTCTACGATCAGCCCCCCCATGAAAGATGTGCGAGGGTTTTAAGAAGGTTCAGCCTGGTGTGACAAGTTGCCTTCAGAGAGGTAATGTGAGGTTTCCAGGACAATCGACGGTCGAACAGGAGTCTGAGAAACCTGACTGTATCACGTTCTGGGATACGTGAGCCGTATAGGTACAATGGATGATCAGAGACCACTGAACGTCTAGTAAACGTTATTTGATGTGTTTTGCCACTAGAAAATTTAAACCCGTGAGTGGTGGCCCAATCAGAAACCCAGTTGATGGCATGCTGGAGGGAAACTGCAATGAGGTGACAGTCAGCACCTGCACAAGCTATAGCAAAGTCATCCACATAAAGCGATGACCAAATATTGGATGGGAGAACAGATGCCAGATTATTTATAGCAAGCAGAAAGAGTGTTGTGCTCAGAACACATTCCTGGGGGACACCTTCAGCTTGGACAAATTCCCGGGAGAGTTCATTACTAACCCGGACCCGGAAATGTCTGTCAGTTAAGAAGGCCTTAAGAAAGAATGGTAGGTTGCCTCGGAGGCCTAAGGAGTGGGCCTGGGCCAAGATATTATATCTCCAAGTTGTATCATAAGCCTTCTCAAGGTCGAAAAAGATAGCGATAACCGAATGGTTATTCGCAAAGGCATTTCGAATATACGTATCTAAGCGCAGTAAGGGGTCAATGGCAGAACGGCCCTTAAGGAAGCCATATTGACTAGGGGAGAGACTATTGTGAGTCTCTAAATACCACATCAAACGTCTATTAACTAGACGTTCCATCACCTTGCAAACTGCACTGGTAAGAGCGATGGGACGGTAGTGAGAGGGATCACGTCCCGTAGTACCCGGTTTTCGAAAAGGGAGAACAATAGCAGACTTCCACAGCTGGGGAAGAACTCCCTGCGACCATATGAGATTAAAGAGTCGTAAGAGGACAGTAAGAGCAGACTGATGTAAATGCTGTAGCATACGAATATGTATGCCGTCTGGCCCAGCTGCCGATGATCGGCAAGCAGAGAGTGTTGCCTCCAGTTCTTGAAGGGTAAAAGGCACATTATAAGATTCTTCTCTGAGAGAAGAAAAATCTAAGGGCTTTAACTCGCTGGCAGACTTAGAAGAAAGGAACGAGGGGCATAGATGGAGCCCCTGAGAAATGCGGACCAGATGATTACCAATTTCAGTGGCAACGGCAAGAGGGTGTGCTATATCGACATCGGCAACCTGAAGAACAGGAGCCGGGTCGGGTGAGAATTTACCACTCAATTTCCGCACTTTCTTCCAGACTGCACTCATCGAGGAAGCCGAAGTGACAGTAGAAACGTAATCTCGCCAGCAAGTGCGTTTAGCGTCACGTATGACACGGCGAGCAATTGCTCTCTTCTGCTTAAAATCAAGGAGTCTCTGTGGTTCTGTTATAACGATACCTGCCCCACGCAGTGCGTTTCAAACGTACTGCCCGAGCAAAAGCAGGAGACCACCAAGGCATGCACTTCTGAGAATGCTTGCCCGAGGTTTGGGGGATAGAATGTGAAGCTGCTGTGAAGACGGAGGACGAAAAGAGATGTAAAACCTCATCAATGGAGGACGAGGAAGGAACCTCATGAAAGGTAGTAAGATGTGCGTAAAGGTCCCATTTCGCCCGGTCAAATTGCCAGCGTGGGCTATGAGGAGATGGAAAATATGAAGGGGACTTAAGGATGATTGGGAAATGATCGCTGTCATGTAAGTCCGGGAGGACAGACCAGGTGAAGTCAAGGACAGTTGAGGAAGAGCAGATGGAGAGATTGATGCAGGAGAAAGAATGAGTTCGAGGATCAAAATGGGTAGGAGTACCCGTATTTAAAACATGGAGGGGGAGAGAAGCAAGAAATGCCTCCAACTGAACGCCACGGGAGTCACAGTGCGACCCTCCCCAGAGAAAATGGTGTGCGTTAAAATCGCCAAGTAATAGAAGGGGTGGTGGCAAGGAAGAAACCAGAAAATCAACATCTGGGATAGACAATGCCCGCGAAGGGAAGAGATATAAAGAACAGAGTGTATACCACTTATTCAAGTGGATATGGACTGTGGTGTAATGTAGAGAAGAACACACATAGAGCTGATGGTATGGAACACCAGTGCATATAAGAAGAGCACTTTCGTTAAAGGTTCCATCGGAAAAAGGATCCGATGAATACAACAAATCATAGCCTGAAAAGGGCCGGATAACAGTGGATTGTAATTTGGGTTCTTGCAAACAGACCCCAACAGGGGAAAACTGGGAGAGCAACACCTGAAGCTCACCCCGGTTACCCCTGAGGCCTCGGATATTCCACTGCAAATAAGCCATGATTTATGGAGAGAAAGATACAAGTCGAAGTTAGAGGTATCTATGGACTAGGGTTAGAAAAGTCCACGTGTGGAGGCAGCGGAAGACCTGTAATCAGAGAAGGAGTGGGACGCTGTGAAGGAAGGAGGGGTGTAGATGGAGAAGAGAGAGGAGGAGGAACCGAAGGTGGAGCTGTGTCCATCAACGTTCCAGACTCCGTAATAAATTCTGGGATAACTTCCAGTGTTTCGGAAGACAAAGATGCAGAATGTGGGACTACATTAGAAATGGAAGGAGAGTGAGCAACCATTGGGGAGACTATAGACTGTACTAAAGTAGAGGGCGAGGAGATGGAAGAGAAAACTGTTGAAGGGGCTTGGGAGGGGACAGGAGTGGAAGCGGCCTGGGGAGGGGCAGTCAAGGAAGGAACTTGGGAGGGGACAGGGGATGATGATATTGAACGAGGAGGAGGTTGAACCTCCACACACGCTACAGAACTAGTCGGAGGCGAAGAACCCGGCAATGGGGATTTTTTGCCGGACTTATGAGAAGAAGGGGGTGGGTGAGGATTAGGTGGTGTATGAGGGCGTGTAGACACAGAACTGTGCAAGTGAGTAGAGGAAGGGGTGTGGACAGTATGGGATGCCGAGGTAGGGACCTTGGAGCCAAGAACAGCAAAAGGATTCAAGACAGGGGTGACTGAGGATGGGGCGACCACAGAGGAAGCCGCAGAAGTTGGGACCCCAGAAGTGGGGGGACGTTTAGCAAGACGAGAATAGGAAATACAGGGAAGTCTCCCTTGAAGGCATAGATGAGAGACGGCTATAGCATAAGAGAAGCCTTCCGCCTCTTTGAGACAACAAATTTCCCGCTCATTTAGGTAAACCTGACAACGGCAAGAGTACGATGGATGCGCCTCATGACAGTTAAGGCAAGAGGGAGGTAAATTACAAGGACTGGCATGGTTGTCGGCACCACAGACTGGGCATTCGGCCATGGACCTGCAATATTTCGCTGGATGACCAAAACGCCAGCAGTTTCTACACTGTTGCGGTGTAGGGGTCACCTTTCAAACTTGTAACCGGTGACCTGCAATGCAGACCAAGGGTGGAAGTTCACGGCAGTCAAATGTCAAACGAGCTATATTGGGAGGATAACGTCTTCGCTTACGGGCAGGGAGGACAAAAGTGTCAACTTTGAGGATAGGGAGGTCTTGGAGCTCAAGCTGCTCCAGAATGTCATCACCACATGTCTGGAAATTCCGTTGGACAATGGTGTGGGGTAAAATGACAGTACTACCACTACAAGAATTGAGAGAATGATGCTTGTCAATAGTGATAGGAATAGTATCTATGGTCGTAATGAGGGAAAGATCGCGAGCTTGGCCAGCATTCTGGACCGTGATGATGCGAGTGCCGCTCTTGAGAGCATGAAATGAGATATCTTTACCTACATGGCGTAGGAGAGCTTTACCAATACTATGATCGGAAAGATAGGTATTAGGAGAGGTCGGTCGTAGAGTAAAAAACTTTGTCCATTGAGTAGTGTGAAACAAATTGTTTATGGGGAGTGCATGACGTGCTGGTCATTTCTGAAATGAATGAGAAGGAAGTGTCGAATCGTCATGTAAGGGTCTTGGTCGTTTGGGTGTGGGACCGGAGGTGGTCCGACGTGTGACGGGCGAGCAATCCAAAAATTGCTGCACCGTTGAGGGAGAAGCCGGATTCAAGGTCAGAGAAGAGCGAAGGTCAGACGTGTCAAAAGGGCCGGTTGGAACCCCGGTACCTGAAGCAGGAGATGAACCGGCACCAGCAAGAGGTACAGGGGTATTAGAGGTGTCCGAAGAGTTGTCCATTAACGAGGTAGGGTCAGAAGGGTGCGGTATCAAGAAGGGGCCCGGGGGTAGGGTCACGGATTAGGGCATCCATGGTTAGGTTACTTCTTTCTTTTTGTTTTTAAGAAAAAAAAGAAAATAAAATAAAAATAAAAAAAAGAATAAAAAAAGGGGGGAACGTGGAGGAATAGCTCCTAGGAGGAATGAAAGGGGCGTAAATCCCCCTCCTCGCCCATGAGGACCTCAACACCGCAAGTAGTGCAGATGCTGCATGGAACCTGTGCCATACCCTACCCTTAATGCCAGTAAACCAGCAATCCGGGATAGTAACCTCACATCCACCGAGCCACCTCGGCGGACAAAAGAGAGGGCGGCCGGATACCCGCCACAAAGCATACCGCCTTCGGCCACCACCCCTGGAATCCGAAAGGTGGCCTCCAGAGATACACCCGTCGCCCGAAAGATACCCAAGGCCACTCCCCGGGAGACCGGAGAGGGATCGGGACATCCCCAGGCGATCCAGATTCCACGGCAAACTACACCACCGCCAAGAACCTCAACGGAATGAGATGGACCACGGTACCCTTTCCCCTACCTAGGAACTAGAATGCCTGTGGAGAGAAGCTCCCAGGGTAAAAATGGGAATGAAATAAGGGAGGGATGAGGAGGAGGAAAGGGAAAAGGGAGGATGGGGAAGATGGGAAAGGGAAGGGGAGATTGGGGGGTAATTAGGTTCGGTCTGAGGAAGAAGACCAAGAGGTCCAATTCCTCAGACCGATAGCCTCTTTACCATGACAAGGAGCCCCCCTTAAAGAGGAATATACAGTGGTAACCCAGGTTTCACCTATAATTCGATCCAGAAGGCTGTTCAAGTGCCATTACCGAACAAATTTGTTCCCATAAGGAATAATGTAAATTAGATTAGTCCATTTCAGACCCCCAAAAATACACTTACAAAAGCACTTACAATAATACACTTAAATAATTGTTCGAGTTGGGAGGTGGCCGAAACTCGAGGTACCACTGTACTTAGGCAAATAAATATACAGTGGTCCCTCGGTTTTCGTGCATCTCCAAACTCGAACATTTATGTAAGTGTATTTTCATAAGTGCTGTTGCAAGTGTATTTTTGGGGGTCTGAAATAGACTAACCTACGTGACATTATTTCTAAAGGAAGTAAATTTGTTCGGTAATGGCACTTGAGCAGCATTCTGGAACGAATTTTCGGCAAAAACCGAGGGACCACTGTATATTATTTATTATACAATATAATTATTACCACCACCACAGTATACTTGCATATTAAATATAAAACTGCTTTATTATTTACACACAAATTTATTAATGTAATAATTGAGTCATTGATTCCAGCTACAAAATAATAAAGCCATAGATGAAGAGGTGACTGAGACAGAGGTGGTGAAGGTTGGTGAGGCTGGAGGACTGGTGCTAATTGTCATTGTGACTGCTACCCTGCCTGCTGATGCTGCCAGACGTGCTGCCAATACTCTTGTTGAGAAACTGGCTAACAATGTTACACTAGAGAAGGTACATTATATCTAAGTACGAACCTCCAGGCATGAGCCTTTTTTTTCTTTACTTTAAGCTTACATGTCAAGGTACACCCATTGAGAAGATGATGACAACATTCTGTGATAATATGGAAAATGATGATGAAGTTCTGTATAATAATAAACATAACAGTAATGTTGAGAATACTGAAGACCTGATACATTACCAAAAAATATTATAAATACAGTGGACCCTCGGTTTTCATACAACTCCCAACTCGAACAATTATGTAAGTGTATTTTTGTAAGTGCTTTTGTAAGTGTATATTTTTGGGGGTCTGAAACGACTAATCTAATTTACATTCGTCCTTATGGGAACAAATTCGTTCGGTAACGGCACTCGAACAGCATTCTGGAAAGAATTATCGACAAAAACCGAGGATCCACTGTATAGAGCATTAACAATTTAAAATGCAGTATACATGGTTTTATAATTATATCTCATTAAGATGTAATTAATGTTCTTGTGTAAGCTTTATATGTAACATGGTTGTAATGTTTGTTAACAAGATGTTACACTAATGTTTAATATACATAGGATGTTAAATAACTGTCTGATGCATTAATGATGATAAAAGTTTCTGGTGTGCACAGAACGTCCAGACGTTTGTGATTGATATACACAAGATGATACTCAAATATCCAGTGTATACATGTTAAGTACAGTGGTCCCTCGGTTTTCGTGTATTTCTGTTTTTGTGTATTTCAGTTTTCGTGTAGTTTTTTCGTAGAAAATTGCCCTCTGTTTTCGTGTGTTCCCTCCGTTTTCGTGCTCGGTCCGGAACCTGTCCACCAGTGCCGCGCACATACAAAGGCCGTAGGCCACCACCCACGCACCTCCCACGCACATTGCCACGCAGTCTAGCATTGTTTACGCTTGAGTGAACATCACCCCAAGAGTTTATACAAAACATTTATTAACAATTCATTGTTTTTGGGCCTTGATTATTGTGTGTGACTACTAAATAAGCTACCATGGGCCCAAAGAAAGCTCCTAGTGCCAGTCTTTTGGTAAAGAAAGTGAGAAACACGATGGAGTTTAAGAGTGTAGCAGGTATGCAGGGAGTGTAGCAGGTATGCAGGGAGTGTAGCAGGTATGCAGGGAGTGTAGCAGGTATGCAGGGAGTGTAGCAGGTATGCAGGGAGTGTAGCAGGTATGCAGGGAGTGTAGCAGGTATGCAGGGAGTGAGCAGGTATGCAGGGAGTGTAGCAGGTATGCAGGGAGTGTAGCAGGTATGCAGGAGGGAGGTATGCAGGAGTGTATGCAGGATGCAGTGTAGCAGGTATGCAGAGGAGTGTAGCAGGTATGCAGGGAGTGTAGCAGGTATGCAGGGAGTGTAGCAGGTATGCAGGGGAGTGTAGCAGGTATGCAGGGAGTGTAGCAGGTATGCAGGGAGTGAGCAGGTATGCAGGGAGGTAGCAGGTCATGCAGGGAGTGTAGCAGGTATGCAGGGAGTGTAGCAGGGTGCAGGGAGTGTAGCAGGTATGCAGGGAGTGTAGCAGGGATGCAGGGAGTGTAGCAGGTATGCAGGGAGTGTAGCAGGTGTGCGGGGGCAGCAGGTGTGCAGGGAGTGTAGCAGGTGTGCAGGGAGTGTAGCAGGTGTGCAGGGAGTGTAGCAGGTGTGCAGGGAGTGTAGCAGGTGTGCAGGGAGTGAGCAGGTGTGCAGGGGTAGCAGGGTGCAGGAGTGAGCAGGTGTGCAGGGAGTGAGCAGGTGTGCAGGAGTGTAGCAGGTGTGCAGGGAGTGTAGCAGGTGTGCAGGGAGTGTAGCAGGTGTGCAGGGAGTGTAGCAGGTGTGCAGGGAGTGTAGCAGGTGTGCAGGAGTGCAGCAGGTGTGCAGGGAGTGTAGCAGGTGTGCAGGGAGTGAGCAGGTATGCAGGGAGTGTAGCAGGTATGCAGGGAGTGTAGCAGGTGCAGAGTGCAGGTGCAGGAGTGTAGCATGTATGCAGGAGTGTAGCATGTTTGCAGGGAGTGTAGCATGTATGCAGGGAGTGTAGCATGTATGCAGGAAGTGTAGCATGTAAGCAGGGAGTGTAGCATGTATGCAGGAGTGTAGCACGTATGCAGGAGTTTAGCACGAATGCAGGAGTGTAGCAGGTATGCAGGGAGTGTAGCAGGTATGCAGGGAGTGTAGCAGGTATGCAGGGAGTGTAGCAGGTATGCAGGGAGTGTAGCAGGTATGCAGGGAGTGTAGCATGAATGCAGGGAGTGTAGCATGTATGCAGGGAGTGTAGCAGGTATGCAGGGAGTGTAGCAGGCAGGGAGGGAGTGTAGCAGGCAGGGAGGGACTGTAGCAGACAGGGAGGGAGTGTAGCAGGCATGCAGGGAAGTGACCCCGGATAAGGACTTGGTACCTAATTTCTTATGGAAGGATTCCCTTCCAAAAATAGGGTCTCTTCCCTCTCCTCCTCCCTCTCTTCCATCCAGCAACATCAGTCTTCAATAAAGGTAAGTGCCACATTCATTTCATTCATTTGTGCATGTAAATCTATCTTTAAGGCCCCCCCCAATTTTTTTTTTCCAAACTTCTGGGTTTCTGGAACGGATTAATTGAATTTCCATTATTTCTTATGGGGAAAATGGTTTCAGTTTTTGTGTGTTTCAGTTTTAGTGCCTCCCTCTGGAACGGATTAAACACGAAAACCGAGGGACCACTGTAATTGTCTAGTAAATATACAGTGGACCCACGAGTTTCGTAAAAACTTCACTCCTGAAGTCTGCTCAAGTGCCATTACCGAACGAATTTACTCCCTTAAGGAAAAATATCACTTAGGTTAGTCTATTTCAGACCCCCAAAAATACACTTCCACAAGCACTGACAATATTATACTTACATAATTATACGATTTCCGGGGTTTACGAAACTCGGGGGTCCACTGTAGTATAACATAAAAGCAGTTTACAGTACACGCAAACCAGTCAAATATTACATAAACAGTAGATATACAGTTGATGAGTGCACTCATATTACACAATTTTTCTGGTGTAAATGTATCACAGCACTGTATACACATACGTATAACACTTTTTCAGTGTACACGTTAACCAATTGTAAAATATACAAAATATGTCACTATATATATATATAATATATTACACAACTGTTTTGTGTATAAGGAGGTAATACTGCATATACTATTCAATGTACTACACATTGCACATTTGTGTACACATTATGGTGCGCTGGTTGCTGTTGTTCATGAGATCTAAAGATTTATAAGTATATTGGAGTGCTTCACAAATTTACTAATTCAGATTCTGTACTTTGATCATGGACTATTGTAAATAAAAAATATTTCAGATCCTACAACATTCATTTCCAAATCTTTTTTAAAAACTTCTTTCTTTGCCTCTAACTTTTACATTTCCTATACAGTATTAGTTCTTACCCTTAAGAAGCTATTTCTTTCACATGAAAATACATGAATGTGTACGGGTCTTGCAGTTAGTGTATAGACACTCTTGGGCATCACTATCAGAGGCACGGGTACGAGCTGGGAGGAGAGCAGCAGAGGAGGCAAGGCAGCGGGCAGCAGACATGGCAGCAGCAGTAGGTGGCACACTAGGACCATGTCTCGCTGTGAAAGAGGATGCTTGTACACATGTTGCCATTACTGAAGGTGAGTCACTGTGCTGGCTTTCTGAGGACTCTGGTTTCCAAAGATTTAAGTTAAAATATTTCCCTATTATGGATGCAATTTTTTTTTTCACATGACCTGTAACACAATGTACCTGTATTTACCTACTGGCTAATACAGTCAGTGATGAATTGATGACAGAATTAAGCATATGATTATATACATACTTGCCTCATACTAGTCACAACATTGATGTGATTATGTTGGGAAATTTGTTACATCATGTAATTTCTTGGCCATTTATAAATACTATTCATTTCAAATATGAAACCCACATGGGCATTTAATGCTGCATGGCAAGGGTGAGGGAGATGGAGGGAAATATCAAGAAATGGACAAGGACAAAAGGTGGTTGTCACAGATAGTACAGCAAATAAATGTTAGTCAAGAAATCATTGAAAGAATCTACAATGAAGGAGGTACTGTATTGTTAGAATAGAGGGCAGGGTAAGCATGTCACTGTGTTGAAATAGAGGTTGAATATGAAATTGACATATCCTATAATGAATAGGATAATTAGTATTCAAAACATGTTGAACAGTCAGTATGGCCCAATAATTCATGCAGAGGAGCCCTGGGTGCCCATTCGTGAGATAATGATGAGTGTCTGGTGTGACCAATATGGAGATGCAAGAGTAATTTTCCATAACAGATAGGTAGGATCTTGGGTAACAGCATGATGAGGGGTCAAGTGTTCAAAATAATTGGACTCCAAAGCACTGTTACCACCTACTAGGGGATGAGAGGATAAAGTGCAGGCTTCTATGAGTGGAGGTTTCAGCATACTAGAGGAGCTCCCATGCACTGGAGAGCCCAATAATTTGAATGCTTGCACATTCCATTACAAAGACTGTTACTATTCTTTGTATGTATTTGGAAGTGGTAAATCCATTAAAGTTATACAACAACTGGGGAATGGGAGGCAGTAAGGTTTGATTCAGGGAAGGCTGGTACACTGCTGAAGCAATTATTAGTCCATCAGCATCTGCTGGTGGACTTGAGCTTGGTTTTCTACCCCATTAATAAATTAAGGATTACCACAAAGTGTACTTTAATGTTGCCTAAAAGGAAACAAATGGACTTAGAGCTTTATATAGAGTACTAAAAATGATCACATATACAGTATATATGATACTACAGAACTTCTTATCTCATTCGAGTTATCTTAACAGATCTCAGTTGAAATGTGTCAGTTGTATCCTTTCTTCCAGACAGGGCAGAGTCATGGGTGGTCGACACAGCTCTCAAGCGGCAAGAGTTACATGCCCATATACCTACTATCATCCAGAGTACCATAAAGGCCAGCTTCTCCCTCATGTCTTATGGTGTACCCAAGACAAAAAAAGCATAAAAATGTTTTCTAAAGATTTTATAATATGCAGCAAAATATTAGATAACACATACAGTGGACCCCCGGATTTCGTACCGCTCCCAACTTGAACAATTATGTAAGTGTATTTTTGTAAGTGCTTTTGTAAGTGTATTTTTAGGGGTCTGAAACAGACTAATCTAATTTACATTCGTCCTTATGGGAACAAATTCGTTCGGTAGCGGCACTCGAACAGCCTTTTGGAAAGAATTATTGACGTACTCTGGGGGTCCACTGTATATAGGAGTATCAGAATAAATCTTTTTTTGTACTTGCAAAATATCAACTTGAAGGTAAATTTTATAGTACTTTACAGTAAATAAAGTGGCAGCATGAAAATCCAGATTTAATGGTTAGTCACTACATTCAGGCTTACATCAATCTCTCTTACTGCTGCTGTGATTAGGGCTAAATTGTAATCAAAGCGGAGCGCTAAACCCGATTAGGGCTAAAGATTATTTAATCAAAAAGGAAAATCAAATTTATGTAAGGTAAATGTATATCAATATATGGGGTAGTTATAAATGAAAAATATATAATTATTACACTTTGTGAGTATTGTTGAACTAGAAGTAATAAAATATCACTAATACTGTACATATATGCATTACATATGTACATATTTACAGCCAGGATATATATAAACTTTGAGGTGTATGTCTCTCAGTGTACATATTCTGAGAGATTAATCCCTACTTTAGGGATAAAAAGTATTCTTGACTAGTGGTGAGCAGGTTACATGCAGCTGTAATGACATTTGTAGTAGTCAGTAGGCTTTAAACTCCAGTTCTGTTTCATAAATTACATACTACCAGTAAATTTAACTGTTCCAAGGACCTTGCTATTTTCTTTTCATCATTTAGTTCCCATTTTATACTTATAGATTATTTGCATAAAACTGATCAGAAAGCTTCGAAAAATTTCCAAATTTTCATGCTCTTAACATCCTAAGATGATTTTTAGGATAATGAAAAATAATGCAATTTACTTTTTGTAATTTAAGTAACACTTAAAGATTAAATAATAAAATAATCCTTTATATCAAGAAAACTATTGTAGGTTGTGTGTACCAGTTCATACAAAGGTCAACAAAGCAAATACATGAATATAAATTAATAATGTTAAAATATGCAAAAAATAGCAAATGGTATTAATCTAAAAAGATCACAGATATGTACTGTACTGTATTATATGGGAAATATATATACAAATGTATATATATATATATATATATATATAACAGTGGACCCCCGGTGTTCGTCCATTTTTCGTAACAGAATGCTGTTCAAGTGCCATTACAAACCGAATTTATTCCCTTAAGAAATAATGTAAAGTAGACTAGTCCTTTTAGACCCCCAAAACTACACTTATAAAAGCATTTAAAAAAATACACTTACATAAAAGGGAGTGTTTTGAGCAGGACGAACACCGGGGGTCCACTGTATATATATATATATACGTATATATATATATATACGTATATATATATATATACGTATATATATATATATACGTATATATATATATATACGTATATATATATATATATATATATATGGTCCACCTCACTGAAGTGGAAATGGAGTTAAGATTTGCAAACTATGAATGTGTATGTACCGTATATTATCAGCCAAAAGTCAACTGTTATAAAATTGAGTACAGTAGAACGTCATTTAGCACGAGATTATGTTGCACGTTACCGGTATTGCACGATTTAAGATTTGCGACACATTATCATCTTACACGACGTAAAGATGATATTACACGGTTCGGCAGGAGGGGAAAAATTTTGAGCGCATGGTTATTTACTGCCTAAGAATCCTCATGCTTTGAGGAAAAGGGAATTTGTTGTTTTTCCTTCCTGCAAACTAAGTTTATTCAGATACACGGGCCAGGAGCTGAGTCTCGACCCCTGCAACCACAATTAGTGAGTACAGTTACATACATTATCATACATAGCAGCATATGTGTAGAGAACCTAGGATAACCCAAGTCAGTCAATGGAAATACTGTCACTCTGACTTTTTTGGGTTATCCTAGGTTCTCTACACATATGCTGCTATGTATGATAATCTTCGTAACTGTATCTGTGTATACCTGAATAAACTTACTTACAGTTTGTGGGAAGGAAAAACAAATAACCATTCTCACAAGCAGTCTTGTTACTACTACTGTTGTTGTGGTTCAGCAGACACCACCCGCCTTACCCACCCACCACGGACCCCACCATCCCAGCATTCATACGTATTTCATACGCGTCAAGAAGTCCTGGCTACAAGCCAGCTGTGTTTGTGAAGAATAAAATAAGAGTGAATTGTGTTTTGATCTTGAATTAACGAAGAAAACAAAGATATTAGACAAGACATAACCCGTGGCCGTAATGAAGTGTTACTTTGTACACATAAAAAGATGTAAACATAAGTTTGTGTGACTGACTGACTTGACTGACTGAATGACTGACTTGACTGACTGACTGAATGACTTGACTGACTTACTGAATGACTTGACTTACTGAATGACTTGACTGACTTACTGAATGACTTGACTGACTTACTGAATGACTTGACTGACTTACTGAATGACTTGACTGTCTTACTGAATGACTTGACTGACTTACTGAATGACTTGACTGACTTACTGAATGACTTGACTGACTTACTGAATGACTTGACTGACTTACTGAATGACTTGACTGACTTACTGAATGACTTGACTGACTTACTGAATGACTTGACTGACTTACTGAATGACTTGACTGACTTACTGAATGACTTGACTGACTTACTGAATGACTTGACTGACTTACTGAATGACTTGACTGACTTACTGAATGACTTGACTGACTTACTGAAAGGCTTGACTGACTTACTGAATGGCTTGACTGACTTACTGAATGGCTTGACTGACTTACTGAATGGCTTGACTGACTTACTGAATGGCTTGACTGACTTACTGAATGGCTTGACTGACTTAAAGTTAGACACTCAGTTCAACCATCGACTTCAGTTCAAGAACTTCTACTATCCACCTCAGCCCAGTAGGGCCACAGCATAACTCTCCACTCTTCACAATCATCCACAAACACCAGCACCCACAATTTAAGGTAAATACTATTATTTCTATTACATTTGTAGTCTTAAGCAGTAAAAACAACATAATACATCACGATAATGAACTACAATTACATATTCACTTTTATTTTTGTAAGATCTGTTGGTCTAAAAAAAACTTGTTTGGCTTTTTGGGGACTCTCAGGAACGTAACCCTATTTTTCCCATTAGTTCTTTTAATTATTTAACACGAAATTATCTAACACGACTTTTTCAGGAACGTAACTATCGTGCTAAATGACGTTCTACTGTATTACAGTAGCTTGTTTTTATTGTTCTGTTGAAGGCTTACAACAGACTTACGGCTGTTTGAATCCTACTGTCTATACTGGAAATAAGGGAGATAACAATTTGACAACACAACCAGAGGCCTTCAAAATGTCATGGAAATAGAAAATAAAGGCCCTCCTTGTCTAGGAGACAGAGCAATAGGCAGCAGACTATAAAGAATCATGGCCGTGTAGGACATACCAATGGCTGACTGGGGAAAACACCACAGACAGAAAAGGCAGTTAACCAGCCAGTAATGGAAAGAATGGGCCATAAGCCAGGAATGATTAGGACTTTTTTACTTGCATAACTGCAATGCGACTTACATCCTTTGTATTTTCATATTACAGTACATTCTACTGCGGTCTTTTTTGTAATTAAGGAGTACAAAATCTAAATGGGTCATATGAACCCTCCCATTACAGGTTTGGAATCATAATTGTTCTGGTATTTAATTTTTTAAATGTTTATTCTAATAAACATTTTCAAGTTACTGGGACTTTTTACAGTGGTACCTTGACTTACGAGTGCCCCAACTTACGAGTTTTCTGAGTTATGAGCCGTCGCTTGGTCAATATTTTGCTTTGAATTGCGAGGAAAAATCCGAGTTACGAGTGAGCTTCAGATACGCCGCCACTAGTTGGCAGAGTCACATCCACCCACTCATTCGTTCAGTGCACGTTGTTACCTCACCGTGGAAGCATCTCTCTTGTGTTGTGCTTGTGTTTTGTGCAGTTATTTTGCCAAATTTCTTTTTTTTAACCATGGGTCCTAAGAAAGTAAGTGCAAAGGACAGTGCTGAAAAGAAGAGGATGATGTCTATTGAATTAAAGCATGAAATCATAGAAAAACACGAGCGAGGTGTGCATGTAGTCGACTTGGTGAGGCAGTACGAGAGTACTGTTAATATTTTTGGGTGTCTGGAACAGATTAATTGGATTTACATTATTTCTTATGGGAAATATAGCTTCAGTTTTCATGTGATTCGGTTTTCGTCAGACTTTTTAAAACAGATTAATCACGAAAACCGAGGTTCCACTGTATTACCTATAATTAATAATTTATTTAAAATATTTTACATATTGGTACTTGTGATCTGATGCTTTTATTTAAATATAATCTAGTACTTGACTGATAGCTCTGTGCAAGAGTAATGTACAGTGGACCCTCGCTATTCGAACATTCTTCATTCCAGAATGCTGTTCAAGTGCTGTTACCAAACAAATTTATTCCCATAAGGAATGATGTAAATTAGATTAGTCCATTTCAGACCCCCAAAAATACACTTCTAAAAGCACTTACAATAATAAACTTACATAACAGGGTGAGTTTTGGAATGTTCGAATAGCGAGAATCCACTGTATATTGTTAATACTGGTGAATGTGCACAAGTGTAATGTTGGTCATCTATGTGCTCATGTCGTGCTGTGATCTGTGGTGTAGAATTATGCTGATGGTCTGTGGAGTAGAATTATGCTGATGATCTGTGGAGTAGAATTATGCTGATGATCTGTGGAGTAGAATTATGTTGAGAATCCATGGAGTAGAATTATGCTGATGATCCATGGAGCAGAATTATGCTGATGATCCATGGAGTAGAATTATGCTGATGATCCATGGAGGAGAATTATGCTGATGACCCATGGAGAAGAATTATGCTGATGATTCATGGAGTAGAATTATGTTGATGATCTGTGGAGTAGAATTATGCTGATGACCTGTGGAGTAGAATTATATTGACTATCCATAGAGTAGAATTATGCTGATGGTCCATGGAGTAAAATTATACTGATGGCCCATGGAGTAAAATTATGCTGATGGTCCATGGAGTAGAATTATGCTGATGGCCCATGGAGTAGAATTATGCTTATGGTCCATGGAGAAGAATTATGGTGGTCAATGGAGCAGAATTATGCTGATGATCTGTGTCTTCATACTTGAGCAGTATACTTGATCTGTACACTTGTGCAATGCTGATGATAGTGTGCACAAGTATAGTGCTTATGATCAATTCTAGATATATTTAAACAAAACTCATGAAACTTAACCTGACCAAATTTACAGAAAACAAAAATAAAAAACCCTAACCTAATCATATTTAAACCAATCAATATTTAAATGTAACAGAAAAACTACAGTAACCAAACTTAAAACTTATAAAAAAATTAAATGCAGCTGCTTAATGTTTAAAATATTTTTTAAAAGTCAAGTTGTACCCTGTCTCAAATTAAAGCAGAACAAAGTTGTTTTTTTTTGGGGGGGGAGGGGGGAAGGGGAGGGTACCTTGTGTACCCCCTTGACTTATGTTTAAGGTCAACTTCTTCTTTCAACAAACCGGCAGTAACCCACCAAGGCAGGGTGGCCCAAAAGCAAAAAATTTAAGTTTCTCCTTTTAAATTTAGTAATATGGATATACATGAGAAGGGGTTACTAGCTCCTTGCTCCCGGCATTTTAGTCACCTCTTATGATACGCATGGCTTACAGAGGAAGAACTCTGTTCCACTTTCCCATGGAGATAAGAGGAAATAAACAAGAACAAGTACTAGTAAGTAAATAGAAGAAAACCCAGAGGGGTGTGTATATATATGCTTGTACATGAATGTGTAGTGTGACCTAAGTACAGTGGACCCTCGGTTAACGAACACCCCGGAAATCGTGCAGTTATGTAAGTATAATATTGTAAGTGCTTGTGGAAGTGTATTTTTGGGGGTCTGAAATAGACTAACTTACATGACATTATTTCTTAAGGATGTAAATTCGTTCGGTAATGGCACTTGAGCAGGCTTCTGCAATGATTTTTTTTCGTTAACAGAGGGTCCACTGTATAAGTAACAAGACGTACCTGAAATCTTGCATGCTTATGAGACAGAAAAAAAGACACCAGCAATCCTACCATCATGTAAAACAATTACAGGCTTCCATTTGACACTCACTTGGCAGGATGGTAGGGTAGTTGCTGTCTACCAACCTACTACCTAGGTTAAGGTCAACTTATGGTTGGTAATTGACATTATTACAATAACTGTATTTGTGTAAAGATATACTGCACTGATGTTTGCAGAACAACTATTATATATAGTTGCACAATATTCATAGACATAGAATATTAAAAAATGAAATTAACAATACAGTGGTCCCTCGGTTTCCGTGCATCTCCAAACTCGAACATTTATGTAAGTGTATTTTCATAAGTGCTGTTGCAAGTGTATTTTTGGGGGTCTGAAATAGACTAACCTACGTGACATTATTTCTTAAGGAAGTAAATTCGTTCGGTAATGGCACTTGAGCAGCATTCTGGAACGAATTTTCGGCGAAAACCGAGGGACCACTGTAGTATCTCTTGACAGCCTAATAGAATATGCCTCGACTGATCATAAGTTAAGTATGGGAAACAACCCTTTATACACACACATACAGTATAGTGATCCTTTATTTATCCAAGTGTAATGAGATGTCTATATAATTTTATATACCTTGCTTAAGCTGAGTTATTTCGAAGTTATAGTAATAAAATACAGTACACGTTTTTATTTATGTACAGGAATACTTATTTCCATAATTTTTTTTGTAATTTTAGCAAATTTTATAAACTAGACAGCTGATCATATAAAAATAAAATTCAAAGCAGCTTATTTCTGTTTAATATGGGTATAATATAATATACATAATTTTTAAGAAATAATAGCTTAATAGATTATTAAATGACTGGCCGGAGACAAGAGACATGCATCTTGCATTCCTTCTTCATTTTCAGTTGTATAACTATTCAAATACAGTGGACCCCCGCCTAACGAGCACCCCAGAAATCGTACAATTATGTAAGTATAATATTGTAAGTGCTTGTGGAAGTGTATTTTTGGGGGTCTGAAATAGACTAACCTATGTGACATTATTTCTTAAGGAAGTAAATTCGTTCGGTAATGGCACTTGAGCAGGCTTCTGGAATGAATTTTGCTCGTTAGGCGGGGGTCCACTGTACAAGTAATTTTCAAAACGCCTTAAATGCAAAATACAAAACATTGCAGTACTTGAACTATATACCTGTAATCGACCCCTTAATTGTTAACTTTAATTCTACATTAAGTAAGGTACTAACTATTGAACAGTACCTGTACATTCTCAAGCACTTTCTTTACTGTACTTAGACTACATCACTATTAGTTTCATTTTTCAGAGTTTCTTTATTAACCCCTTAACTGTCCAAACGTAGATCTACGTTCTCTCGCATAGCGCTCTGAACGTAGATCTACGGTTTTTCTTACATGCTTTCTTATGGAGAAAATCAAGGTCGGAGCGCTAGCGGTAAGAACGTAGATCTACGTTTGGACAGTTGAGGGGTTAAATAATTATAACATCTGTCATTAAAATAATATCTCAAATTTGATATATACTGTACAGTACCACTGAAATTGCTGGAATTACCTCCTTCATACTACCTTATACGTATGTATAAGTCTTATCACCACTACAAAATTCTTTTAACTGAAAATGTTTGATTACCTTCCTAAGTCTTATCTCCATTGCATTGTGTTTATTTATACTACATATGCTCTTTCAACAGCACACATATATTCTAAATAAAAAAACACTACAGCATTTCCATTTCTAAAATCTTCTCCCCATTACAAAATTCCTACATTATCTCCATTGCAAAAAATAATTTCACCTATATAAAATGTTGTTTCCGCTATAAAACTTCCCTCTTTGCTACAAAATTTTACTGAACTAAAGTCCTCTAATAACTATAAAAGTACATATACATCTACAGTGGAACCTCGGTTTTCGATGACTTTTTTCGTCGAAATTTTGTCCCAGTTTTCGAACATCCGCTCGATTTTTGTAGAGTTGACAATGGTCTGCCGTACCAAACACGTCCGCCTGCCTGCGCCCACACAAAGCATCCCAAGCATTCTGACTCAGTCTGGCTTTGTTTCTCATTGAGTGAGCATTAATTGTGGCCAGAATGTGTCCTCGAGAAGGATTTTGAAGGGTTTGAGGCTGACCCTGACGACTCTGTGCCTATTGTGGAATCTATTGTGTCTTTGGGAAAGTCCATGGGGTTGGATGTGAGTGGCCAGGATGTGGAAGAGTTGGTGGACGACCACAGGGAAGAGCTAATCACTGAAGAGCTGCAAGACCTTCAACTGGAACAGCAACAGACTGCAGCTGAGGAAATTGCTTCAGAGGAGGAGGAAGAGAGAGGGAAGAATGTGCCTTCTTCATTGATTAAGGACATGTGTGCAAAGTGGAACGAGTTGCAAAGTTTTGTGAAGAAAAATCACCCTAACAGAGTTGTTGCAAGCCATGTCTGCAACATGTTCAATGACAATGCCTTGTCCCATTTTAGGCAAATTTTAAAGAGACACCAGAAACAGACCTCCCTGGACAGATTTTTTGTGCGACAGGGATCCAGTGACTCTCAAGGTGGTCCTAGTGCCAGTAAAAGACAAAGAAGGGAAGTAACCCCGGATAGGGCCTTGATACCTGAAGTCCTTATGGAGGGGATTCCCCTTCCAAACAATAACTTCCCCTCCTCCTTCTCCCCTCCTCGCTGTCTTCCATACGCCAACAAGAGTCTTCAATAAAAGTAAAAGTGATGTTAAATGTTCATTTATCAATTTCATTAGTCATTTATATATATTTCTCATTGTTTTCTGTATGTAAAACTATAATTATTCTCTATAAAATGTATTTTTTTTAATATTTTTGGGTGTCTGGAACGGATTAATTGGATTTACATTATTTCTTATGGGAAATATTGCTTCAGTTTTCGTACAATTCGGTTTTCGTCAGATTTTCTGGAACGAATTAATCATGAAAACTGAGGTTCCACATTTTATCTGCTCTGAGTGTCTTATATCCCCTACAAAATTGTCATCTTCAATACTCAAGGTGTAAAATACCAACAACAAAAGTCCTAACCCCAACTGCCAAAATTATATCTTCACTGTGTAATGAGTATAAAGATACAATAAGAAAGCAAACTTTTACCAGGACTATGTTTCAATCAGGGTTAAGCTTTATCAGTTTATACAGACAATACTTTTTTGTTAACACCAGTCATCTCCCACTGAGGCAGGGTGACCTGAAGAGGAAGAAACAGGTTTCCCTTAATTCCTTCATAAATGTTACCCTCCTTGCACTCCAACACCATGTCGAGTCTTGAAACCCACTTGCCTCCACTCGCTCCTATCTAACACACAAGCCTGTGTGTGTTAGATAGGAGCATTCAAAACTTTCTTTACTCCCCCCTCCAACCATTCCTGGGATGACCCCCTACCTCTTCTTCCCTCCACCCGAGATTTACACACCTTCTTAGTCAAGGTGTACAACCCCCTCCTCAGCGCTCTGAATAATACTTTTAATAACCCCACACCTTTTAATCTCAAAGCTCCAAATTCTCTGCCTAATATTTGCACAACTCCATGCTCGTCAAGAACTGCAAGAAGCCCTTGTCACGTGCCTTCAGCATTCTATGGAGATGGAGTATGGACACAGGAGTCATCCCACAGTCACTAAATACAACAGACATAGCCCCACTCCACAAAGGTGGCAGTAAAACAATTGCAAAGAACTACAGGCCAATAGCGCTAACATCCCATATCATAAAAATCTTTGAAGGGGTTTTAAGAAGTAAGATCACCACACATCTGGATACCCATCTGTTACACAACCCAGGGGTAACACAGGTTTAGAGCAGGTCGCTGCTGTCTGTCCCAGGGTAATGGACAACAATGACAAGGTCCTGGATGCTTTAGAGGATAAACAAAATGCAGATGTAGTATACACAGACTTTGGGAAAGCCTTTGACAAGTATGATCATGGTGTAATAGTGCACAAAATGCATGACAAAGGAATAACAGGAAAAGTTGGTAGATAGATCGATAATAGCCTAACAAATAGAACACAAAATGTAATAGTAAACAGAGTAAAGTCTGAGGCGACTACAGTGAAAAGCTCTGTTCCACAAAGCACAGTACTCTCTCCCATCCTGTTCCTCATCCTCATATCCAACATAAACAGATGTAAGCCATAGCTCCGTGTTTTCCTTTGAGGATGACACTCAAATTGCCATGACGGTTTCCTCCATCGAAGACACTGCAAGACTCCAAGCAGACATCAACCAAATCTTTAAATGGGCTGCAGAAGTTCAATGAAGAGAAATTTCAACTATACACAGATATGGAAAACTTGAGGAAATTAAAACTTTATCAGAGTATAAAACAAATTCTAACCACACAATAGAGCGAAAAACTAATGTGAAAGATCTGGGAGTGATAATGTCAGAGGATCTCACCTTCAAAGATCACAACAATGTATCTACCTCATCTGCTAGAAAAATGATAGGATGGATAATGAGAAATTTCAAAACTAGGGATGCAAAGCCCATGATGATTCTCTTCAAATCACTTGTTCTCTCTAGGCTGGAATAATGCTGTACACTAACTGCCCCCTTCAAGGCAGGCAAAATTGCTGACCTGGAGAATGTACAGAGAACTTTCACGGCATGCATAAGTATGATAAAGCACCTAAATTACTGGGAACAGTTGAAGTCCCTTGATTTGTATTCCCTGGAATGCAGGTGAGAAAGATACATGATAATATACACTTGGAAAATCCTAGAGGGATTAATACCAAACTTGCACACAAAAATCACTCCCTACGAAAGCAAAAGACTCGGCAGGAAATGCATCATTCTCTCAATGAGAAGCAAGGGGCCATGAGTATACTAAGAAACAACACAATAAGTGTCAGGGGGCCCAAGACTGTCCAACTGCCTCCCAGCATACATAAGGGAGATTACAAATAGACCTGAGTCTTTCTTCAAGAAGGTGCTGGACAGACACCTAAGGTCAGTACCTGATCAGCTGAGCTGTGGTTCGTACGTTGGTTTATGTGCGACCAACAGTAACAGCCTTGTTGATCAGACCCTGATCCACCATGAGGCCTGGTCTCAGACTGGGCCTCAGGGGTGTTGACCCCTGAAACCCTCTCCAGGTATACTCCAAGTAACACACTGTCCCCTAATATAACATCTCAATTGTCTCCAGTCTCCTCCTTTCTGCAGCATTGAAAACCCATGTTTCACCTGTACAAGTGTTGGTACCACTATACTCCAGTACATTTTCCTTTTTGCCTCAGTAGATAAAGTTCTTTGTCTCCACAGATGCTTTAAGGCATTACCCACCTTTTCCTCTCCCTCATCAATTCTATGGTTCACCTCATCTTTCATTGAACCATCTGCTGACAAGTACACTCCCATATATCTGAACACATTTACTTCCTTCATATTCCTTCCCTCCAATCTGATAGTCAATCTTTCATTGTTACTCTTACCACTTTGCTCTTTCCTATGTTCACTCTTAATTTTCTTTTTTTATATACCCACCCAAATTCCTCCACTAACCTTTGCAACTTATCTTCAGAATCTTCCAAAAGAACCATGTCATTGGCAAGAAACAACTGTGAAAACTCCCATTTTGTGTCAAATATAAACATGTATACTCATGGAGTGTGAGGTCAGAATTGTATATACTGATAACAAGGGTAGCAAAGTAGTTGGCCTACTTCTTTAATAATACTAATAAGTTTGGTGTCTTTCTGCATCATAGGGTGTGCAGGTTTGTTCAGATTAATGAAGTGGGTATATAGTGCTCGTCATTAAAGTATGCCACATGTCTTCCACCCAGCCTACTTCAATGTCCAAAGCCTACCTTGGTGGGTTTGTTGATGAGACAGTTATTCTGGCCTTGCAACTCAAAGCGGGATGTCTCAGAATTTCCAAAGGCTACTGGCTGCAACTTCAGTGCCTTTTAGGCTTGTCTGGGGGATGGTTTTGTGTCAGTGATACCCCTGTGATGTGTGGTCTTGAGGGCCAGGCTTGTCGGATATTTTTGGCCATTGACAAATTAATACAGGCAGAAGTCACTGACACAAAGGACAATTGCAGTGATCACCGAATTTAATAAGGCAAGCCATCAAACGAAGAAAACAGTAGAAGCCACCAATGTGTGCAAGTGTCCAGTGAGAACCTGGTTACATCTGTTCCTTGAAGACAGTGCTAATGACATGCCTACACCAAAAGTACGTCCAGTTAAGCCTCGAAAAAGGTCCCCATTAATGTTAACTGTCATAACATATTTAGAACGGCTCTATTATCATTTGTGCAATTTTTTCATGCAGAATGGTACAAAGTTTTTTGCCACACCACAAAATTTGTTGTTTAATATCTTCATGCCTGTGAGATACCCTTCATTTATGACTGGCCAGGATATTTCCCAGACATGAACCTCAACGAGAAACTGAGTTGTGATAGAGAGAGATCCATTAAAGGAAGGATATCAGCCCATTCTCACAGCTTTAGGACATCATTTGCTAATCATGGGGAATTTACCCCATGAAACCCTGAAGAATGTGTGTTAATCATGTCCTAGAAGGTTGAAGGATGGCCTAAAGCACAAGGGCCAACCTCTTTTGTGGTTGTGGTTTTAGAGGGGATATGAGGGAGGGTTGATATACTTCAGTGTAATAATATCCTTTGTATGACTGGGTAAGGCTCAACCCTGAGCAAAATGTAATCCCAATAAAAGTTTGTTCTGTATATTGTCTTAATAAATGCACCTGTCGGCATTACACCTCTTCACTGTCCAAGTCATGTCTTTACTACATCAAGTACAGTACTGTACTACCTTTGCTAAAGTTACATATCAATATACATGTACAATCTCTACTACCAATACATGAATTCTATAATATCAGAGTATGCAAATTTTCAATTAAAATTTCAAGTGAATTAGTTAAAAAACTATCAAAATATCACCACTGTAAAATGGAAAATTAAGTGTCCAAAAAAGTTACCAGAAGGTAAAAACATCCCAAAAATATGTATGCAACAAAGTATGTTTGCCAAAAAAAAACCAGGTTAGGTCATGGTGCACTTGTATCATAGTCCTGGGTTAGGTCACATTACACTTGGATTATGGACCGATGTTAGGTCATGTTACACCTGTGTCATGGCTTCACATGCTAGGCTGACAATATACATGGGTCATGGACCCATGTTCAGTTACATTATACTTGGATCATGGAGTGATGTTAGGTCATGTTACACCTGTGTCATAGCTCCAGATGCTAGGCTGACACTGTACATGGGTCAAGGACCCATGCTCGGTCACTTTACCCTTGGGTCATGAAACCATGTTAGGTCATCGTTACTTTCTTCACTTGCACCCTGGCTATGTACAATCCAGAACCTTTGCTTGTTTTCTTTCACTTTGAAATTGGTTTAAATTGATCAGAAGTACATATACAATTTTATTTATATTCATTTCTAGTGTTCATTTTGCACATAAAGTAATTCTGTTAATTTGCCGATACTATACCAACCACCAACAATATACTCTTAATATAATGTACATGAAAAAATTATAATTATTCCTACAGTTGTCACTGTTGGCTACAAGTCTATCACCCCAAGGCACATATCCACAAATCAACATTCAAATTAAAAAAAGAAAGATAAAACAAAAATAATGCTGAGAAATGCCATCAGGGGACCAAAAAAGACTGAACTGCATAGGAGAATATTTTTTGAATAGTATGAACTATAAGGTGCATTTCTAAATGTTACACATCTGTCACTGTTTTTGGTTAGTTCCTTAACAATGAACCACACTGACCTGGACAATCTAAAATTATGACTTAGTACCTTATTAAGCTCATTATTGCATAATCTGAAAATATAACACATCTGAAGCAATTAATTCAGATACTAAGTTAAAAAAAATATGATCCCCACCAACAAAATAAAACTGATTTCAAACAAAGCTCTCAAAACATGTGCACCAAATCAAATATTTATCCTAAACATTATTAACAGTTTAATAAAAAAAAAGAATGATGCTCTTTTTCAGTAGATTGTTTGTGTTTTGTATTGAGGATCAAATGTACAGGACAGTACTGCTCATCCTGTGAGTGAGAATACTGCCATAGACAGTGTACTAGGGATGTATTGGATGTGAAAATTTAGATATCCGTGGATGCGGATGTGTATGAGGATGTCTTACTTATTTTGCAGATGCGGATGTAAGAAATTGTGTGGTTTTTTTTCCTCAGATTTCGGATGCGGATATCTGTTTACAGTAAAATGCAGATGCGGATGTTAGAAATTGTGCGAATGTTCCGCGATGCGGATATTCGATACATCACTACAGTGTACCAGTGAAGAATAAAAAGGCACAGTACCGTGACTGGAATAATACACTAGTTAATGGTCCAAGTCGGACCAAAATGTTGTCATAAGTTTCAATCTCCTACGTGTGGGTTGTTTGTGTACAGTATACTGTACCAGTATTTCAGCTTGTCTAGCTGATCTTTACTAATTTTTATCAGCTCTATCCTTTGTTGCTGCCACACTTAAGAATTGCTATACTACCAGGAGTATCTTTAAAAATTATCATTACAATATATACAGTTACACAACGAAATATAAGACCCCCAAAATTGCAATGAAGATGCTGCAATATCTTCTAAAACAATATGAAAAACAAATCCCAAGGAATTTGTGACCCCCAATCAGATGTTACTATATTTTGTTGATAAAATAAAAAAGCTATGTGCAGTATGTACGTATGTATGTACTATGTATATATGACTACACTACTGTACATGCATAAATATGTTAGTTTTTTATGTGCATGGATGTAGTACTGTACAAAAGTTAAGACATAAATGTTTATTACAAATGAATATTATTTAATGACCCATTACCACAATTAGCCCTGCAACTCTCTCTTACCAATTTTGAGATTTGTAATGAATGTCACTTGGTGAACAAGGTAAAGAATGAGTGGTCAGTAACTGGATGGGTGACTGCATCAAAACAGACTTGGCTACAAAGACCTCAACAAAACTTCTGCTTCTAATTCCTGACAGGATATATATACAGGTCGGCCATCACTAATCCGGCAATCGGTTATCCGGTTCCATCAGCAATCCGGCACTAATTTCGGCTAGCATAATTTCAAATTTCATCATTATTCTGACTCAAATTTCATCATTATACTGACTCAAATTTCATCGTTATACTGACTCAAATTTCATCGTTATACTGACTCAAATTTCATCGTTATACTGACTCAAATTTCATCGTTATACTGACTCAAATTTCATCGTTATACTGACTCAAATTTCATCGTTATACTGACTCAAATTTCATCGTTATACTGACTCAAATTTCATCGTTATACTGACTCAAATTTCATCGTTATACTGACTCAAATTTCATCGTTATACTGACTCAAATTTCATCGTTATACTGACTCAAATTTCATCGCTTATACTGACTCAAATTTCATCGTTATACTGACTCAAATTTCATCGTTATACTGACTCAAATTCATCGTTATACTGACTCAAATTTATCGTTATACTGACTCAAATTTCATCGTTATACTGACTCAAATTTCATCGTTATACTGACTCAAATTTCATCGTTATACTGACTCAAATTTCATCGTTATACTGACTCAAATTTCATCGTTATACTGACTCAAATTTCATCGTTATACCGACTCAAATTTCATCGTTATACCGACTCAAATTTCATCGTTATACCGACTCAAATTTCATCGTTATACCGACTCAAATTTCATCGTTATACCGACTCAAATTTCATCGTTATACCGACTCAAATTTCATCGTTATACCGACTCAAATTTCATCGTTATACCGACTCAAATTTCATCGTTATACCGACTCAAATTTCATCGTTATACCGACTCAAATTTCATCGTTATACCGACTCAAATTTCATCGTTATACCGACTCAAATTTCATCGTTATACCGACTCAAATTTCATCGTTATACCGACTCAAATTTCATCGTTATACTGACTCCAATTTCATCGTTATACTGACTCAAATTTCATCGTTATACCGACTCAAATTTCATCGTTATACTGACTCAAATTTCATCGTTATACTGACTCAAATTTCATCATTATACTGACTCAAATTTCATCATTATACTGACTCAAATTTCATCATTATACTGACTCAAATTTCATCATTATACTGACTCAAATTTCATCATTATACTGACTCAAATTTCATCATTATACTGACTCAGAAATTGTGCGGATGGTTGTAAATCCCCAGCAGCAAGCCAATGGAGGAGAAAGCAGTGATGAAAATGAGGAAGATGTAGCAGAAAGAGTCTCTAGTGATAGGTTAATTAAGTGTATTCTAACCTAACCACTCTGTAATCCGGCAAACTCACTAATCTGGCACACTACAGGTCCCAATGATGCCGGATTAGTGATGGCCGACCATACCACATACTATACGTCACACAGATGTTTTATGCATCGTGTAAAATATCTATGTCATCTAAAACAATGGAAAAGGCTGCTGATTGAGTGGCTACTTTTTACATTATGGGCTGTATCTACAATACGATTTGTTCATTTGTGCTTTAATACTTATAAGTTAGCCATATTTTTTGCTCTCGTAGGCACTGAAAACTTTGTCAAGGAGTGATGGGTAAACCTTTTTATGCAGAGTAAAAATAATATTGTTAAGCAACAAATTTTATTATTACACAACTTTATCACAATTTATATTACTCTGTATATTACTTTGAAAAACAGTAGACAATGAATAACTGATAAATATATTTTATCAGAAAATAATATAAATATTAACAGAAAAATCAATTATCTTTGGAAGATAATAAGATGGTAACAAGAATGGTAAACTCAAAGGTTGAGTTATATGCAAGAAGAAATTATTCATAACGTACTGGCACAAGTATCAGCGTCTGCCTTAGCTGTTTTTGTTAAACTTCGCCTGAGCTCCATACCGTTTATGTTCGTTCTTGTGCATCATCTTGTGACGATACTGTTGACTTTGTGCTTTGCCATGGTTTGTATCTTCTTTATCTGAAATTTAATAATATAATTTAAATATACTGACAACTCACTTCTCAAATGAGCTTTTTTAATACACCGTCTGTCTCCCCATCAAAGTAGGAAGACCTGAAAAAGAACACACATTCAACATCACTCATTCAATAGATATCTTGTCAAAAGTGCACAGACTTCCCAATTAAAATGACCCCCTGACCTGCAATATCCAAATACCTCCCATGGTGGGCATGTGAGGTACTTCCCACCTCCAGGACTCAAGCCTAGCTAACCGGTTATCCTGATTTCCTTCATAATTGAATGTTACCTTGCTCACACTCTAACATCACGTGAAATCATAAAAACCTCTTTTCTCCACTCCTCCAAATCTAACATGGAAAAACACCTGTCACTGCATGGACTACCATACACCATACTACATGATCTATAGCATAACAATGTTTTTTTTAACACTTTGGTCTTCTCCACCAAGGTAGAGTTACCCAAAAAAGAAGAAACATAAATGTTTCTTCTTTTTAAATTTAGTAATTTATACAGGAAGGGGGGGTTACTAGCTCCGTGCTTCCATCATTTTAGTCACCTCTTACGACACACATGGCTCACAGAGGAAGGATTCGTCTCCACTTCCCCAGAGCTTAAAATACTGCACTGTACAAGCTTTGTAATCTACATACCTCAGAAACAAAACTACTAATTAACTCTGAACTTACATTTGCCTCCACGGTATCCTCTACTGTCATCATCACCGCCCTGACCCTGGCGCCAACTTTTTCCACTACTCCTACTAGAAGCCTGGGAGATCTGCCTTGGGCCATAGCGCTCTCCATCAATCCCATTACTTAAAGTATCATCTCTTCTTATTTGCTGACCTCTTCCCCTTCTGCAGAAAAATTATAAGTAAAATGAGATTGAAAATTAAATGATACAGCATAACCAATAAAGATTAGGCAACTTTACCCCTCAAGGAGGTTCCTTGAATTGGACTTACCCTCCCCTTCCTTGGATCAAACCTGAATTTCTCCCATTTCCCCCAGACTCTTATGACCTCTATGGGTACAGTGCTGCCCCCCTTTCTTCCCAATGAATGCAATAATAATAATAATTAGGCAGGTTTATTTCATCAAGTGTAATGAGAATGTAAAATGTTACTAAAAGTAAACCAGAATGAATTTAATGTAAAGACATCGCAAATTCCAATCCTTACTGAATAGAATACTTTGCATATACTGTATTATCAACTAATACTAAGCATATATTATGAACCATGCAGAGAAAACTCCTCATAACACTTATGCAACTTCATGGAAAAAACAATTATTCAAGTAATTTTTAATTTATTAATTTGGAAGTGGCCAGAGGGAAAAATAATAACTCCTCCCACACCCAGTGACCACCAGGATCAGCTTGGAAGATTTTTAAAAGAGGATGGATAGGTATCAGTTATAATATTCTCAATGCTTAAGAAGTGAAAATAAAGAAGATACTGTATTTCAGTGCTTACAAATACACTACAGGAAAGAAGCATCAGATCTTTCCATGAAATAATTAAATTATTATTCTAGGTAACTAAGAAATAAAAAAAAAATTAATCAGACAAGTTTCATTGTGAAATCTTAGTACATGTACATTTAAAAAACAGAACAGATATATTCATCTGAGTCAAATACATTGTTAGTCAAGTTAACAGAATGATAAAACATAAGGAGCAATTTTGTAGTGATTCAACAGAAGCTCTGGGTAACTGAACAAACTCACTTTACCATCCAAATTTAAGATACCAATAACTTATTATTTGTACGTATAGTACATTATTATTAATATAATCAGAGGGGAAGCTCAAAGCTTATAGGAATCATACAGTGTATAGGGAATGGAAGGCAATCAGGTTAAATTGAAGGGAAGGACAGGTCCATTTCCTTGAATCAAGAGCCTCTCAAAGGCATTAAGGAAGCTCCCTTGAAGGGTTTGTAGTCTCTCCTCACTTAATGACGTACTCATTTAACGACTGTTCGGGCTTACGACCAGCTCTCTGACCAGTATGCATACCTATGTACAGTGGACCCTCAGTTTTCGTGCATCTCCAAACTTGAACATTTATGTAAATGTATTTTTGTAAGTGCTTTTGTAAGTGTACTTTTGGGGGTCTGAAACGACTAATCTAATTGGGACTAATCTAATGGGAACAAATTCATTCGGTAATGGCACTCAAACAGCATTCTGGAAAGAATTTTCAATGAAAACCGAGGGTCCACTGTATATTAGAGCTGATTTCCTCTATTCTGTTTATTACAATATACTACAGTAAACTACTGTATAAACATCTAAAAATATACTAAAAATGTTATAAATGGTGCAAAGGTAACAGTAAAACAATATCTGAAGATGGGTGACACAAACCCACTACCAGAAGAGCATGCTCCTCGCTTAACGACCAATTCATTTACCGACCTACTCTTAGGAATGGAACTCCGTCATTGAGGAAAAACTATATGGTTCTGTATTGCCATTTTGTTGTAGTATCAATTTTTTTTGGTTTTGTTTTCTTTCAGTCATATTTTTTGCCCTGTGTAAGCCCATATGTTAAAGGTCACAGAAAATTTTATTAAGCCATTTTTTCTTCAAATTTATTCATGGTTTAATACTAAACCAATAGGGGGGTTATACAGTAAGGAAAGATAGGATGGCTCTAATTCCTTGGAGCAAGAGCCCTTCACTGCCATCAAGGCATTGCTTTTGAGTGTTAAGCTGCAATATTTAAAAATGTACTTACCCCCTGTAACGATGTGCCTCTTTCTCTTGTCTTCTTTGCTCAGCTCTTTGCCGAACTACCTCTGGATTTTCACAGAAAGGTTTAAGTGTAGTTGTTCTGAATGGTGGGTTAGGATCCTTCCCGTCTTCTTTACTGCTTTCTCTCTCTGGGGTAGGTGTGCTTTCTTTAGGTTTACTGGACTTATAAAATACTCTCTGTACACCTCTTGTGTTATTTCTGTTCTTGGGTCTAACACTGACCTGTCCTTTAGGGCTGCAAAGAGGAAAAATTTAACAAGTTATTCGCCAGCTAATACACATCATCCAAGTTATGCACATGACTGCTACCTTAACCCTTAAACTGTCCACACGTAGATATACGTTCACCTGCGTACTGCCCCGAATATTTTGAAAAAAACAAAAAAAAACATTTTTTTTTTTAAAATGAAGAGCACATTTTTATAAACAGGATAGGCTAAAAAAAAATTTTTAGGGCCAGTACTTACCGAGATATAAGCCCGCCAATTTGGTGCTGGATGCTCACCTGACGGCAACATCAAGTCCTGCCGCTTGCAGAAGTATTGCCGATATACTTTTTTTTCTAGTTTTCATTTTAATTTATATAATTTTTATGTTCTGATAATTACAATTTACAATAGTTCCTGTGATTTCATAGCCAATCTTTGTTCTAACACTAATATTATGTACTGAAATAGTACTCAGTCACAATCACACCAACAGGTGAACATTTTCGCCTACCTTGGTCATTTACTATTGTCTATAAATATATACGAAGTATTTATAGGTCCCAGCAATGTTTTAGACATCCAGGAGTATATATGAAACTCCTTGAAGAATGGTGTTATGACAATTGCCAGATAACTACTGATAAGGCAGTGACATTGATGAATGAATGTGTGCAGGGAACCCTCGCTCTTTCACTCTGTATCTATCTATCTGTGTCTTTCTGTCTGTCTGTCTTTCTATCTATCTATCTGTGTCTTTCTGTCTGTCTGTCTATCTATCTATCTGTCTGTCTATCTGTCTGAATCTGTTTGTCTGTATCTGTCTGTATTTCTGTCTGTCTGTCTAGCTCTGCTTATCTGTCTTTCTGTCTGCCTGGAGTATATGAAATGCCTTGAAGAATGGTGTGTTGACAAGTGTCAGATAACTCTTGACAGCCCAGTGACATTTGATAAATGTCAGCAGTGCTGGAGGGAACCCTCCCTTTTACAATGTCTATCTGTCTGCCTGTCTGTCTATCTGTCTCTGTCTATCTGTCTGTCTGTGTCTATCTGTCTGTCTGTCTATCTGTATCTGTCTGTCTGTTTGTCAAGCTCTGCTTATTTCTGTCTAACTCTACTTATCTGTCTTTCCGTCTGCCTGTGTGTGTGTGTGTCTTTCCGTCTGCTTGTCTCAGTCTCAGAGTGCGGCTCGTAAGCCAACAGGTATTATACACGATGCAGAAGTGAAGATGCTATTACTTGCCAGTCATGCTTATTATGCCTTATCTCTACAAGTATTGTATAGCACTTTGCCTGGAATTTTTGGGTTATCCTAGGTAATTTACACTATGTATAATAACTGTACTTATGTGTACATGTGAGAGAGAGAGAGAGAGAGAGAGAGAGAGAGAGAGAGAGAGATAGGACAAATAGATATAGACAGACAAAGATATAGACAGATAGAGAGACAGTCAGAGACAGCCAAAGCCAGCCAGCCTGCCGAATACATAAGAACATAAGAAAGAAGGAACACTGCAGCAGGCCTACTGGCACATGCAAGGCAGGTCCATGTCATCCCCCAGCTTAGACCAATGACCCACCTAGTCAGGTCACATCCTCTGAAGGAAGGAGCATGGCATCAGACCTAGTAGCACAAGCTAGTCAGGTCCAACTCACACCCACCCACAGCCACTCATGTATTTATCTAACCTATTTTTACTTTCCTCTTATAAGGGGAGTGTTAATGCGACATGACATCAGTGAATCCCTGGTGTTTGCCACAGTATTTGCTCTAGCTGGCACTCAATTGAACTGGTGCTCCCACAAGGTACTAAGTGGTCCCAGATTTTTTTAATACTGCGCACACTGAGGGCACAGACCCATTCTCTCATGTCTAGGCGACTCAGGCCTATCGCACTAAATTTGAAGGAATGAAAAATAAAACGTTGATCTACGTTCGGGGCAGTACGCACGTGAACGTATATCTACGTGTGGACAGTTTAAGGGTTAAAAATAAAATTTAAGATTAAAAACATGAATACAAATGTTTGACACTGGATACATTATTGAATATACCATTTGGTTTCATAAATGCAAACCAGATTCACAGAATATGTTTTACCCCTTCTGAGATATTTCTTTTTCTTCCATATCTTCTTTAGTAGTTTCTTCTTTATCAGAAACCTCAGGAGATTCTTCAGTATATGCATAGTCTATGTTGGTGTTCAAACGTCCAGCTCCAATAATTCCAGGGCGCCTGAAAAAGATAAAGCACTTAGAAATTAGTCATTCAGTTATTTAACACTTGTCCCTGATGAAAGAAAAATTTCAACACAAGAAAAATTCCTACTCAAGCAGTGTGGAAGCTTTGATTACCTTTGCTCTACTCATTATGAATTAAGAATGAAAAGCTTTACTGTGGTTTACTTTAATTTTTTTAGCACACTACACTTGTTTCCAATACTTTTTGCACTATACTGGTCTCTCCACATCTTTTAGTGTGGTAATCATCTTTTTACAAGGTGGACCAGCAACCAAGCAGAAGGCCTCTGTCAAATGACCAAAAGCTTTACTGAGTGGTCATCAAGTGACAGACTCAAGTTGGAAGAAATGTTCCCTGTACTCTAGGTGAATAAAATGCCTTCCCCTACAGCATCTACTTCATTTCAATGAAAATAGAATATGGTTGATGAGCCAATCCATTAAAAAAATGCACAGTACAGAGTACCTAGTAGAGCATAAACACACATTACTAATAATACTCAACAATAAAGTTTGCTGGTATCTTTGATACCAGCAAACTGTGTCTTCAAAGGTATGTAGTAATCCTTGCTTTATGTGGGCTAACTATATGTGAATTAAATTTAATGTGATGCCTCATTTTTACCAGTAATTCCTTATTTTTTTTTTAGGGTACATACACTGTACATCCACCTTCAGGACTCAAGTCTAGCTAACTGGGTTCCCTGAATCCCCTCATATTTCCTAGCTCACCCTCCAGATTCCTAAAATGAAGAATTAAGAGTTGATAATTACCATGGGGAAGTGGAATAAGAATCTTTCCTCCGTAAGGCATGCGTGTTGTAAAAGTCAACTAAAATGCCGGGAACAATGGGCTAGTAATCCCTTTTCCCATATAACTTACTAAAAACAAAAAGAAGAAAACTGTCAAAGTGGGATGTCTGAATGTGTGTGGTTGTTGTGTGAATGATAAGAAAGAGATGATTGTGGATGTTATGAATGAGAAGCTGGATGTCCTGGCCTTAGTGAAACAAAGCTGAAGGGGGTAGGAGAGTATTAGTGGGGAGAAATAAATGGGATTAGATCAGGAGTTTCAAACAGAGTTAGAGCTAAAGGAGTAGCAATAATGTTGAAGGATAAGTTATGGCAGGAAAAGAGGGAATATAAATGTATCAATTCAAGGATTATGTGGTGTAAAATAAGGGTTGGATGTGAAAAGTGGATTATGGTAAGTTTTTATGCACCTGGAGAAGAGAGAAGTGTAGAGGAGAGAGATAGATTTTGGGAAATGTTGAGCGAGTGCGTGGGAAGTTTTGAACCAAGTGAGAGAGTACTTGTGGTTGGGGATCTCAATGCTAAAGTGGGTAAAAATGTTGTGGAGGGAGTAGTAGGTAAATTTGGGGTGTCAGGGGTAAATGAAAATGGGGAGCCTTTAACCCTTTGACTGTCGGAGGCCCCATTCTGAAACTGTCATTCTATGTCGGAAAATTTTGGAAAAAAAAAAAAAAATTTTTTCTTATGAAATGATAGAGAATCTTTTCCCGATTGTAATGACACCAAAAGTTTGAAATTTGATTGAAAACTTACGGAATTACGCTCTCGCAAAGTTAGCGATGTCAGTGATATATACGCATCGGCGATTTCGCCGACTTTGAGTCCTATTTTAGGCCAATTCCATTGGGACAGTCGACCAAACTCATAGCTATTTCTTTAGAACTCTATTTGTTCTATCGATTGAGTACAAGAAATCACCAATTTACCGATTTCAACTACCCAATAAAGTGGTCAGAAAATGGCAATTTTGCCAATTTCATGCAAACTAAAAGAGATGTCAATTTCCAAATAGGGTCCAGAATAAACAATGCAGACATCCCTAACACTAAAATAAGATGTTATCTGTTCATTAGTCATGTCTTTAGGCCCCTCTTACATTACTCTTGCTTTCTCTTTTGATTTTTTATTCACACAAAAAATAGAAGATTTATTGTTATGCAGACTATTGCATTATTGTAAAAACTGTATAAATAATATCTGTGCACTTGTGAAAGAATATTAGACTCACCAGTTGATGTGTATTGGACGCATGGTGTGATTTGTTTACTTTTGAACATTGGCAAAAATCGAACATTTCTGCTATTTTGAGCTCAATTTCAAGATCGTTTACATCATGAAACTAATCAAAATCATCTCTATTCCTGTAATATGTTTTCCATTCTATCAAATGAGACCATGAAAAAGAGAATACAAACATAAATACTATACGAAAATACACCTCAAAGACGGCGTTTTAATTCAAAAACACGGTCAGAGTTTTTTTTTTTCTCATTATGTACTGCTTGCTGCAGGATTTTTTTTATACTGTGCACACTGACCACACAGACCCATTCTCTCACATGTGGGCCTACCAGGTTTCTCCTGCTTGATTTGAGGCCGCTAGAATTTAGGCGTATAAATATGTCCGAAACATTGGCTCGTAAGACGTATATATACGTCCGAAACAGTCAAAGGGTTAATTGAGCTATGTGTAGAAAGAGGTCTGGTAATAAGTAATACATACAGTAGACCGTCATTTAGCACGAGATTATGTTGCACGTTATGGGTAATGCACGATTGAAGAATTGTGGCACATTATTATCTAACACGACGTAAAAATGATATTACACGGTTCACGGGAGGGTAAAAAAAAATTGAGCCCACAGGTCCTTCACAAACCATCCCACTAACAGAATATTTGCCCAACCAAATTTTCAATGCTCTTGTTCTTTTTATATTCTCTATTGTCCATGGGGAAGTGGAAAAGAATCTTTCCTCCGTAAGCCATGCGTGTCGTATGAGGCGACTAAAATGCCGGGAGCAATGGGCTAGTAACCCCTTCTCCTGTACACATTTACTAAAAAAGAGAAGAAGAAAAACTTTATAAAACTGGGTTGTTTGAATGTGCGTGGATGTAGTGCGGATGATAAGAAAGAGATGATTGCTGATGTTATGAATGAAAAGAAGTTGGATGTCCTGGCCCTAAGCGAAACAAAGCTGAAGGGGGTAGGCGAGTTTCAGTGGGGAGAAATAAATGGGATTAAGTCAGGAGTATCTGAGAGAGTTAGAGCTAAGGAAGGGGTAGCAATAATGTTGAAGGATCAGTTATGGAAGGAGAAGAGGGAATATAAATGTGTATATTCAAGGATTATGTGGATTAAAATAAGGGTCGGATGCGAAAAGTGGGTCATAATAAGCGTGTATGCACCTGGAGAAGAGAGGAGTGTAGAGGAGAGAGAGAGATTTTGGGAGATGTTAAGCGAATGTATAGGAACTTTTGAACCAAGTGAGAGAGTAATTGTGGTAGGGGACCTAAATGCTAAAGTAGGAGAAACATGTAGAGAGGGTGTGGTAGGTAAGATTGGGGTGCCAGGTGTAAATGATAATGGGAGCCCTTTGATTGAACTTTGTATAGAAAGGGGTTTAGTTATAGGTAATACATATTAAAAAGTGTATAAACTAAGGGAGGAGGAAGTTAGGGTGAGATATAAGCAACTATTGGCAGAAAGGTGGGCTAGTGCAAGTATGAGTAGTGGGGGGGTTGAAGAGAGTTGGGATAGTTTTAAAAATGCAGTATTAGAATGTGGGGCAGAAGTTTGTGGCTATAGGAGGGTGGGTGCAGGAGGAAAGAGGAGTGAGTGGTGGAATGAAGAAGTAAAGGGTGTGATAAAAGAGAAAAAGGTAGCTTATGAGAGGTTTTTACAAAACAGAAGTGTTAATAGAAGAGCAGAGTATATGGAGAGTAAAAGAAAGGGGAAGAGAGGGGTGAGAGAGTGCAAAAGAAGAGCGGATGAAAGAATGGGAGAGGCTCTGTCAAGAAATTTTGCTGAAAACAAGAAAAAATTTTGGAGTGAGATAAACAAGGTAAGAAAGCCTAGGGAACGAATGGATTTGTCAGTTAAAAACAGAGTAGGGGAGTTAGTAGATGGGGAGCTGGAGGTATTGGGTAGATGGCGGGAATATTTTGAGGAACTTTTAAATGTCGATGAAAAAAGGGAGGCGGTAATTTCATGTACTGGCCAGGGAGGTACAACATCGTTTAGGAGTGAAGAAGAGCAGGATGTGAGTGTGGGGAGGTGCGTGAGGCATTACGTAGAATGAAAGGGGTAAAGCAGCTGGAATTGACGGAATCATGACAGAAATGTTAAAAGCAGGGGGATATAGTGCTGGAGTGGTTGGTATTTTTGTTTAATAAATGTATGAAAGAGGGGAAGGTACCTAGGGATTGGCAGAGAGCATGTATAGTTCCTTTATATAAAGGGAAGGGGGATTGCAGATGAGCAAGGAGGCTTTAGAGTGGGTAGGGGATGTGTAGATCAAGTGTTTACAGTGAAGCATATATGTGAACAGTATTTAGAAAAAGGTAGAGAAGTTTTTATTGCATTTATGGATTTAGAAAAGGCATATGATAGAGTGGATAGGGAGCAATGTGGCAAATGTTGCAAGTGTATGGAATAGGTAGTAAGTTACTGAAGGCTGTAAAGAGTTTTTATGAGGATAGTGAGGCTCAGGTTAGGGTGTGTAGGAGAGAGGGAGATTACTTCCGGTAAAGAGAGGAGATTACTTCCGGTAAAAGTAGGTCTTAGACAGGGATGTGTAATGTCACCATGGTTGTTTAATATATTTATAGATGGGGTTGTAAAAGAAGTAAATGCTAGGGTGTTGGGGAGAGGGTGGGATTAAATTATGGAGAATTAAATGCAAAATGGGAGTTGAGACAGTTACTTTTGCTGATGATACTGTGCTTATGGGAGATTCTAAAGAAAAGTTGCAAAGGTTAGTGGACGAGTTTGGGAGAGTGTGTAAAGGTAGAAAGTTAAAAGTGAACATAGATAAGAGTAAGGTGATGAGGGTATCTAACGATTTAAATAAAGAAAAATTGGATATCACATTGGAGAGAGGGATTATGGAAGAAGTAAATGTTTTCAGATATTTGGGAGTTGATGTGTCAGCGGATGGGTTTATGAAGGATGAGGTTAACCATAGAATTGATGAAGGAAAAAGGTGAGTGGTGCATTGAGGTATCTGTGGAGACAAAAACGTTATCCATGGAGGCAAAGAAGGGAATGTACGAAAGTATAGTGGTACCAACACTCTTATATGGGTGTGAAGCATGGGTTGCAAATGCTGCAGCGAGGAGGAGGCTGGAGGCAGTTGAGATGTCCTGTCTAAGGGCAATGTGTGGTGTAAATATTATGCAGAAAATTCGGAATGTGGAAATTAGGAGAAGGTGTGGAGTTACTAAAAGTATTTGTCAGAGGGCTGAAGAGGGGTTGTTGAGGTGGTTTGGTCATTTAGAGAGAATGGATCAAAGTAGAATGACTTGGAGAGCGTATAAATCTGTGGGGAAAGGAAGGCGGGTAGGGGTCGTCCTAGAAAAGGTTGGAGGGAAGGGGTAAAGGAGGTTTTGTGGGCGAGGGCTTGGACTTCCAGCAAGCATGTGTGAGCGTGTTAGATAGGAGTGAATGGAGACGAATGGTTTTTGGGACATGACGATCTGTTGGAGTGTGAGCAGGGTAACATTTTGTGAAGGGATTCAGGAAAACCAGTTAATTGATTTAGTTGGACTTGAGTCCTGGAAATGGGAAGTACAATGCCTGCACTTTAAAGGAGGGGTCTGAGATAGTGACAGCTGGGAGGGACTTTTCTCAGCTGTCGTATCTGAGCTCCTCTGCAAAGACAGTGATTATGTATGAGTGTGGTTAAAGTGTTGAATGATGATGAAAGTATTTTCTTTTTGGGGATTTTCTTTCTTTTTGGGTCACCCTGCCTCGGTGGGAGACGGCCGACTTGTTGAAAAAAAAAAAAAATAATACGTATTTTAAGAAAAAGAGGATAAATAAGTATACAAGATATGATGTAGGGCGAAATGACAGTAGTTTGTTGGACTACATATTGGTAGATAAAAGACTGTTGAGTAGACTTCAGGATGTACATGTTTATAGAGGGGCCACAGATATATCAGATCACTTTTTAGTTATAGCTACAGTGGGAGTAAAAGGTAGATGGGATACAAGGAAAATAGAAGAAGTAAGAGAGAGGTGAAGGTTTATAAACTAAAAGAGGAGGCAGTTAGGGTAAGATATAAACAACTATTGGAGGATAGATAGGTTAGTGAGAGTGTAGGCAATGGGGTCGAAGATGTATGGGGTAGATTTAAAAATGTAATGTTAGAGTGTTCAGCAGAAGTTTGTGGTTACAGGCGAGTGGGTGCAGGAGGGAAGAAGAGCGATTGGTGGAATGATGATGTAAAGAGAGTAGTAAGGAAGAAAAAGTTAGCGTATGAGAGGTTTTTACAACGTAGAAGTGATGCAAGGAGGGAAGAGTATATGGAGAGAAAAAGAGAGGTTAAGAGAGTGGTGAAGCAATGTATAAAGAGAGCAACTGAGAGAGTGGGTGAGATGTTATCAACAAATTTTGTTGAAAATAAGAAAAAGTTTTGGAGTGAGATTAATAAGTTGAGGAAGCCTAGGGAACAAATGGATTTGACAGTTAAAAATAGGAGAGGAGAGTTATTAAATGGAGAGTTAGAGGTATCGGGAAGATGGAGGGAATATTTTGAGGAGTTGTTAAATGTTGATGAAGACAAGGAAGCTGTGATTTCGTGTACAGGCCAATGAGGAATAACATCTTGTAGGAGTGTGGAAGAGCCAGTTGTGAGTGTGGGGGAAGTTCGTGAGGCAGTGGGTAGAATGAAAGGGGGTAAGGCAGCTGGGATTGATGGGATAAAGATAGAAATGTTAAAAGCAGGTGGGGATATAGTTTTGGAGTGGTTGGTGCTATTATTTAATAAATGTATGGAAGAGGGTAAGGTACCTAGGGATTGGTAGAGAGCATGTATTGTTCCTTTGTATAAAGGCAAAGGGGACAAAAGAGAGTGCAAAAATTATAGGGGAAGAAGTCTGTTGAGTTCTAGGTAGTAGGTTGGTAGACAGCAACCGCCCAGGGAGGTACTACCGTCTTGCCAAGTGAGTGTAACCCAAAAGCCTGTAATTGTTTTACATGATGGTAGGATTGCTGGTGTCTTTTTTCTGTCTCATAATCATGCAAGATTTCAGGTATGTCTTGTTACTTCTACTTACACTTAGGTCACACTACACATTCATGTACAAGCATATACACACCCCTCTGGGTTTTCTTCTATTTTCTTACTAGTTCTTGTTCTTATTTCCTCTTATCTCCATGGGGAAGTGGAACAGAATTCTTCCTCCGTAAGCCATGCGTGTCATAAGAGTCGACTAAAATGCCGGGAGCAAGGGGCTAGTAACCCCTTCTCCTGTATATATTACTAAAGTTAAAAAGAGAAACTTTTGTTTTTCTCTTTGGGCCACACCACCTTGGTGGGAAACGGCCAACTTGTTGAAAGAAGAAAGAAAGTCTGTTGAGTGTACCTGGTAAAGTGTATGGTAGAGTTATTATTGAAAGAATTAAGAGTAAGACAGAAAGCAGGATAGCAGATGAACAAGGGGGCTTTAGGAAAGGTAAGGGGTGTGTAGACCAAGTGTTTGCAGTGAAACATATAGGTGAACAGTATTTGGATAAGGGTAAAGAGGTTTTTGTGGCATTTATGGATTTGGAAAAGGCATATGATAGGGTGGATAGGGAGGCAATGTGGCAGATGTTGCAAGTGTATGGAATAGGAGGTAGGTTACTGAAAGCAGTGAAGAGTTTTTATGAGGATAGTGAGGCTCAGGTTAGAGTGTGTAGGAGGGAGGGGGACTATTTCCCAGTAAAAGTGGGCCTTAGACAAGGATGTGTTATGTCACCGTGGTTGTTCAATATAAATATATTGAACAACCACGTGAATGCGAGGGTCTTGGCAAGAGGTGTGGGGTTAAAAGATAAAGAATCAAATACAAAGTGGGAGTTGTCACAGTTGCTTTTTGCTGATGACACTGTGCTTTTGGGAGATTCTGAAGAGAAGTTGCAGAGGTTCGTGGATGAATTTGGTAAGGTGTGTAAAAGAAGAAAATTGAAAGTGAATATAGGAAAGAGTAAGGTGATGAGGATAACAAAAAGATTAGGTGACGAAAGATTGGATATCAGATTGGAGGGAGAGAGTATGGAGGAGGTGAATGTATTCAGATATTTGGGAGTGGACATGTCAGCAGATGGGTCTATGAAGGATGAGGTGAATCATAGAATTGATGAGGGAAAAGGGTAAGTGGAGCACTTGGAGTCTGTGGAGACAAAGAACTTTGTCCATGGAAGTAAAGAGGGGAATGTATGAGAGTATAGTTATACCAACACTCTTATATGGGTGTGAAGCATTGGTGATGAATGTTGCAATGAGGAGAAGGCTGGAGGCAGTGGAGATGTCATGTCTGAGGTCAATGTATGGTGTGAATATAATGCAGAGAATTTGGAGTTTGGAAATTAGGAGGAGGTGCGGGATTACCAAAACTATTATCCAGAGAGCTGAGGAGGGGTTGTTGAGGTGGTTCGGACATGTAGAGAGAATGGAACGAGACAGAATGACTTCGAGTGTATAAATCTGTAGTGGAGGGAAGGCGGGGTAGGGGTCGGCCTAGGAAAGGTTGGAGGGAGGGGGTAAAGGAGGTTTTGTGTGTGAGGGGCTTGGACTTTCAGCAAGCATGTGTGAGCGTATTTGATAGGAGTGAATGGAGACTAATGGTTTTTAATACGTGACATGCTGTTGGAGTGTGAGCAAAGTAACATTTATGAAGGGATTCAGGGAAACCTGCAGGCCGGACTTGAGTCCTGGAGATGGGAAGTACAGTGTCTGTACTCTGAAGGAGGGGTGTTAATGTTGCAGTTTTATAACTGTAGTGTAAAGCACCCCTCTGGCAAGACAGTGATGGAGTGAATGATGATGAAAGTTTTTCTTTTTCGGGACACCCTGCGTTGGTGGGAATCGGCCGATGTGTTAATAAAAAAAATAATAAAAAATAATTCTATTCACTCATGCGCAAGTCCCATTCAAATAAAATCGTGTGTGTGGGGAAGTACCCTGGCTGGTGTATGGGGAAGTACCCTGGCTGGTGTGTGGGGAAGTACCCTGGCTGGTGTGTGGGGAAGTACCCTGGCTGGTGTGTGGGGAAGTACCCTGGCTGGTGTGTGGGGAAGTACCCTGGCTGGTGTGTGGGAAGTACCCTGGCTGGTGTGTGGGAAGTACCCTGGCTGGTGTGTGGGAAGTACCCTGGCTGGTGTGTGGGAAGTACCCTGGCTGGTGTGTGGGGAAGTATCCTGGCTGGTGTGTGGGGAAGTATCCTGGCTGGTGTGTGGGGAAGTACCCTGGCTGGTGTGTGGGGCATGCTGGCTTTGTTTAAGGGCTGATGCTGCCCTCCAACCTTCATTATCTATGTCATATTTTTATTAATTTGGGCGTCTTTATCATGCTGCTACATTATTTATGTTATACCTAATATTATTCTGGAATAAATATGATATGTAGATAACTTATTGATAGTAATAATAAGTACAGTGGACCCTCGGCTAACGATCAAAATTCATTCCAGAAGCCTGCTCAAGTGCCATTACCGAACGAATATACTTCCTTAAGAAATAATGTCACGTAGGTTAGTCTATTTCAGACCCCCAAAAATACACTTCAACAAGCACTTACAATATTATAGTTACATAAATGTACGATTTCCGGGGTGATCGTTAGCCAGTTGTCCACTGTATTACTATACAATATTTTAGTGCGGTGAGCTCACACCTCCACACGCCATGGTGGTCCGTGAGTAACTGAGCTGAGAGAGACTGCTAGCCCTTCTCCCTCATAGCACCGCCTACCATTCAATACTCTACGTATATAATATCAGTTTTTATTAATTTGTGCATCTTTATCATGCTTCTACGATATTTATGTTATACCTAATATTATTCTGGAATAAATATGATAGGTAGATAAGCTTTATTGATATTAATAGTATTATTTTACAATACTTTATAGTGCCGTGAGCTAACATATCCTCACGCCATGATGGTTCATGAGCAACTGAGACACTGCTCCACTTCTCGCTCTCAGCCCCGCCCACCCTTCAATACGTATATGTCAGTTTTTATTAATTTATGCACCTTTATCATGCTTCTACATTATTTATGTTATACCTAATATTATCCTGGAATAAATATGATAGGTAGATATTATTTATTGACAGTAATAGTATAATTATACAGAAACAAATCTAGAAGCAGTGCTTTGAAACTGGGTCTAGACCAGCTGATGTCTTACCGTCAGCTGTATAATGTACTGCAGGGTAAAAGAGCCCAGAGATCTATTACAGCATTTATGTACACTCCAATACAACCATCGACTTTAGTACCAGAACCTCTACCATCCACTTCTGCCGACAACCAACAACCATCCACCTCAGCCCAGTAGGGCCACACCATCCATATCCACTCTCTTCAACAACCATCCTCAAACATCATTACCCACAATTTAAGGTAAGAAATATTATTATTTCTATTGTATTTATAGTCTTAAGCAGTAATATATCACGACAATGAACTACAATTACATATTCACCTTCAATTTTTGCAAGATCTGTTGGTTTAAAAAAAACACTTGTTTGGCTTTTTGGGGACTCCCAGGAACGTAGCCCTATTTTTCCCATAAGTTCTTTTAATTATCTAACACGACGTTTTCAGGAACGTAACTACCGTGCTAAATGACAGTCTACTGTATTTTATGATAAAGAAGATAAATAAGTATACAGGGTATGATATAGCACGTAATGAAAGTAGTTTGTTAGATTATGTATTGGTGAATAAAAGGTTGATGGGTAGGCATCACGATGTACTACATGTTTATAGAGGGGCAACGGATATATCGGATCATTATTTAGTTGTAGCTACAGTTAGAGTAAGAGGTAGATGGGACATAAGGAAAATGGAAACAGCAAGTAAGAGAGAGGTGAAAGTGTATAAACTAAGGGAGGAGAAAGTTAGGGTTAGATAGAAGCAAGTATGAATAGTGGGAGGGTTGAAGAGGGTTGGGATTGTTTTAAAAATGCAGTATTAGAATGTGGGGCAGAAGTTTGTGGCTACAGGAGGGTGGGTGCAGGAAGAAAGAGGAGTGATCGGTGGGATGATGAAGTAAAGGGTGTGATAAAAGAGAAAAAGGTAGCTTATGAGAGGTTTTTACAAAACAAGTGTTGTAAGAAGAGCAAAGTATATGTTAAGTAAAAGAAAGGTGAAGAGAGTGGTGAGAGAGTGCAAAAGGAGAGCAGATAAGAGTGGGAGAGGCTCTGTCAAGAAATTTTGTGGAAAATAAGAAAAAGTTTTGGAGTGAGATAAACAAGCTAAGAAAGCCTATTGAAAGAATGAATTTGTTAGTTAAAAACAGAGTAGGGGAATTAATAGATGGGGAGCTGGAGGTATTGGGTAGATGGTGGGAATATTTTGAGGAACTTTTAAATGTTGAAGAAAGGGAGATGGTAATTTCATGCACTGGTCAGGGAGGTATAACATCTTTTAGAAGTGAGGAAGAGCAGGATGTGAGTGTGGGGGAGGTGCGTGAGGCATTACGTAGAATGAAAGTGGGTAAAGCAGCAGGAACTGATGGAATCATGACAGAAATGTTAAAAGCAGGGGGAGATATTGTGTTGGAGTGGTTGGTATTTTTGTTTAATAAATGTATGAAGTAAAGGTAGTGTAAAGGTAGTGTAAAGGTAGAAAGTTAAAAATGAACATAGATAAGAGTAAGGTGATGAGGGTATCAAACGATTTAAATAAAGAAAAATTGGATATCACATTGGAGAGAGGGATTATGGAAGAAGTAAATGTTTTCAGATATTAGTAACATGTTAGTAAAAATTTGAAATTATATTATAGGAAAATAATATTGAGCATTTTTTAAAGTAGTTTACAGTTATGAGTATTTAGTTTAGGGTGAATAGGTGGTTTTTGAGAAGAATCTTAATTTGATTTTCAGACAAGGTTATCTTAGTATTGACTGGTAATGAATTCCAGATTCTGGGGCCCTTTATGTGCATTGAATTTTTACATAGGTTGATATGGACTCGGGGTATATCAAAAAGCGATCTGTGTCTTGTTTTGTGGTCGTGGGTCCTATTAATGTTGGTGAGGAGAATTTTGAGCGGAGGGTTTATATTTGAATGTAGAGTTTTATGTATGTAGTAGGCACAAGAATAAGTGTTAATGTTCTTTACGGTGAGTAGTTTTAGGCTTTTGAATATTGGTGGAATATGCTGACTAGAGTGGGAATTTGTTATCATTCTGACTGCAGCCTTTTGCTGGGTTATGAGTGGTCTGAGGTGATTTATTGTTGTTGATCCCCATGCATATATGTGAACAGTACAGTGGACCCCCGAGTTTCGTAAAAACTTCACTCCTGAAGTCTGCTCAAGTGCCATTACCGAACGAATTTACCCCCTTAAGAAAAAATGTCACGTAGGTTAGTCTATTTCAGACCCCCAAAAATACTTTTCCATAAGCACTTACAATATTATACTTACATAAATGTACGATTTCCGGGGTTTACGAAACTCGGGGGTCCACTGTATTTAGATAAAAGTAGGGAAGTTTTCATTGCATTTATGGATTTAGAAAAAGCATATGATAGAGTGGATAGGGGAGAAATGTGGCAGATGTTGCAAGTGTATGGAATAGGTAGTAAGTTACTGAATGCTGAAAGAATTTTTATGAGGATAGTGAGGTTCAGGTTAGGGTGTGTAAGAGAGAGAGAGAGATTACTTCCCGGTAAAAGTAGGTCTTAGACAGGGATGTGATGTCACCATGGTTGTTTAATATATTTATAGATGGGGTTGTAAAAGAAGTAAATGCTAGGGTGTTGGGGAGAGGGGTGGGATTAAATTATGGAGAATTAAATGCAAAATGGGAGTTGACACAGTTACTTTTTGCTGATGATACTGTGCTTATGGGAGATTCTAAAGAAAAGTTGCAAAGGTTAGTGGACGAGTTTGGGAGAGTGTGTAAAGGTAGAAAGTTAAAAGTGAACATAGATAAGAGTAAGGTGATGAGGGTATCAAACGATTTAAATAAAGAAAATTGGATATCACATTGGAGAGAGGATTATGGAAGAAGTAAATGTTTTCAGATATTTGGGAGTTGACGTGTCAGCGGATGGGTTTATGAAGGATGAGGTTAACCATAGAATTGATGAAGGAAAAAGGTGAGTGGTGCATTGAGGTATCTGTGGAGACAAAAACGTTATCCATGGAGGCAAAGAAGGGAATGTACGAAAGTATAGTGGTACCAACACTCTTATATGGGTGTAAAGCATGGGTTGCAAATGCTGCAGCGAGGAGGAGGCTGGAGGCAGTGGAGATGTCCTGTCTAAGGGCAATGTGTGTGTAAATATTATGCAGAAAATTCGGAATGTGGAAATTAGGAGAAGGTGTGGAGTTACTAAAAGTATTTGTCAGAGGGCTGAAGAGGGGTTGTTGAGGTGGTTTGGTCATTTAGAGAGAATGGATCAAAGTAGAATGACTTGGAGAGCGTATAAATCTGTAGGGAAGGAAGGCGGGGTAGGGGTCGTCCTAGAAAAGGTTGGAGGAAGGGGTAAAGGAGGTTTTGTGGGCGAGGGCTTGGACTTCCAGCAAGCATGTGTGAGCGTGTTAGATAGGAGTGAATGGAGACGAATGGTTTTTGGGACATGACGATCTGTTGGGAGTGTGAGCAGGGTAACATTTTGTGAAGGGATTCAGGGAAACCAGTTAATTGATTTAGTTGGACTTGAGTCCTGGAAATGGGAAGTACAATGCCTGCACTTTAAAGGAGGGGTCTGAGATAGTGACAGCTGGGAGGGACTTTTCTTAGCTGTCGTATCTGAGCTCCTCTGCAAAGACAGTGATTATGTATGAGTGTGGTGAAAGTGTTGAATGATGATGAAAGTATTTTTTTTTGGGGGGATTTTCTTTCTTTTTGGGTCACCCTGCCTCGGTGGGAGACGGCCGACTTGTTGAAAAAAAAAAAAAAACAATAATAGTAACAACCAATCAAATACTTAGGCCTAATATATAAGAATCTTACCTTTTCACAATTTTTTCTACTCCAAGGTCATCAATATTTCCAGCTTCATTATCATCATAGGTGTCATCATACTCATCCTCATAATCCCAGGCACAATGGTCATCTTCATAACGAAACTCATCTTCATATATACTTGTTCCTCCTCTTTCATCATACTGTCTTGCTATCTCTTTGATCTGAAATTTCACACACAAAAATTCTGAAAGAAGAAATTCTCTGCCTGGTGCAGCACAGGATACTACAAATTATTATCTTTACGAAAAGATAATCCTCCCATTCCTAAAAGTATGCCACACCAAGGGGAAAACTGCGACAGCTGAAGTGGCGACAAAAGTAACAGTAGCAGCAGCAGGACACTGTAGTCCATTGTGCATGAGAAAAACTGACATGAACAGTAGATAGTTATATAAGGATTATCCACATGTGAATTTATTTTGTTCATTCTTAGCACATGAAAACAGAACCCGAGAGAATTTGCACTGTTTTGATTCCACTTAGGTCAGAAATGGGGTACATTAGCAAATGGTTTTATTCAATGGGGAGTGCCTTGATGCTGGTGAAGTGATCTTGGCTCAAGGAACTAGAGCTACCCTCCATTTCTACAAATCAAACTTGATTGTCTTCCACTCCTTCCATTCTTTAGGCACTGTATGACCCTTATGGATATACAGCTTCCCCATGAACAAAATAATTACTGACAAATGCTATACATAAAGTTATGTGATGTAGAGGTAAAATTGTTAACCCTTTCAGGGTCGAGACCTCGATTCTTAACTCTCTCTCAGGGTCGAAACATTTTCGGAAAAAAAATAAATTATTTTTTCTTATGAAATGATAGAGCATCTTTTTCCGATCATAACGCCACCAAAAGTATGAAATTTGGTGAAAAACTAACGGAATTATGCTCTCGCAAAGTTAGCGGTATCGAAGATATTTACGCATTGGCGATTTCGCCCACTTTGAGCCCTATTTTCGGCCAATTCCATAGTCTCAGTCTACGAAAATCATAGCTATTATTGTGGAATTCTATTTGTTCTATCGATTGAGTACAAGAAACCATCAATTTACCGATTTCAATTAACCAATAAAGCGGTCAGAAATTGACAATATTGCCAATTTCACACAAATTTCAAAAGATGCCAATTTCAAAATAGGGTCCAGAATAAACAAGACAGACATTCCTGGCACTAAAATAACATTTTATCTGTTCATTAGGCATGTCTCCGGCTCCTATTGCATTACTTTTGCTTTCCATTTTGATTTTTATTCTCACAAAAATTGAAGATTTTCTGTTATGTATACTACTGCATCATTGTAAAAACGGTATAAATAATATAATCGCACTTGTGGAAGAATATTAGACTACCCAGTTGATGTGTATTGACGCATGGCGTGATTTGTTTACTCTTGAACATAGGCAAAAATCGAACATTTTAGCTACTTTGCGCTCAGTTTCAAGGTACTTGTCATCATGAAACCAGTCAAAATTATCTCTATTTCTGTAACATATCATCTATTCTATCAAATGAGACTAAGAAAACGAGAATACAAGCATAAATACCATACGAAAATAGACTGTAAAGTCGCTGTTTTAAACCAAAAACACGGTCAGAGTTTTTTTTTCCTCATTATGCACTGTGTGGTGCAGGATTTTTTTTATACTGCGCACACTGACCGCACAGACCCATTCTCTCACATCTAGGCCTACCAGCCTGTTTCTGCTTGATTTGAGGGCGCTAGAATTTAGGCGTACTAGTACGTCAAACGCCCTGGTGCGTAAGCCATACTAGTACGTCAAAAACCCTGAAAGGGTTAATGAGGGAGCAGTTTAGCCCTAAGCATTTAGCTTGAATATTCTACAAACCCTAGTTTTCTCTATTACCTTTTTATTCCTTCTTTTCAACGTTTTCTCAAGACATAATATACAGTGGACCCCCGAGTAACGAAAAAACTTCATTCCAGAAGCCTGCTCAAGTGCCATTACCGAATGAATTTACTCCCTTAAGGAATAATATCACGTAGGTGAGTCTATTTCACCTCTTCTCCTGTATATATTACTAAATGTAAAATGGGAAACTTTCGTTTTTCATTTTGGGCCACCCCACTTCGGTGGGAAACGGCCGACGTGTTGAAAGAAGAAGAAGAGTCTATTTCAGACCCCCAAAAATACACTTCCACAAGGACTTACAATATTATACTTACATAATTGTACGATTTCCGGGGTGTTCGTTACTCGGGGGTCCACTGTATACTGTTTAGAAAAACAGTACTTACCTTATCTATGCTCTCCTTATCTGCTTTTAACTCTTCAGTATGTTGTGATTTCTTGCCTTTCTGGACTCTAGAACGATCTATTTGTGATCTGCTGAACACATCAAACTCATCATCGTTGTAGACATTCGCCCGATCCATGTAATCCACCTGCCGAACAGTTTTGGTCTGTAAGATGTAAAAGCAGGTTTTTTACAATTTTTACAAACTTGTCAAAGATTTATCATAATATCCTATACCAACAGTGTAATTTAGACTGGGCCTTTAAATCAATCATGGATTACAAGTCTCAAAAGGCAAGTCTTGGTAACAGGAATCATGTACTGTAAAGACAATGGTGTACAGTGCCAAGCTTAAATCTTCATTGTACTAATAATTAACAAAAATATACATCTGACCCAGGTTTATCTAGACTATTTCCCACCAAGGCAGGGTATATCCGTCACTGGGTTCAAGAATTTTTCTTATCTCACAGGGGCCAGGCTTTTCCTGTTGATTGCCTGATCATCAGGCTGTTGCTGTTCCTAGCCTGCTGGGTGATCCAAAGAATAAGCTTCATATATACTGTTGAAGCTTTTTGGATGTTGCTTTACAAACAACGCTAATAGTGAAATCTCTATACTGAGCACTTTTTTATACTTACTGAATTTTGTGTGAAATATTCAAACAGGTTACTACAGCAATTCCCTTCATTGTCACTGGCAGTGTTCTTTCTCTTTTTAAAACAGATGTCTGCCAAAATACACCCTGTTTTCCCAAAAAGAAATTTTATCAGATTTTTTTTTTTCAACAAGTCGGCCATCTCCCACCGAGGCAGGGTGACCCAAAAAGAAAGAAAATCTCCAAAAAGAAAATACTTTCATCATCATTCAACACTTTCACCTCACTCATACATAATCACTGATATGACAGTTTAGAAGTCCCTCCAAACTGCCAATATCCCAAACACCTCCTTTAAAGTGCAGGCATTGTACTTCCCATTTCCAGGACTCAAGTCCAGCTAACCAGTTTCCCTGAATCCCTTCACTAAATATTACCCTGCTCACACTCCAACAGCTTGTCAGGTCCCAAAAACCATTCGTCTCCATTCACTTCTATCTAACACACTCACGTACGCTTGCTGGAAGTCCAAGCCCCTCCCCCACAAAACCTCCTTTACCCCTTCCCTCCAACCTTTTTGAGGACGACCCCTACCCCGCCTTCCTTCCCCTACAGATTAATACGCTCTCCAAGTCATTCTACTTTGATCTATTCTCTCTAAATGACCAAATCACCTCAACAACCCCTCTTTAGCCCTCTGACTAATACTTTTAGTAACTCCACACCTCCTAATTTCCACACTCCGAATTCTCTGCATAATATTTACACAACACATTGCCCTTAGACAGGACATCTCCACTGCCTCCAGCCGCCTCCTCGCTGCAGCATTTACAACCCAAGCTTCACACCCATATAAGAGTGTTAGTACCACTATACATTCATACATTCCACAGATACCTCAACGCACTACTCACCTTTTTTTCTTCATTAATTCTATGGTTAACCTCATCCTTCATAAACCCATCCACTGACAAGTCAACTACCAAATATATGAAAACATTCACTTCTTCCATACTCCCTCTCTCCAATGTGATATCCAATTTTTCTTCATCTATGTTCACTTTCAACTTTCTACCTTTACACACCCTCCCAAACTCGTTACTAACCTTTGCAACTTTTCTTTAGAATCTCTCATAAGCACAGAATCATCAGCAAAAAGTAACTGTGTCAACTCCCATTTTGTACTTGATTTCCCATAATTTAATCCCACCCCTCTCACCAACACCCTAGCATTTACTTCTTTTACAACCCCATTTATAAATATATTAAACAACCATGGTGACATTACACATCCCTGTCTAAGACCTACTTTTACCGGGAAGTAATCTCCCTCTCTCCTACACACCCTAACCTGATCCTCACTATCCTCAAACTCTTTACAGCATTTAGTAACTTACTATTCCATACACTTGCAACATCTGCCACATTGCTTCCCTATCCACTCTATCATATTTTTATTTTTCAACAAGTCGGCCGTCTCCCACCGTGGCAGGGTGACCCAAAAAGAAAAAAAATCCCCAAAAAGAAAATACTTTCATCATCATTCAACACTTTCATCTCACTCTATACATAATCACTGTCTTTGCAGAGGTGCTCAGATACTACAGTTTAGAATTAGTCCCTCCAAACTGTCACTATCCCAGACCCCTCCTTTAAAGTGCAGGCATTGTACTTCCCATTTCCAGGACTCAAGTCCGGCTAAATTAATAACCGGTTTCCCTGAATCCCTTCACTAAATATTACCCTGGTTACACTCCAACAGCTCGTCAGGTCCCAAAAACCATTCGTCTCCATTCACTCCTATCTAACATGCTCACACATGCTTGCTGGAAGTCCAAGCCCCTCGCCCACAAACCCTCCTTTACCCCCTCCCTCCAACCCTTTCGAGGACGACCCCTACCCCTCCTTCCTTCCCCTACATATGCCTTTTCTAAATCCAGTAAACTTATTCCCCTATAATTTTTACAATGTCTTTTGTCCCCCTCCCCTTTATATAAAGAAACTATACACGCTCTCTGCCAATCCCTAGGTACCTTCCCCTCTTTCATACATTTATTAAATAAAAATACCAACCACTCCAACACTATATCCTCCCCTGCTTTTAACATTTCTGTCATGATCCCATCAGTTGCTTTACTCCCTTTCAGATTTCTGCACAGTTATTTATTCCTGGTATAAAATTACAGGTAATTTCAAAATATAAATAAAAAAAGCAATAATTTGTATGCAGAATAAAATAATTAAATACCTGGGTGTTATCCTGTGGCATAGGTGATGGTGAGGGTTGTGGTGATGGGGGGCGAGATTCTGGCAGTGCAGGCATCGAGTGATCTAAAGTAACTAAAGAGGGTGGAAGGCTTCCTTCTAACAATGCATGAATGACATCTTCCGTGGAATAGCAGTAGTATCTATTGCGTTAAAAATGAAAAATACATAAATTTAAGAAATGCTTAAACAAAACAATACAGTACAGTAATTGAAATCTAAAATTTGATGGCTAATTTTACTGTTATAATATTTTATTGCTTCTATACATCCAGTTTTCCCTATTTATTTATATTTTTTAGGTTGTTTCTATGTTAAAAATACTGATAGGTAATATTATGTGTTCTGTCATGAATTGTTGTTTCATATTAAAAACTTTAGAATCTTTTAATGACAGTTTTTTATAATGTTGTATGGAGAATATTTCCAGAACAACTTGCATTTGCTCATGAGCCTTTTCTGTTTTTGAACACATTATCCATTTTCCACCATGGTAGGGGAACATTTAATATATCAATTATTTCTGAATTAAATTATTTTTTCTTTTTAAAACGTTGGTCGTCTCCCACTGAGGCAGGGTGACTTAAAAAAGAAACACTTTCATCATCATTCACACTATCACCGACTTGCCAGAGGTGCAGATTATTGTTATTATTATACAGTGGAAACTCGGTTTTCGTGATTAATTCGTTCCAGAAAGTCTGACGAAAACTGAATCATACGAAAACTGAGGCAATATTTCCCATTAGAAATAATGTAAATCTAATTAATCCATTCCAGACACCCAAAAATATTAACAAAAAATACATTTTATAGAGAATAACTATAGTTTTACATACAGAAAACAATGAGAAATAAATATAAATGACTAATGAAATGGATAAATGAACATTTAACGTCACTATTACCTTTATTGAAGACTCTTGTTGGCGTATGGAAGACGGCGAGGAGGGGAGAGGGAGGAGGAGAGGTTACTGTTTGGAAGGGAAATCCCCTTCCATACGATGACTTCAGGTATCAAGGCCCTATCTGGGGTTACTTCCCTTCTTCGTCTTTTACTGGCACTAGGACCAGCTTGAGAGTCACTGTACCCCTGTTGCACAAAAAATCTGTCCAGAGAGGTCTGTTTCTGGCATCTCTAAGATTTGCCTAAAATGGGACAAGGCATTGTCATTGAACACATTGCAGACACGGCTTGCAACAGCTTTGTTAGGGTGATATTTCTCCACAAAACTTTGCAACTCTCTCCACTTTCCACAAATGTCCTTAATCACTGAAGAAGGCACATTCTTCCCTCTCTCTTCCTCCTTCTCTGAAGAAATTTCCTCAGCTGCGGTCTGTTGCTGTTCCAGTTGAAGGTATTTATCGCCGTCTTTATCAAAGGCTTGGCACTCGGAACTTTCTTTGGCCCCATATTGGCTTATTTAGCAGTCGTACTCAATAAACAAGCACAAAAAACAATGGATTATTATGAAATGTTTTGGATGAACATACGGGGGGATGCTCACTCAATGATAAACAAAGGCAGACTGAGTGGCCGAGTGACGTGGGCAGGCAGGTGGATGCATTTGGTACGAACCATTTTCAACTCTACGAAAACCGAGGTGATGTATGAAAATGGACAAAATTTAGATGCAAAAAGTCGTCGAAATCCGAATCCTACAAAAACTGGGGCGTACGAAAACCGAGGTTCCACTGTAATCAAGGGGGAAGCGCTAAACCCGTAGTATTATACAGTGCCTGTGGGGGGATGTGGAAGGTATTCCCTAGATCAGCTGCGGTCTGTTGCTGTTCCAGTTGAAGGTATTTATCGCCGTCTTTATCAAAGGCTTGGCACTCGGAACTTTCTTTGGCCCCATATTGGCTTATTTAGCAGTCGTACTCAATAAACAAGCACAAAAAACAATGGATTATTATGAAATGTTTTGGATGAACATACGGGGGGATGCTCACTCAATGATAAACAAAGGCAGACTGAGTGGCCGAGTGACGTGGGCAGGCAGGTGGATGCATTTGGTACGAACCATTTTCAACTCTACGAAAACCGAGGTGATGTATGAAAATGGACAAAATTTAGATGCAAAAAGTCGTCGAAATCCGAATCCTACAAAAACTGGGGCGTACGAAAACCGAGGTTCCACTGTAATCAGGGGGGAAGCGCTAAACCCGTAGTATTATACAGTGCCTGTGGGGGGATGTGGAAGGTATTCCCTAGATCAAGGAACCTTCCTTGAGGGGCCAGAGGTGCACAGATACGACAGTTTAAATGTCACTCTAAACAGCAAATATCCCAAACCCCTCCTGTAGAGTGCAGGCACTGTATTTCCCATTGCAACCTATTGTATATTGTAATATACAGTACAGTATTTAAAAACAAATCTTTCTCATATATTAACCAGTTCTGAACATTAGAACTCCCTGATACGTGTATTGGGCTGTATGCTCAATGCACATAAAAGGGCCTAAAATCTGGAACTCCCTGCCTGAAAACTAGAACTGCAGACACAACCTCCATTTTCAAAAGCACCGTTAAAAAACATCTTATCTCACTTACCAGTAGCTAACCACATGAAAATTACTTTATCTTGCACATATCCACAACAAAATTACACTTATTGATATCTGTGTTTTCCCTTAATTTGCACATGACTGTAACCAAGTTTCTAATACAACTATTGCTTCATAATTCTTAAGCTAGTCATAAGTTTGCCTAAGACACTCCAATATAGAAACTGTATCATGCCAACATGTCACCATTTCCATTAGTATATTAACTACTTGTTAAATCCTTTAATTTTTATACTACCCCAATTTTGTAAACCTAGTTAATCACTCCAATTACCTAACCTTAATACCAGTACAATCATTGTATAGAATAAGATTGCCTGATTTATTCCAATATTGAGCTTTAATATAAACTATGTAACATGCCAAGACAAAACCATTCTTATTACTAATTTTCTTACAATCTAAACATAAATATTCTAAACCACCTCACTATGGTAAATATATTTGAAATTTATACTCATTTGTAATCTATAATACAATCTAGTTATCTTTAACTACCTCACTATTGTAAATCTCTTTAATAATTTAAAATTTATATTCATATGTAATTTGTAAATTACGTAGATTAAAACCTAGTATTAAATCTGCCCGAAAGGTCTAGAATGTCCAGGCATGCTAGGCATGCTAACGACCATCTTTGTAATTATAGCCCTTAGTCCTTAAAATGTAAAACACACATTGTAATTTTTAGAGAGAAATAAATCAATTTGAATTTGAATTTGTATTAATTTCATACCAACAAAATACATGGCTTTTATATACAGACAATTCGTTAAAAAACCAGTGAAATTTTTATACAGTACGTAAAATAACATAAATAGCCCTGACACTAACTTTTAACCAACCAGGTAACAGTTAATGACCCTTTTAATAACTTCATAGTGAGAGAGGCATTTCATACCTTTATGTTATCATGAGTAAATAACAAGTGCAATTTATATTTTTCAAATACAGTGGCCCCTCGCCATTCGAACAATCCAAAACTCACCCTTTTATGTAAGTTTATTTTTGTAAGTGCTTTTATAAGCGTATTTTTGGGGGGTCTGAAATGGACTAATCTAATTACATCATTCCTTATGGGAATAAATTCGTTTGGTAACAGCACTTGAGCAGCATTCTGGAATGAGGGTGAGTTTTGGAGTGGTCGAATAGCGAGGGTCCACTGTACATTAGATATGCACGAACAAATCAAGACTTACTTCAGACACTCTTGGATAAAACCAGCTCCTAGATCTGGCAACAGGTCCTGGACACTGGACACTAAAGACGCTAATTCTATATGACTTGGAACTGTTGATCCAACTTGGGCATACCCATTCATCCCACTTGTGTCACCTTCAGTCTGGGATTAAAATTAATCAACAATTAGAATTATCATCATTATTATTATTAATTTTAATACATTGGCTGTTTCCAACTGAGGCAGAGTGACCCAAGTAAAGGAAACACATTTATCATCACTCATTCAAAAGCTGTCTTGCCAGAAGTGAGCAGACATCACAATTTAAATGACCCTCCAAATTGCAACATTCCTACCCCTCCTCTCCTTCATATGTGAAACATTACACTCACGTGGGTCATACAACACAGGGAATGATGAAGGCTAGAGCCTCTGTCCTCCACTAGACAGATGGGTTACCCTTCAGTATACACATATAATGCCCTCATAAACATTCATAGATCCTCTATAAATTCTTTAAATGATAGTACAGTACAGTGGACCCCTGAGTTACGAGCACCTCGGAAATCGTACAATTATGTAAGTGTAATATTGTAAGTTCTTTTGTAAGTGTATTTTTGGGGGTCTGAAATGGACTAACCTACTTGACATTATTCCTTAAGGGAGAAAATTTGTTTGGTAATGGCACTTGAGCAGCCTTCTGGAATGAATTATGCTCGTAACTCAGGGGTCCACTGTATTTGCATTTAACGTAATTCTCAATAATAATGTGAACCACATAAAAGTTTCCTTTAGTTTGGTTTTCCAAGCAACATTAAAAAAAATTTGTTTAAACAATATCAACTTTTTGTAAAATAAGTTTCAAATTTTATATGAAAAGGGATTTAAAATGAGGAATAAATCCCAGAGGCAGAATTTTGTACTGTACTATATTTCAAGATTTAATTCTAGTACAGTGAAGCAAGATAAACAGTGAGATGACTAGTACAAAAAAAGCCTTTGATAAAGGTCCATGTGTGAATTCACTAAATAGAAATAATGTCTATGTCTAAGGCTTTTGTACTTTAAATCTTTTATTAATCAATCTTAGCTTTATAAAAAAAAGAAATTGTGGCAGTACTTCTCTCTCTCTCTCTCTCAACACGTCGGCCGCCTCCCACCGAAGCAGGGCGGCCCAAAAGAAAAAAACGAAAGTTTCTCCTTTTACATTTAGTAATATATACAGGAGAAGGGGTTAGCAGTACTTGATGTACATTATATAAAATGTCTATAACAGTGCTGAACTTTAGCAGTTATTATTTAAAATTAGTTAACAAAAATCCTTATTAATAGTTAATCAACCATTTCTGAACATGTTTGTGGTATTTACATTGTGAAGACGAACATTTGTATTAAATTGTACTATAAGAATAAACTGTAACTTGAAAAAAAAAAGTTTTTAGCCCTTGAAAAATTCATTCCTGAAATGGGTACAAAACTGCAAACAACCAAACACTGAATTTGTAATAACAGGGAAAGTGTTAAGTGGTCAAGAATTAAAAATGTTGAGAAAACTTGATGTAATTCCAGTTATGTCAATACAAAAACTTCCCACCATTCATGTCATTAAAAGCAATATAATATAAGGTAAAATAAGAGACACTAGTAATTTACAATGCTAAAATTCAGCAGTGCAGTGGACACCCTACATGTACTACAAAAAGAGATCAAGATCAAATTTCTGAACACAACAATTTTAAATAATTTTTCATATATACTTGGTAGGGATTACAGATACAAAAGATATCAATATGATGGAAAAATGTTTCAGGAACAAGCTATCATGATTTGGATAAAACATGAGTTGAGGTAAGAAAAAACTGTTAGACCTGTAATAATGCATTATTAATGCCCACCATAGAAAAACAAAATTTTGTGATTTTTGTTTTTAATACATTGACTGTCTCTTACCAAGGCAGGGTGACAAAAAAAAAAAAAGTGTGATATGGTACCTTTTTCACTTTACTGTTTTGGGATTCATCCAGAGTTAGATTTGTCATGCCAGAAGAGAGCCCCATTTCCTTCAACACCATGTCAACAGCCTCTTTAATGAAGGTGAGGCTTGTTACATCTCCACCGTGTTGCTGAAACATTAAAAGGTAGGTAATGTACTAAAACTTATACTGATTACAGTGGTACCTCGAGTTACGATGGTCCCCAAAATCGCCCTTTTATGTAAGTTTATTTTTTTAAATGCTTTTGTAAGTATATTTTTGGGGGTGTAAAAGGACTAGTCTATTTTACATTATTCCTTATGGGGATAAATTCATTTGGTAATGGCACTTGAACAGCATTCTCGAACGAAAAAATATCGTAACTCGAGGTACAACTGTATTTTACACAATAAACATACAGAATGAAACAATGAAAGAACGGGTATTTTGTTTGCAGTAAATACAGGACATGGGTATGATATTTTGAAAAGTATGACAATTTCATGAGAAGAACATTAATGCCATACAAAATGGAACCACCACCACAGGGTATCTCAATCCAAACAATTCTTACTCAAAACTTTAAACTTATTAGATACAAGCCATTCTTGAGCTTCACAAGTCTATAATCAAATCAGTGTACAAACTGAATACTGAGAAGCTTAAAACTTAAAAAAAAATTATACTGAACATGTACATTACTGTATTGTTATTTTGTTTGCCAGCACCATACCCAATAATGGACGAGCCTTATACCTCGTTGATGTATATGCTACAATACTACTAACATCTTCTACACTGCTGCAGGTAATCAATCACGCTTTAAGTCAAACATTAATTATCCTAGTGATTGCACCAAGGAAGATTTCAAGGACCCCCCATAATCTCCATCAGTCTTTCTCCATGCCTCCCAAATAAAAAATAATAATAATAATAATAATATTTCAGCTTTAAAACAAATCCTCTAGTCTCCTCATCCAACCATATTGTCATCCTAAGCCTCTCCTAAATAGAAATTCTGGAGTTACCCCTGAGTTACACACTGTGTGTGTTTCCTAACACATAAATGTATCAGTGTCTAAAAGATGTACAGTGGACCCTCGCTATTCGAACACTCCAAAACTCACCCTTTTATGTAAGTTTATTATTGTAAGTGCTTTTATAAGTGTATTTTTGGGGGTCTGAAATGGACTAATCTAATTACATTATTCCTTATAGGAATAAATTCGTTTGGTAACAGCACTTGAACAGCATTCTGGATTGAGGGTGAGTTTTGGAGTGTTCGAATAGCGAGGGTCCACTGTACTATATTTCAATTCTTTGCGGTATGATAAAGGGTGATCACTAGGATACAATACAGAGTATTGCCAAGTAAAAATATCTAAGGCAAAACTAATGGTATTGAAGAACTTTGTTAATCTATCAGGCAGATGATATATCATGAAACATTTGAATTTATGGTGGGAAGACCTGCTTGTTGATCAGCAGGCATAATGATTTCCATACACACTGTGATCAATGACTGAACTGGTTAACTGTTATTTTTAAATTAAAGATACACAAGTGGATAATCTCTATAACAAACCTATTGAAAGGACAAGACAAACGATCTGAAGTAGGATAATATCTTCTTAAGCACTCTTTAAGAACTCTCATTCATAATCCTGTATAGTTTTTTTTTCAACAAACCAGCAGTCTCCCACCCAGGCAGTGTGACCCAAAAAAGAAGAAACACTTTCACCATCATTCTCTTCATCACTGTCTTGTCAGAGGGGCACCGATACTTCATTACTGGCACCCTTATCAGGGATAGTGCTTAATACATACAGGCCTAGAGAATTGGAAGGCAATAAAGTAAATCCCAAGGATATAGTCCTTAGGAGCCTATAAGTGAAAACATAAATAAACTGAAAACATCTATACCCTGGGAGAAATATCTGTATATAAATTAAAACATAACAACCTTCTTTGTTCATACCTCAAAAAATTCCAAGTCCTTGGTGATTGGAAATGTTGAACAATAGTCTGTAATAAATGTTTTATCTCCTACACATGTGGACATCGCCTGCATAAATTTTTCAACACATTCCCCCACAAGTGATGATGGTGGCCTGAAAATTAAGTCATCAATGATAAATACAAACAGTAGGATTAATACTGAACAAAAAATAACATGCTCCTTTTCCTCCATGTAGACATTATTGTACTCATAAGGAAATGCTGAAACCATAAAGGTCATTTGGTGCTAGTGGAACGGGAGGGCTGGGGGTAATCAGGTCTGATCTGAGTAAGGAAAAGATAGCTCCAGCTTTCTGAATCAAAAGCTCTACACCAGCATCAAAGCATTGGTTGCCCAGGTAAGCACCAGACGAACCTGCCCATGGCAGGGCTCTGGGAGTAGAAAAGCTCTCAGAACTCATCGAAAGTATATCACAGGCAAATCCCCCTCCCACCCCCTAGTAGGATCTTTGCAGGCATTAACTAACTAAATAAATAACTAAATAACTATGTAAACAAATATAGAGTGGACCCCCGAGTTTCGACTACCTCAAAACTCGAACAATTATGTAAGAGTAATATTGTAAGTGCTTTTGTAAGTGTATTTTTGGGGGTCTGAAACGGACTAACCTACTTTACATTATTCCTTATGGGAACAAATTCGTTTGGTAATGGCATTTGAACAGCCTTCTGGAATGAATTATGGCCGAAACTCGGGGGTCCACTGTATTAACCTCCAGGACACAATTTGGCTAACTGGTTTCCCTTGAATCCCTTCACAAATGTTATCTTGCTCAAGTTACAAATAATTAGACTAGCACACTGATGCCCAGTACACTTTAGATTTATATAAACTGACATAATCCAAAAATACAAAACTTGCTCAGCCCTAACCATGCCAGATTATTGGCAATTTACTCTACTAATACTGTATATTTAAAACTATATAAGATATCCAAAGACAAAAGTTGAATAAATAGTGGTCAACAGTATAAAAGAACCCATATTGTGAAAATAAATCAGAAGATAAGAAGAGTATTTAAAGTAGCAAATCTTGTTTTTTGACACCTTAATAAAAAAACTATAAACAGGTAACCAAGAATGTTGAAGAGGGTATAGTAACGACTGAAAATGAAACTCTTTAATTCACCGTGTGACATACTTTTCCACACAGAGAAGCGCAAGGCATTTGTGGTGAAGGATGGCTCTAAATGCCATGAGAATTGATGATCTAGTCAGCTGTATTCTATTTGTAATCTTGGGATCCCACTCTGGATCATCAGAGCGTTCATTTAAATTATCCATTAAGGCGGGAATGACTCTTTCATAGAAAGCAGACATTCTGAAATGAATAAGAAAAGTTTATTACCAATTTGTTGTTAAGTTTCAAAGCTATAAGATGAACTGTGAAAAGTTAAAATGATTACTATGATATACAGTACTGTACATATGGTATATTGTATATTGCATTACAATACTTATCTTTAATGAGGGAAGTGTTTTCTCTGCTGCCATGGGTCCAATGACCCTACAATACACTAGGCCTTTGACTCACACAATACAAGACATAATTAAATACCACTGTACAAGTCCAGCTTTTTACCCACAACCAGTGTTTTCTGTCAGGCTAGATTGTTACCAGAGGCAAATGATCCTTAGTCATAATTCCCTCTACACAACCTGATAAATACCACTGACAGCACCTCCTCCATGGCTGGTTCATTCAATTCACATAAAGAGAACTCGCATTTACAGAATTAGTAGGAGTGCAGTGCAGTGGATTTTTTTTTTTTTTTTACAAATTTATCAGAAATGAAATCCTGAGAAGATGAATTACTAAACCAAGAAAACCTTCTGAAGCTACTGTTAAAGCTTCTTTGTTATATATAAGCAGTGTGACCTGGGACTCTCATACACCTTACTCCTGGCTGATCATAATTCCCTGTAATAATATTACTCCTAATACCTTTAGTACTTGTGAAATTGAAATCAATTTGAAGTATGAAGTGTATGAAGGACAAGAATCAAACATTCTTCCCTACAGCAATAAGAGATTTAAATAACTGACTTAATCAAGTAAATATCAGTAATGCAAAGATGCAGAAAGGGGAAATATGACTATAGTAATACAATGCTGCACTCTGGGCAGTTTTAATAAAGTGCAATGATGAACACGTCATCTGTAGGTATAGGTGCTATCCTGGATACAACTTGATTACCTCCTATTGAGAGTTTTAATTACAGTATATGAAGATATATTTTATCTAAAGATATTTCTTGCATTTCTTTTACAAATTATATTACATAACTCTCAGTAATTAGGTAAAAGCCAATTTATAAGTGATTTTTTTTTATAAATTATTGTACAGTGGAACCTTGGATTTCGTATGCCCTAGTTTGTATGTAAAACTATAGTTATTCTCTATAAAATGTATTTTTTGTTAATATTTTTGAGTGTCTGGAATGGATTGATTGGATTTACATTATTTCTTATGAGAAATATTAACAAAAAATACATTTTATAGAGAATAACTATACATAGTTTTTCTCCATGGGGAAGTGGAACAGAATTCTTCCTACGTAAGCCATGCGTGTCATAAGAGGCGACTAAAATGCCGGGAGCAAGGGGCTAGTAACCCCTTCTCCTGTACAGTCCTCCCTCGGTTTTCGATTTTAATCCGTTCCAGATGGATCGGCTAAAACCAAAACTATTTTCCCCATAAGAAATAATAAAAATTCAATTAATCCATTCCAGAAACCCAGAAGTTTGTAAAAAAAAAAATTTGGGGGGCCTTAAAGATAGATTTACATGCACAAATGAATGAACTGAATGTGGCACTTACCTTTATTGAAGACTGATGTTGCTAGATGGGAGAGAGGGAAGAGGGAAGAGGGAAGAGACCCTAATTTTTGGAAGGGTAATCCCCCTCCATAAGGACTCTAGGTACCAAGTCCTTATCCGGGGTCACTTCCCTCCCTGCCTGCTACACTCCCTCCCTGCCTGCTACACTCCCTGCATACATGCTACACTCCCTACATACATGCTACACTCCCTGCATACCTGCTACACTCCCTGCATACCTGTTACACTCCCTGCATACATGCTACACTCCTGCATACATGCTACACTCCCTGCATACATGCTACACTCCCTGCATACCTGCTACACTCCCTGCATACCTGTTACACTCCCTGCATACATGCTACACTCCCTGCATACCTGTTACACTCCCTACATACATGTTACACTCCCTGCATACCTGTTACACTCCCTGCCTACATGCTACACTCCCTGCATACCTGCTACACTCCCTGCATACCTGTTACACTCCCTGCATACATGCTACACTCCCTGCATACATGCTACACTCCCTGCATACATGCTACACTCCCTGCATACATGCTACACTCCCTGCATACATGTTACACTCCCTGCATACATGTTACACTCCCTGCATACCTGCTACACTCCCTGCATATGTGCTACACTCCCTGCATACCTGCTACACTCCCTGCATACCTGCTACACTCCCTGCATACCTGTTACACTCCCTGCATGCCTGCTACACTCCCTGCATGCCTGCTACACTCCCTGCATACATGCTACACTCCCTGCATACATGCTACACTCCCTGCATACATGCTACACTCCCTGCATACCTGCTACACTCCCTGCATACCTGCTACACTCCCTGCATACCTGCTACAATCCCTGCATACCTGCTACACTCCCTGCATACCTGTTACACTCCCTGCATACCTGTTACACTCCCTGCATGCCTGCTACACTCCCTGCATACATGCTACACTCCCTGCATACCTGCTACACTCCCTGCATACATGCTACACTCCCTGCATACCTGCTACACTCCCTGCATGCATGCTACACTCCTGCATGCATGCTACACTCCTGCATGCATGCTACACTCCCTGCATGCATGCTACACTCCCTGCATGCATGCTACACTCCCTGCATGCATGCTACACTCCCTGCATGCATGCTACACTCTTAAACTCCATCGTGTTTCTCACTTTCACTATCATATTTTTCTATTATTTCTTTCTTCATTTCTACAGTGTTCCTCACTTTCTTTACCAAAGAAGTGGCACTAGGAGCTTTCTTTGGGCCCATGGTAGCTTATTTAGTAGTCACACACAATAATCAAGGCCCAAAAACAATGAATTGTTAATAAATGTTTTGTATAAACTCCTGGGGTGATGTTCACTCAAGCGTAAACAATGCTAGACTGCGTGACAATGTGCGTGGGAGGTGCGTGGGTGGCGGGCCTACGGCCTTTGTATGTGCGCGGCACTGGTGGACAGGTCCCATACGGTCGGCGAAAACTAAAACAATCGGCGAAAACTAAGACAAATTTTCCCTGAAAAAAGTCGGCGAAAACTGGGACAAGCGAAAACCAAGGGATGACTGTATATATTACTAAATGTAAAAGGAGAAACTTTTGTTTTTCCTTTTGGGTCACCCTGCCTCGGTGGGAAACGGCCGACATGTTGAAAGAAAGAAAGAAAGAACTATAGTTTTACATAAAAACTAGGGCATACGAAAACCGAGGTTCCACTGAAATTTAACTGAAAAAATTCTTGTACATCAAGCTGCATTTACAAAATTCCAGAGGTGCTGTACACTAATGCATCATCTTTTCACAAATTTCTGCTTAAATATGAATGGTTGTACTTTACATAATAAATAAATTTTGTACTCACCTCAACTCAAATGCATCTACATGAAAGTATTGAGCAGCTGGTGGATGGAGTGCAATAAGCATTTGTATGGATGAGAATGTATCATTTAAGTAAATGATTATATCATGAAGATCTACTATTGATAAGCTTTCTGTGGGAGCTCCAAGAGCTACAGGAACATTATAGTCTGCCACACCCAACTTATCTTCCACTTTCTCTAAAGCCTGCAAAAGGAAAATATATAAAATTTATGTTAAAAAAAAAAAGTATTATAGGTGTTTATTACATGCCTTAACTTTTTTATGAGAAATGATCAAACATGTTTAAGGCTTAAAAATATAGCTGTATACAGTAGGGCCCCAACTTATATGGCATGTTAGGTTCCAGGCTACTGCTGTAAAACGGAAATCACCGTAAAGTTGAACGCCCCTTTTTTTTTTCCACTTATAAATGCATATAAATGCTAGATAACAAGTTTACACTAACACATATTAAGTTATCAATGGAACTAGGCATTAAAAACAATAAAAAGTAAAATACACACAGTACACTCATTGCTTACCTTAAAATATTTGTAGTCTTAATGTAGGGTGAGAGGTGAATAGTATTTATTTTGTAGGAAGTCAGGTGGAGGTATGGTAGCCAGCCAGGCCACCATACCCACACGTAATATACTATGACATTTAAAGCGCCCTAGAGCGATAAAATGCATATACAGTACACTCATTACTTACCTTAAAATATTTGTAGTCTTAATGTAGGGAGAGAGGCGAGTAAACAAGATTAAACGAATAAACGAGAGAGAGAGAGAGAAAATGAGTACATGAGAGAGTAGTAGGTTCACGAGTTTTGTAAACAAACCAGCCGGACGTGTATGGTTTCAGTTCACCCCTACAAGCCGACTGGAAAAACATCTCATATTTATGTTAATTTATTCTACTATGGGTATATTTATCATGTTTATATGTTACGTAGTGTGTTTATTACATAATTTTGATAAAAAAAATTACAGTGGACCCTCGGTTTTCATCGAAAATTCTTAACAGAATGCTGTTCGAGTGCCATTACCGAACGAATTTGTTCCCATAAGGATGAATGTGAATTAGATTAGTCGTTTCAGACCCCCAAAAATACACTTACAAAAGTACTTACAAAAATACACTTATATAATTGTTCGAGTTGGGAGCTGTACGAAAACCGAGGGTCCACTGTATCATAGATGGATTAAGCAAAATGTCTATACGTATTAACGTTTTATACGACATTTAATGCGCCTCAGTGATTATTATTGTGTGTTATTATTATCATTATTATTAATATGGCATCTTCAAGACTAATAAGACACTCTTAGTGATTTTAATGTGTACCTGCATGCCAGCACAGTGTGTAAGTTTACTTAGGTACAGGTACACATAAGTATAATTATCAGAGTACAGTGGACCCTCGGTTTTCGTTCACCTCCAAACTCGAACAATTATGTAAGTGTATTTTTGTAAGTGCTTTTGTAAGTGTATTTTTGGGGGTCTGAAACGACTAATCTAATTTACATTTGTCCTTATGGGAACAAATTCGTTCGGTAATGGCACTCAAACAGCATTCTGGAAAGAATTTTCAACGAAAACCGAGGGTCCACTGTATACATATATAAAATATGAAATAACTTTAAAACACTTGAAATTTTGGAAAGTTTCCAAACATAATGGAGAGACGTGGTGCTCACGGAGAATGTAAACAAACCGGGTGGCGAGTGCCGTATTAGAAAGACAGGGAGCCGTAATGAGAGTTTTGGTCATAATTTGAAATCCTCGTATTAGCGGAACGCCGTAGGCGAAACAACATAAAGTGGGGCCCTACTGTATATAAAACATTGAAATAACTTTAAAACACTTGAAATTTTGGAAAGTTTCCAGACATAATGGAGAGATGCGGTGCTCACGGAGCTCACAGAGAATGTAAACAAACCAGGTGTCACGCAGTGACTATTAGAAAGCCAGGTGGGGGGGAGCCGTATAGCGAGTTTTGGTCATAATTTAAAATGTCTGTATTAGCGGAACTCCATAAAGTGAAATGCCGTAAATTGGGGCCCTGCTGTAAAACATAATTACAGTGGACCCCCGGTTAACGAAATTAATCTGTTCCAGGAGCTATTTCTCAACCTGAACCTTTCGTAATCCGAACCCTTATTTCCCATAAGAAATAATGTAAATACAATTAATCCGTTCCACAAAAAAATATTCACACAAAATATAATATAAATAACATTTACTTACCTTTATTAAAGAGACTTGCAGGCATCTGGAAGATAGGGAGGATGACAGCAGCAGGGTGTTAGTGGTTGGAAGGGGAATCCCCCTCCAAAAGGACTTCAGGTGTCAAAGCCCTCTCTGGAGTTACTTCCCTTCTTGGTCTTTTAATGCCACTAGGACCAGCTTGATAGTCACTAGACCCCTGCCTGGTGACATAACTGTCCACAGTCCTCTGTTTCTGGCGACTCTTTAATACTTTCCTGAAGTACAACATGGCTCTGTCACTGAAGTGGTTGCACAGAAGGCTCATTTCAGCTTGCTCAGGGTGGTGTTTTTCAACAAATGTCTGCAACTCATTCCACTTTGTACACATCTCCTTAAGCACTGAAGAAGGCACCTCCTTCTCTCTCTCTCCCTCCTCCTGTGAAGCAATAACCTCAGCTGTGGTCTGTTGCTGTTCCAGATGAAGCTCTTGCAGCTCTTCAGTTGTTAGCTCTACCCTGTGCTCCTCCACCAACTCTTCCACATCCTCACCACTCACCTCCAACCCCAGGCTGTTCCCCAATGCCACAATATCTTCCACAACATGTTCCACAACAGGCACAGGGTCATCAGGGTCAGGGCCAGCCTCAAATCCTTCAAAATCCCTCTTTTCAACACAATCCGGCCACAGTGGTCTCCAAGCAGAGTTCAAAGTCCTGGAAGTCACTCCCTCCCAAGCCTTACCTATAAGGCCTATGCAATGCACGATATTGAAGTGTTCTTTCCAGAACTCTCTTAGGGTCAATGCAGTGTCTGAGGTCACATCAAAGCACTTCTGAAACACTGCTTTGGTGTACAGTTTCTTGAAGTTTGCAATGACCTGCTGGTCCATGGGCTGGATGAGAGGAGTGGTGTTAGGAGGCAAGAACTTCACTCTGATGAAATTGAAGTTGTCAGGCAACAACTCTTGCAAGTTGTGAGGATGAGCAGGAGCATTGTCCAGTACCAGGAGGCACTTGAGTGGCAATTTCTTTTCCAGGAGGTATTTCTTCACACTAGGGCCAAACACTCCAGTCAACAATTCCTTGAAAATCTCCGTAGTGACCCATGCCTTGGTGTTATTCTTGTTAACACTGTGTTTCTTGAACATTCTATCACCCGCTATCTGTTTTTCATTGATCCACACCATCAGTAACTTCAACCTCATCCACTGTTTTCGATCTTTGTTTTGTTAACATATCAACCCCTTTTGCAACATTAGCTTCCTTGATCTCATTTCTCTTTGCCAGAATAGTGCCGATAGTAGATGCACTTTTCTTGTACATCCTGGCAAGATCACTCAGACGTACGCCACTCTCATATTTTTCAACAATCTCCTTCTTCAGTTCGATGGTGTTCCTCACTCTCTTTACCACAGAGGTGCCACTAGGAAGCTTCTTTGGACCCATGGTGACTTATTTCACAGTGACAATCACTATATACCACCAAAAAAAGACACCAAATGTATTGTGAATGTTTGAAAGAGAGCACTAGGTAATCTTCTCTCAATGTAAACAACGCTTCACTGGCGGGCATCCTGCGCAGGTGCGGAGAAAGCAGACAGGTCTAATACGTTTCGCTATCTGAGCTTTTTTCGCTATCCGAGAGCGAAAAAAGCTTTCGTTAAGCGATTTTTTCGTTATCTAAACCTTTCGTTAGCCAGGGGTCCACTGTATGTCAAAATTACTTTCTACCAATTTTGTGTTTCATGTGTGTATTATTTAAATATACAGATTTTCATCAGTTCTCCATGGGGAAGTGGAACAGAATTCTTCCTCCATAAGCCATGCATGTTGTAGGAGGCGACTAAAATGCTGGGAGCAAGGGGCCAGTAACCCCTTCTCCTATATACATTACTAAATTTAAAAAGAGAAACTTTCGTCTTTCTTTTTAGGTCACCCTGCCTCAGTAGGATATGGTCGGTTTGTTGAAAAAAATAAAAAATTTCATCAGTACCTTTTAAAAAATATTTTCATCTATTCTTCTCACAACTTTACAATCTTGAACATCTTTCTGAAATTTTTTTTACTTTACCTCTCTTATCTATCTTCCTATATACACAACAACATTTCCCACTCAGTAGTAGGTATGGAGCCACTGTATCAATCTCTTTCAACTACATACTAGTGTTCTATTATTTCTATCATATATTTTGTGCCTTCTATATTAACAGTACACAGAAGAATTTGAGTAAAAACTCTCTAGCAATATACAGTATAACAACCTATTTGTCTAAACTCTCTTAACTTATCTATCCATATCACCTTATACCTTGCCCCAGTGAATACTGGCCTTCCTTTGGGGATATACAAATTTAAAACCCTCCCAAGATATTTCATTTGGAAAATTCTCACCTTCCAATTCTTCTAAAATAAAACTTGAATTTTATTCTATTATTTTGGCTTTCTCGCCATCTTCCTGTATTCTCTAAAGAACCATTATAAAACCTATAAATTATGGCTAAAAGCAGTTATTATAATTTCTCTAAGAATCTGATCCAGCCAGATATTAAAGTAAGTAATATCTGGCTGGATATTATAATACACAAAAATTTAAAAAATTATTGGATAGAACAGAATGACTGAAAACTCATATACTTTACAGCATTTTATGTTCCTTACAAAAATTTCATGAATTCATGTCTGATGGTGTGTGACCAATAAATGATCAGATCCAGCCATATTATAAACATGTTGATACATTGATTAACACAAGGGCCTGGAACACTATAAATCCCAGTTCAATTCTTGCAAGGGCAAAATATTTTCTGTCAGTACAGCACTGTATCTAAAAGATTTCTGTAGAAATAACTTTGACACAACAGGCCTACCAATATATTGTTTATTTAAAAAAAAAAAAAAAACTTACCTTACATATGGAAGACACTGCTTGAGAAAGATCATCGTAATATTTGGGTTGTTGTGTGAAAATATTATTGACCATTTTAGCCAATAGTTGACCATTCGTAGGGCCATAAAGCAAACACAGATCTAGAAGCTTGCATATATCAAACATGTAGTTTTCATAAATAATATCTCCAAATACTCCAGGAGTTATGTGACATGTCTGAAATAAAATAAGAGAGAATGGTAAGTACTGTACTAAAAATGTACTGTATTTTTCATCAACATTAAGTAAACTACATTACTAAAAATTACAATTTTAACCCTTAAACTGTCCACACGTAGATCTAAATATGTATTTTGAATATTTTTTTTTTTTTTTAAATGAAGAGTGCATTTTTATAAACAGGATAGGCTAAAAAATTTTTTAGGGCCAGCCTTACCAAGATATAAGCCCGCCAAGTTGGTGCTGGATGCTCACCTGACGGCAACATCAAGTCCTGCTGCTTGCAGAAGAATTGCGGATATACTTTTTTTCCTAGTTTTTATTTTAATTTATATAATTTTTATGTTCTGATAATTACAATTTATAATAGTTCTTGTGATTTCATAGCCAATCTTTGTTCTAACACTAATATTAGGTACTGAAATAGTACTCAAATAGTCACAATCACACCAACAGGTGAACATTTTCACCTGCAATGGTCATTTACTATTGTCTATAAATATATAAGAAGTATTTATAGATCCCAGCAATGTTTTAGACATCCTGGAGTATATATGAAACTTCTTAAAGAATGGTGTTACAACAATTGTCAGATAACTACTGATAATGTGTGCAGGGAACCCTCGCTTTGTTTTCACTGTCTGTATCTGTCTATTTATATGTCTTTCTATCTGTCTGTCTATCTATCTGTCTATATATCTGTCTGTCTATTTATGTCTGTCTGTGTCTGTCTATCTATCTGTCTAGCTCTGCTTATCTGTCTTTCTGTCTGCCTGCCTATGTGTGCCTGGAGTATAATATGAAACTCCTTGAAGAATGGTGTTATGACAAGTGTCAGATAACACTGACAATCCAATGAGATTGATGAATGTGAGCAGGAAACCCTCGCTTTGTTTTCACTGTCTGTATCTGTCTATATGTCTGTCTGTCTATCTGTGTTTATCTATCTGTGTCTGTCTATCTGTCTGTTTATCTATCTGTATCTGTCTATCTGTCTGTTTATCTATCTGTATCTGTCTATCTGTCTGTTTATCTATCTGTCTGTCTATCTGTCTAGCTCTGCTTATCTGTCTTTCTGTCTGCCTGTGTGTGTGTCTTTCCTTCTGCTTGTCTCAGTCTCAGAGTGTGGCTCGTAAACGAACAGGTATTATACACGATGCAGAAGTAACATGACAAAGGGTATTACTTGCCAGTCATACTTATTATGTCTTATATCTACAAGCATTGTATAGCACTTTGCCTGGAATTTTTGGGTTATCCTAGGTAATTTACACTATGTACAGTCATCCCTCGGTTTTCGGTTTTAATCCGTTCCAGATGGATCGGCTAAAACCAAAATCGGCGAAAACCAAAACTATTTTCCCCATAAGAAATAATGGAAATTCAATTAATCCGTTTCAGAAACCCAGAAGTTTGGAAAATTTTTTTTTTTGGGGCCTTAAAGATAGATTTACATGCACAAATGAATGAACTGAATGTGGCACTTACCTTTATTGAAGACTGATGTTGCTGGATGGGAGAGAGGGAAGATGGGAGAGGGAAGAGACCCTAATTTTTGGAAGGGGAATCCCCCTCCATAAGGACTCTAGGTACCAAGTCCTTATCCGGGGTCACTTCCCTGCATGCCTGCTACACTCCCTCCCTGCCTGCTACACTCCCTCCCTGCCTGCACACTCCTCCCTGCCTACTACACTCCCTCCCTGCCTGCTACACTCCCTGCATACATGCTACACTCCCTACATACATGCTACACTCCCTGCATACCTGCTACACTCCCTGCATACCTGTTACACTCCCTGCATACATGCTACACTCCCTGCATACATGCTACACTCCCTGCATACATGTTACACTCCCTGCATACCTGCTACACTCCCTGCATACCTGTTACACTCCCTGCATACATGCTACACTCCCTGCATACCTGTTACACTCCCTACATACATGCTACACTCCCTGCATACCTGTTACACTCCCTACATACATGCTACACTCCCTGCATACCTGTTACACTCCCTGCATACATGCTACACTCCCTGCATACCTGTTACACTCCCTGCATACATGCTACACTCCCTGCATACCTGTTACACTCCCTGCATACATGCTACACTCCCTGCATACATGCTACACTCCTGCATACCTGCTACACTACCTGCATGCATGCTACACTCCCTGCATGCCTGCTACACTCCCTGCATTCATGCTACACTCCCTGCATGCCTGCTACACTCCCTGCATACATGCTACACTCCCTGCATGCATGCTACACTCCCTGCATGCCTGCTACACTCCCTGCATGCATGCTACACTCCCTGCATGCCTGCTACACTCCCTGCATGCATGCTACACTCCCTGCATGCATGCTACACTCCCTGCATGCATGCTACACTCCCTGCATGCCTGCTACACTCCCTGCATGCCTGCTACACTCTTAAACTCCATCGTGTTTCTCACTTTCACTATCATATTTTTCTATTATTTCTTCATTTCTACAGTGTTCCTCACTTTCTTTACCAAAGAAGTGGCACTAGGAGCTTTCTTTGGGCCCATGGTAGCTTATTTAGTAGTCACACACAATAATCAAGGCCCAAAAACAATGAATTGTTAATAAATGTTTTGTATAAACTCCTGGGGTGATGTTCACTCAAGCGTAAACAATGCTAGACTGCGTGACAATGTGCGTGGGTGGCGGGCCTACGGCCTTTGTATGTGCGCGGCACTGGTGGACAGGTCCCATACGGTCGGCGAAAACTAAAACAATCGGCGAAAACTAAGACAAATTTTCCCTGAAAAAAGTCGGCGAAAACCAAAATCGGCAAAAACTGGGACAAGCGAAAACCAAGGGATGACTGTATATTAACTGTACTTGTGTGTACATGTGAGAGACAGAGAGAGAGATATTACAGATATATATAGATAGACAGAGATATAGGACAGATAGATATAGACAGAGATATAGACAGATATAGACAGAGATATAGACAGATACAGACAGAGATATAGACAGCCAGAGACAGCCAAAGCCAGCCAGCCTGCCGAATACATAAGAACGTAAAAAAGAAGGAACACTGCAGAAGGCCTACTGGCCCATGCAAGGCAAGTCCATGTCACCCCCTGGCTTAGACCAATGATCCACCTAGTCAGGTCACATCCTCTGAAGGAAGGAGCATGGCATCAGACCTAGTAGCACAAGCTAGTCAGGTCCAACACACACCCACCCACAGCCACTCATGTATTTATCTAACCTATTTTTACTTTCCTCTTATAAGGGGAGTGTTAATGCGACATGACATCAGTGAATCCCCAGTGTTTGCCACACTATTTGCTCTAGCTGGAGCTCAATTGAACTGGTGCTCCCACAAGGTACTAAGTGGTCCAGGATTTTTTTAATACTGCGCACACTGAGGGCACAGACCCATTCTCTCATGTCTAGGCGACTCAGGCCTATGGCACTAAATTTGAAGGAATGAAAAATAAAATGTTGATCTACGTTCAGAGCCGTACGCGTACAAACGTATATCTACGCATACAAACGTATATCTATGCGTACAAATGTATATCTACACGTACAAACGTATATCTACGCGTACAAACGTATATCTACGTTTGGACAGTTAAAGGGTTAATATAGTATTCAGAAATTCATAACTATGAACAAGATAACCTTCTTGAAAACTATATGACACTTTACCTTAGATTCTTTGTAGGTTGCCATGCGAACATAATTCAAAAACACCAAATGATGTATACTTTCAACAACAGGTCTAGAATAATCATCCAAGATAACATCATCGTACCATCTGAAACCATTGGTGATGTATGATTCCAAACACTCATGGACTGCTGGGTCATACACCATTTGAGACCAAAATCTGATAAAAAAAATTGAATTATTAATTCCTAGTATGACTAAATATGTGATATTGTCCAATCAGACAGATGGGGTTCTTCAAGACAGATTTGTTACTACAAATTATATAGACTGTTGAATGTTACGAATATCAAAAAAATAAGGTCAGACAGTATAAAAGCAAATGGTAATATGAGTAAGAATTGAAAATAAGGGTAATGAATGAATAGTCACCAGAGGTAATCAAGATATTTTAGATTGGTTTAAGTGAGATGATGATCTCCTTAAATATGCAGTGACTGGCTGTCAAGAGTTAGTATATTATCTGTGATCAAGGACACACATCGACCATCTGAGGCCCTAAGCTATGTAAAGTTTTAAGAGGCCCAAAAAATTGAATATCAAACTGGGTAACAGTTAGGGGTTCTATATTGTGGTTTAGTTAACTGTTGCAAAAATTCAACCCTGCTAATGATGCTTTTGTATTACCTGCAGGGTGAACTAAAAAGAATGGTAAAAAATATTTTTTTTCCATGCTGACTGTTTCCCTTCAAGGCAGGGTGACCCCAAAGAAGGGAACACTTTAACCATATTCAATAATGGTCTTGCTAGGAGTGAATGAATGAATGAATTAACATCATGTTAAACTACTTTCTCTTAACGAAGTCTCCAAGGAACTCCATAGGGGATAACTTACTTACCTGGAGCATACCTTGATGGGGGATACCTTGATGGGGATATCTTCATAGGGGATACCTAGTCAATTCATATTTCATTAACTATTAATTTTAGTTTTGTGGTTAACCTTTAAGTAAAGCTTAACCACAAAACTCCCAGTCATATTTCAGATTGCAAGCAAAGTACTTCCCACCTCCAAAACTCAAGTCTATCTCTTTTTTAAAAACTGAGTTAAGGTGGACTGCTTCGTAGCGCAATTTCTTCTAGGCAGATATTAATGTTCTTCCAGACTGCAGACTTCATCTAGGTTTGGATTCGTAACCTCCACTATGTGGACCAACTGGTTAACAAGTATGAAAACCTGAGCCAGCCTCTTTGTGGGCAGCTGATGTGATTCCATAAGGACATCTGCCTCCCTTTGTGTCAGCCTTAGAAAATTCTCTAGACAGTTTTTCTTCATGGTCTTACTCAAATATTTATATTGAAACCTCCCATATATCAAGGTTTGAGTGAAAAAATACCATAAATCATTTAACTATGAAAATTAAACACACAAGTACATGTTTATTACTCACTTGTGATGGGGAAGGCTAAGTAGAGTCTGCAAATCTTGTTCCAAAAATTCCATTTGTTCTAGCCATGATTCGCGAGCTCCAGGAGGAAGAACACCGTTATCTTCAGGGAGTGGAGGTGGAACATACTTGATATAGGTACCCTTCTGTATCCAGGCTATGTGCTGCATTGGAATATAGTCATCAGCATAATATAACTAGAGCAATAAAGTTAAGTTTTCTAGTTCACTGACAGGAAGAATTGTAAACCTAATCTTGAGGAGAGAGAATATCTTTTACATATACTAATGTATGTGGGCTTGAGTAGCCATGTCAGCAAACTAACCCCACAGCAACAGTAATATTCTACTGTGTGGCGTGTGAATTTGTTAGTTTGAGATGATACAGTGTCAATTTACCATCATCTGAATTGGTGATAAACTGACAACTCAAATTATCTCAGTGGTGTTGTGTGCCTGACTGGTTACACAGTCAGTCTGCTACAATACTACTATGTTGGGTAATTATTATTGTATTTGTGGTAAAACAATGAACTCATGGGGGATGGGGGGTCACACAGCACCCGAGAAATGGAAAATAATCAAGATTTCATCCAAACATGTGGAGGGTAATTCTGGTTTCCTGGATTAAGAGCCCTTCACCTTTGAATGGTATCCTTAGGAATAATACCCATAGTCGTGAAGCCAATGCTTCTAATCATAAATTTATACAGTGGAACCTCGGCTTACGAGTTTAATCCGTTCTGTGACCTTGCTCATATCCCGATCTGCTCGTATGCTGAGTCAATTTTCCTCATTTAAATTAATTGAAATGCCATTAATCCGTTCAAGCAGAATTCCTGCTTTGGAGGTAGGGCAAAATACACTTCAATATAATGCTAATATCAACTCTACAGCTTATTTATCTATCACAATTCATCTAATATGACATAACAAACAATATAAATAACATAGAAACCTGATATATACTCTAAAATGAATAAAATATGTCATTACGTATGTGACTACGTAGTGGTGGCGGCGGCAGTGGAGAGTTTATTGTTTGGAGACAGGACAAAATACTACTTCAATATGACGCTAATATCAACTCTTACGGCGTATTTATCTATCACAATTCACCTAATTCGACATAATAAACAATATAAATAACATAGAAATCTGATACATATATACTCTAGAACGAATAAAATACGTATATCATTATGTGACAAGTGGTGGCGGGCATTCCCACTCCCGCTCTGAAAACGTCTTCCCCATCCTTTCCCTTCTGAGGTGTTATTATAAGAGAAAAGTGTTTGTGAGGCTAACTGCATTAGATCACTACTTTTATAAGGAAAACATAATGTAAAGAAATAAACTGGTGTACGTACACCATTTACCTTGGAGAAGAGATGCTGGTAAAGGTTGATGGTGGAAAAGATAGGCAGAGCAGCGTATGCTGTCAGTTCATTTTGTTTCATCCTTTTTCTATCGCTTAACTTAATTGCTACACTCTTAATGCTACACTTACTGTAATGCCCTTTGATAGCGCTATAGCCTTTACTGACTCATTTTGCTTTAGTGCATATCATAGAAGTGCTACGTTGGTACTCACTCGCCACATCCTTAACCTTAACACCTCGTTTGTGTTTTTCTATGATTTCAAGCTTTACTTCTATGGACATCATCCTCTTTTTCTTCTCAGCACTGTCCTTTGCACTTACTTTCTTAGGACCCATGGTTAGAAAAAAGAAATTTGGTGAAATAACTGCACAAAACATAAGCAAAACGCAAGAATTCCTTCCACCTCGAATATGCACACGTGCACTTGTGATGGTAAGCTTTGTTGTGGTACTCAGTGTGCCATCTTGTGGTGGCGTTCTGGAGCTCACTTGTTATTATAGTATTATTATAATTATTATAGTATTATTAGTATACTATTATTATTATTATATGTACGTATTATATTATTATTACGTACATATTGTTATAATAATTATTATTACTATTATTATTAATTTAGGGAACTGGAGAACAGATACACTTCCCTAGATCAAGAGCCAAACCTCCCTTGAGGGGGACACTCGCATCCTGAAATTTTACTCGTATCCAGAAACAAAAAATCGACTGAGCGACTGCTCGTATCCTGAAAAACTCGTATGGTGGGGCACTTGTAAGCCGAGGTTCCACTGCATTATTAATTTTCAATAATGTTTTTTTTTTTTTACCTCAACGGCCATCTCCTGCCAAGGAAGTTAACCCAAAGAAAAAAAAACAGGTTTTAGTCCCAAGAAGCTATATCATATTTTGTTCATTTTTTTCAAAATGCAATTCAAGTTGCTAAATACGTACACATAAGGTCCTGAAATGATGATTTTTTTTTAATGTACATACAGTGGACCCCCGGATTACCGATGGCGTTGGATTATGCTAAATTCGGTTAGCGATACATTTTTCCATAAAAATATTGGCTCAGTTTACGATGATCCGCTTGGAACGCTATTCATCTTGGACACATACACGTGCCCTGGAATGGCACAACGCGCTATCCACAGTCAGTGTGCCATTGTTTACCAGCGAGTGAGCGCCACCCCCGCCACCCACGCATTCATACCATACATTTTGTCATTATTCCATTGTTTTTAGTGCTTGCAACTGCTAAATAAGCCACCATGGGTCCAAAGAAAGCTCCTAGTGCCAGCCCTGTGGTAAAGAGGCTGAGAAATATGGTAGAAGTGAAGAAGGAGATAACAGCAAAATATGAAAGTGGAGTGCGTATCGCTGAGCTGGCCAGGCTGTATGGCAAAGCCTACTCAACCATCGCTACCATTGTGGCCAAGGGAAATAAAATCAAGGAAGCTGTTGTTGCAAAAGGTGCAAATATGATCACAAAACAGAGATCGCAAGTGCTGGAAGATGTGGAAAATTTGTTGTTGGTGTGGAACAACGAGAAACAATTAGCAGGAGATAGTGTTACGCAGGCAATAATATCTGAAAAAGCAAGGCAGGTGCATGATGATCTCGTCAAGAAAATGCCTGCAACGAGTGCTGAAGTGAACGAATTTAAAGCCAGCAAAGGCTGGTTTGACAGATTTAAGAAGCGTAGTGGCATACATTGTGTTGTGAGGCATGGTGAGGCAGCCAGTTCTGACAAAAGTGCGGCTTAAAATTACGTGAATGAATTCAAGGGGTACATAGAGGCTGAACAATTCCAACCCCAACAAGTGTTCAATTGTGACGAAACAGGCCTGTTTTGGAAGAAAATGCCAAACAGGACCTTCATTACACAGGAGGAAAAGGCACTGCCAGGACACAAGCCTATGAAAGACAGGCTAACTCTTATGCTTTGTTCCAATGCCAGTGGTGATTTCAAAGTGAAGCCTTTACTGGTGTATCAATCTGAAAATCTCAGAGCATTTAAGAGATGCAGTGTCGCCAAGGCTAATTTGTGTGTGATGTGGAAGTCTAACAGTAAGGCATGGGTCACGAGGGAAATTTTCTTGGATTGGTTCCATGAAGTGTTTGGCACCAGTGTGAAGAAATATCTCGAGGAAAATAATTTGCCACTTAAGTGCCTCCTGATAATGGACAATGCTCCTTGTCATCCTCCAGACTTGGCAGAGCAAATGGTGAAGGATTTTAAGTTCATCAGAGTGAAGTTCTTGCCCCCTAATACCACTCCTCTCCTTCAGCCCATGGACAAGCAGGTCATTTCCAACTTTAAAAAACTCTACACCAAAGCAATGTTTCAAAAATGCTTTGAAGTGACCACAGACATGAATATGACCCTAAAAGACTTTTGGAAAGATCATTTCCATATCCTGCATTGTGTAAACCTTATAGGTAAGGCATGGGATCAAGTGACTACAAGGACTTTGAACTCTGCCTGGGAAAAATTGAGGCCAGACTGTGTCCAAGAGAGGGATTTTGAAGGTTTTGGGGCTGAGACTCAAAGCCCTGAGCCTGAGCCTGTTGTGGAAGAAATTGTGGCACTGGGCAAGTCCATGGGGTTGGATGTTTGTACTGAGGATGTGGAAGAGTTGGTGGAGGAGGACAATGAAGAGATAACCACTGAAGATCTGCAAGAGCTTCAACAGCAACAGCAACAACAGACCACAGTTCAGGAAAATGGCTAAGAGGAGGAGGAGGAACAGAGATGGAGGAAGTTGCCTTCTTCAATGATTAAGGAGATTTGTGGAATGTGGACCAGGGTGCAAGGCTTTATGGATGAATATCACCCTAACAAAGCTGTTGCAGGCCGTGCTGGCAACCTGTACAATGACACTGTGGTGTCCCATTTCAGGGATGTTTTAAAGAATTGCCAGACACAGAGCTCCCTGGACAGATTTTTTGTGAGAGAGGGGTCCAGTGACTCTCAACCTGGTCCTAGTGGCATTAAAAGAAAAAGGCCAGTAACCCCAGAAAAGAACTTGCCACCTGCAGTGTTAATGGAAGGGGATTCCCCTTCCAAACACTAGCAACTCCTCCATCCTCCCCCCTCCTCCCATCTTCCACACATCAACAACTCTGCAATAAAAGTAAGTGACATGTTATTGTACTTTTATTCTTAATATATCATTGTTTTCTGTGTCATTTAATATATATTTATTGTACAAATATATTTTATTTTAATACTTTTGGGTGTCTGGAACAGATTAATTTTATTTCCATTATTTCTTATTGGAAAATAGATTCGGATTACGATATTTTCGGTTTACGCTAAGTAAAGTAAATTTTATTTCATTGCAGATTACATAGGTATTACAATATAAACTGAGTGCAAGGAGAGTCACTGACATGCCATGGCATTAGGGGCAGCTTAATCTAGTAACTTAAAGAATATGTACATAATATTAGAGAAATTTATTGAGTTTATTCTAGTTAAAATTTGTTTTCAAATTACAATATGATGATATTACACTGTTAAAATTATTAATCCTCTGGAACGGATTAATATTGTAATCCGGGGGTCCACTGTATACAGTGGACCCCCGAGTTTCGTAAACCCCGGAAATCGTACATTTATGTAAGTATAATATTGTAAGTGCTTGTGGAAAAGTATTTTTGGGGGTCTGAAATAGACTAACCTACGTGACATTTTTCCTTAAGGGAGTAAATTCGTTCGGTAATGGCACTTGAGCAGACTTCAGGAGTGAAGTTTTTACGAAACTCGGGGGTCAACTGTACTGTACCAGCTGGCGTCCGTGTGAAACACTAGATTGTGTGTATCAAATAGCAGAAAACAGCTAATAAATGGGACTAAGGTACAGTACTTCCATGAATCAGTTGGAATACTGTATGATATGCATAATCCTGTATACAGTGGTATCTTGGTATACGTCCGCTTTTGAATAAGTCCAACTTGGTATACGTCCTGTTTGGACGCAAAAATTTTTGCTTGGTATACGACCTTTGTTTGGAATACGACTTGCGTGCTAGAACGCGATACCCTTGTTTACCTCTCTCTCGATGTGGAGGAGTTAGTGGAGGGGCACAGGGAAGAGCTGACCACTGAGGAGCTGCAGGAACTTGAGGAGGAGGAGCACAAGACTAAGATGGACACACACTCTTCAGGTTCGGAAGAGGAGATAGAGGAAACCCCTACCTCATTAATCAAGGAAATCTTTGCCAAATGGATGGACATCAAAAACTTTGCAGAGAAGTACCACCCCAACAAAGCCCAAACAAGCCGTAATAGCATTGTCTGGAATAACCAGACAATGTCACATTTCCGAAACATTCTGAGGAGAAGGCAGAAGCAAAATTGTTTAGACAGATTTTTAGTAAAAGTCAAACCTGGTGAACTTCAACCAGGTCCAAATAGGAAAAAGAGACAGAAAAGAGAAGGGGATTCTCCTTCCAAACAATAACATTTCCTCCTCCTCCCTTCTCAGCACTATCCTAGTAGGCACTTGACTCTTTTCAGCAAAGTAAAGCGAGGTTAAATTTACATTTATTTCATCTAATTCTACTGCATTTATGTATGTATTTTAGTATTAAGCAGTGTTTAAATTACATATTTTAGTATTAAACAGTGTTTAAATTATTTTATATAACCCATCAATGTATAATATGCCAATAACATTAGGATTTTTTCATGGGAACGGATTAATCGTTTTCCCTATACATGTACATATTTCTTATGGGAAAATTTGTTTGGTATACTCATGGCAGTTAAGTTTCTGGAGGTTACATGAATCTTGAAGCTGAGGAAAATAAAAAGTTTTGAATGTCTGAATTATTTACACACAATATTGCCTAATCTGCTTAATAATGGTATTCTTAAGAAAGAATGAGCACATTTTGAATGAAATCTTATGGTTATTTTTTCAGTTTACAAGATGTGTGCTGTGGCTTCGTTGGTAATGCACTTATCTCATACACTGAGTGTCTGAGGTTCAATCCCCTGCATGGGTGGAAACGTTGGACATGTTTCCTTACACCTGCTGTCCCTGTTCACCTAGCAGTAAGTAGATACCTAGGTGTTAGTTGACTGGTGTGGGCTGCATCCTGGGAGACATGAATAAAGGACTTCCGTGTAAATAAGACAGACAGTCCTCAATGACGCACTCGACTTTCTTGGGGTATCCCAGGTCAGTACGTATGTCCTTGGGTAGCGAGTACAACATTCAGTTCTACTGAATGCGCTACTCTTAAGAATTGTGTGGTTCAGTGCCTGACCAACCAGGATGTGGTTCGTACATCGGTCTGAGTGCGGCCAACGGTAACAACCTGGCTGATCAGGTCTTGGTCCACCAAAAGGCCTGGTCACAGACTGAGCCGTGCCTAACACTATGGGTTAAAAATCCAAAGAAATCTTATCTTTATCGAGACCAATAAAAAAGTGAAAAAATGAAGGTATCTGCAAAAAGGCTTTCAGTAAAAATGTACAATCAAATTATGTAGATTATGAAGAACGTGAATTCTGGGGTTTAGCTGTATAATAATCACCAGCTTATACATGCAAGTCCATGTACAGTATTAGCCCCCCCTTTTTTTTTAAATGACAAACAAAAGTTACCGAACTGTGACCTCACTTTTTTATTAAATAAAAGATAACACATTATTACTCACCAGTGCTGGCACTCGTTTATCAACAATGCCTGCACCACCACATGTAATAAATTTCTTATCGAGAGGATCCCCAACCACTTCACCCTCGTCCTGAAGTAAAAGAAAGTACTATTTACAATAATTTTCTAAACTAAAATATACCATTTTACAAAATTGAATATCATACATAACATTAGTTAAAAAATATTGCATTTCAAATATAATTTATACAATATTGTATTCTGTCATTACTTATTAACCATGGTAATTTAATTAATGAATAGATCACAATTACACAGCCTATTGTACAAGGGTGGCACCAAACAAAAACAAAACAAAATAAAAGTTTATTTGTTTGCAAAGGTTACAATGTGTGTTTACATTTCATAATTTGATTGGTACAAAGAAAGCCACTATCATGCCGAGGCATTTTGGGCACAAAGGGAGACATGGGGGACTTCAGTCATCAAAAATTCCCTCTGCCCCTGCCCCAAATCCTCCCAAATAAAAACAGTAAATATGTAATGCTAATACTGCTGCTTCAAAACAAGTCTCCTAGCTTTCCTTCCAAACAGACAGGTATCCCTAAGCCTCCCCAGTATGAGAATTCCGACTCTGCCCGTTTTCACACCAGTGTGCCTTACAAAGCTACTCTATATGCTGTCTTTTTGTAAATGCTATTAAAGAAAGTTCATTGATGACTAAGACACATGTGCAACACCTGGGTATCTTTAGTAAGTAAGTTTATTCAGGCATACACAAATATAGTTACATAGATTATCATACATAGCAGCATACGGAGGGCCCGGGTTCGATTCCCGGCAGGGTGGAAACATTTCAACGTGTTTCCTTACACCTATTGTCATGTTCACCTAGCAGCAAACAGGTACCTGGGTGTTAGTCGACTGGTGTGGGTCACATCCTGGGGGACAAGATTGAGGACCCCAATGGAAATAAGACAGACAGTCTTGGATGACACACTGACTTTCTTGGGTTATCCTGGGTGGCTAACCCTCCGGGGTTAAAAATCCGAAGAAATCTTATCTTATCTTATTATGTGTAGAGAACCTAGGATAACTCAAAAAAGTCAGACAAAGTGACTTATTTCCATTGGGGTCCTTATTTCAGAAAAGATACCCAGGTGTTGCACACGTGTTTTATTCATCAACTTGCCAGTGTTGTGTATTGTTAATACTAGAACACATTTTTTACCATCAATATTATACCTATAGGGGTCATACAGCCCTTGAGGATGTCCCGTAGCTTGATCATTAGCGCACTCAGCTCACACACTGAGGTCTGGAGTTCGAATCTCCTCCGGTACAGCTGGAAAAACACTAGGGTCGTGTTTCCATAAGACACCTGCTGTCCCTGTCCCTGTTCACCCATCAGTATAAAATGGGTACCTGGGTGTTAGTCAACTGGTGTGGGTCGCATCCTGGGACAAAACTGACCTTATTTGCCTGAAATGGTCAGCATAACAAGGGGCTTTCTACATAGTAATATGTCATTGATGTCAGCTAGGCCTGTATACCTTGTACATGTACTTGTAGAAATAGAGATAGTATAATTAAAACTAAGCACTAAACCCACAGGGTCACACAGCGCTGAGCATTTGAGGAATGAGAAGCAATCAGGCATGATTCAAGGAAGGGTGGGCAGCATTAAGTCCTTGAATCAAGGGCCCTTGATCAGCATGAATAAAACACCCATGAAAGGTAAAAAAAATTATATTTACGTGTTAGTGCTAAACCATAAATGGTCATATATCATTTGGGGAACTGGAGGCAATTAGGGTCGAGCTAAGGGTAGAAAAGTCCAGTTCCCTGAATCAAGAGCCCATCGCCAGCATCAAGGCACCTCCATCAAGGAGCATAAAGGGTAAATCAAAGTGTCCACTAACCTTCCTCTTCTCACAGACGTTAGTGTTCCTCTGTCTGTCACATTTAGGTCTGGCACCGCCCTTGGGTATGGCACCAGTGTTGCTCATGGCTGCTAAATACCCAGGCTGCTGTGCGGAAGAACAGCTGCTGGATCACGGCTACACTCACCAACACAATGTACAAACATCTGTATTTATACCCTCAATAAGGCTCACTTTGCAGTGACACCACAAGTTGTAATGTGCTTTCAACAAGCTGCTGTAGCAACTTTGTTATAGCTCCCAGCTGGGGATGAATTATCTGGTGTGACTCCCCCGTCAATATGAACAGACTGTACTATCTTGCACCAGTTCAAAACAAGTACAGTAAGTTAGAGCCACGGTGGCCGTGGCAGCTGCAGCAGCAGTGTTATTATCACGGTCAGTAAATTGTTGTTGCTGTTGGGGTTGTTAAGGACCATCAATGCTTACATATTATGGAGTCTTGGGCAAGTAAATTGCAAAGTGTATTGATTTATAATTGCACAATTTTTAGATAATTACAATTGCCTTACATAATTATATATGTAAAAATTACTTAGGATAACCAAAACAAACAAAATCAAAGTGATTTATTTCCACTGTGGCCTTTGAGTCTTGACTCCTTGCAAAGAAAATATTGCCAAATAAGAGCGGTAATTATAAAGGAATAAACTTTTTCTCCGGAAAGAGAAATGGGAATAATAAGTTCTTAATTAGTTCAGGTGGATTGCCTACTTGAACCCCGGCAGAGCCGGACACCCGCATATCAGAGTCAACAACAACGGAGTTTTCTGTAGCTTGGAATGTATGAAGCACCGACCAGTTGCCGGAGGGATGATGGTGAGGACAAACGTTCATGAGAGAAAATAGAGAAAATTCGTCACTGATGCATAAGGCAAGAGTAGAGTGATAAGTCCACATTCCACCAGGCAGGTCCAGCGTACAAGTACATAGGTCGAGTAGACCTCAGTCCTAAACACCGGCAGTCAGACCCCCTCACTGCCTGAGTCAGCACTCCATCAACACCGGCGCTCAAGTCACTGTCAAGGAAATAACACTGATACATTGCTAGATCAAACTAAATTAACAAAAGAAACACATTTATCCCAATCTATCTATATACATTCATTAAGAAAACAGCAAAAGCGGCAAAAAAAAAAGGTCGACAGTAGTCACCGCTATATTGTATTCAGCAACATGATCAAGCACACAGATTGTTATATTCACAGCCCCCCCTCCCCCCAAAAAAAAATAATAATAAGGGAAACTACCATTATTTCCAGCCACAGCATGACCTATACCTTCCCACAACAGCAGCAGCACAAGCCACAACTTCCACGGTACCGTGTCAATAGCTTGCATACCATTATGCAACCCTCACAAACATTAATACTAATTTTAAAGGCATCTAAAACAATATACATATAGATATGTATATTTAAAATATGAAGTTTCAACCAATTATAATTGTTAAACATGAAAATCACGTGTAATGTGACTGAGAGACTCATGTGCTCGATGGAACTTCACTTCAGCGTTCGTGGATTAACATTCTTTTAATATTAATAATAATAATAATAATAATAATAATAATAATAATCATGTTTATTCAAGTACAGGTACACATAAATAGTTACATACATTATCATACATAGCAGCATAGGCGTAGATTACCTAGGATGACCCAAAAAAGTCAAAGTTACTTATAATTTTGGACATATTCTGAAGCCAGAATATGTGGCCAATATAGAAGCTGAGAGCCCTCATAGCTGTGGAAGAGTTTCATCCCAGGTATGGAGCAAATGTGAAAATCATGATGATGATGATGATTCATTACCTTTGTAACTTGTCATGATTGTGACCAGATCTACCTGGAGTTCATTTCCTTTATAACTTTTTCAACTATCAGAACTTTGGGGTTCAGTCCCTGGCCCCATTATGTACCTCTGTAATCTTTTGACTACCGTCCACAGGATGGGTATGGGCTGCATAATAAAGATATTAACCTAACTTTGGTTGAGTATGCCGCACCCTTACTTGCTCGATGTGTCAGACAGGAAGGAAGTTTGGTGGACTGGAAAATTTGCAAAACAAAGCGACGAGTAAGATTATCCTAGCATGTTGATGTACCACCAAAATACTCAACATGTGGAAAGAATTTGATATTGGAAGCACCGGGAATCGTGTCACTGCAAGACATGCCCTTGTGTTAATTTACTTCGACTCATCCAAACGTAAGTAAGTGAATTTACTTACACGATTCATTACCTTTGTAACTTGTGAGTTCATTACCCTTGTAACTTGCTCAACTATCAAAACTTTGGGGTCCAGTCCCTGGACCCATTATGTACCTCTGTAATCTTTTGACTACCGTCCACAGGATGGGAATGGGGTGCATAATAAAGATATCAAACTAATCATTCAAACCTTTGCACAGCAGATGGGCATTTCTTCAAAATTAATATTTTAGTGGAGTATGGTGGTTATTGTCACAGGGTGTGCATTGTGTCACCTTGCTGAACTTACTACTCTGGCATAAGTATTACTCAGAACAACTGCCACAATATTTCATAACAGAGAACATTATGATCCATGTTGATATTATTGAGCGTATATCTGGGTGTGCGGAGCTCACCTAGCACACCCAGATATACGCCCCTGAAAATTATGTACCTCTCCCGCCCACAAGATGAGTATTGGGTGCATAATAAAAATATTAAACTATGCTCGCCTTTAACTGGACTACAGGAACCTCTGGGAGTTTGTACCACTAGCTGATGTAGACCTAACCGATTGTAAGCTTCGCCAGAGGAACTAGTGTCACACCTTGCGCCTTTTTTTTTATTTCAATCAGGGGGAAGCGCTAAACTTGTAGGGGGCATACAGCGCCTGGGGAATGGGAGGCATCAAGGTTCGATCCATGGAAGGGGAAGAAAAGTCTATTTCCTTGAATCAAAAGCCTCTTGCGTGGACACTCCGTCATTGTGTGTTGTAATGTGGAGGAAAATCCTGAATTCAGAAGCAATTCATTTACACATGTTCAAAAAATATCAGTATTATCTCCATAGTAGCATATTACCAGCCATTCTAAAAATAATACCCTGATTTTTGCCAATTGTGAATACCCCATAACAACTTATCGAAAATAATCACCCACAAGCTACATTGTAATCTCGTTACATTTTCTAGGTCAGCAATTTCACATGTCTTGAAAGGTGCAGTTAGTGTGCAGCAATATTCCAGCCTAGATAGAAGAAGCGACCTGAAAAGTGTCAACATGGGCTTGGCATCCCTGGTTTTGAAGGTTCTCATTATCCATCCTGTCATTTTTCTAGCAGATGCGATTGCTACGGTGTTATGGTCCTTGAAGGTGAGATCTTCTGACATGATCACTCCCAGGTCTTTGACATTAGTTTTTCGCTCTATTGTGTGGTTAGAATTTGTTTTGTACTCCGATGAGATTTTAATTTCCTCACGTTTTCCATATCTGAGTAATTGAAATTTCTCATCATTGAACTTCATATTGTTTTCTGCAGCCCATTTAAAGATTTGGTTGATGTCTGCTTGGAGTCTTGCAGTGTCTTCAACGGTGGACACTGTCATGCAGATTCGGGTGTCATCTGCAAAGGAAGAAACTGCACTGTGGCTTATATCCCTGTCTATGTCCGATATTAGGATGAGGAACAGGATGGGAGCGAGTACTATGCCTTGTGGAACACAGCTTTTCACTGTAGCCGCCTCAGACTTTACTCTGTTGACTACTACTCTTTGTGTCTACTTGTTAGGAAATTATAGATCCATCTACCAACTTTTCCTGTTATTCCTTTATCACGCATTTTGTGTGATATTACACCATGGTCACACTTGTCAAAGGCTTTTGCAAAGTCTGTGTATATAACATCTGCATTCTGTTTGTCTTCTAGAGCATCCAGGACCTTGTCGTAGTGGTCCAGTAGTTGGGACAGACAGGAGCGACCTGCTCTAAACCCATGCTGCCCTGGGTTGTGCAATTGATGGGTATCAAGATGAGTGGCGATCTTGCTTCTTAGAACCCTTTCAAAAAAATTTATGATATGGGACGTTAGCGCTATTGGTCTGTAGTTCTTTGCTATTTCTTTACTGCCCCCTTTGTGGAGTGGAGCTATGTCTGTTGTTTTTAGTAACTGCGGGACGACAACAGTGTCCATGCTCCCTCTCCATAGGATGTTAAAAGCCCCTTCTTACTGTTCTTGATGAACACGGAGTTCCATGAGTCTGGGCCTGGAGCGGTGTGCATGGGCATGTCATTTATTGCCTTTTCGAAGTCATTTGGCGTCAGGGTAATGTCAGATATGCTTGCGTCTGCCAAGTTCAGTGGCACTCTCATAAAAAATTCATTTAGGTCTTCGACTTTATATAAAAATTGTCCAAAGAGAATTTCTCAGAGTTTAGAGTACATACTCCAGCAGCTAATTTGTTACACAAATTTAATGTCAAGTTTGAACCTCAGTGCGTTCATGATAGTTCTACTTTTCCTTGGGTTGAGGCTATATAAGGAGGAGGCAAATTGTCTTGTGGTGTCAGTCTGGTTTCACTGTTCGCAATGGGATGGTTTCTCGCTTTGCCTCTGTTGGTTAGTTACAACACGATCCCCATCTCTGTGAAGCACAGTGATATCTTGACGCTTATGGTTATTATACCTGTAAGCGTTATAATCATGAGGAAGCATTAAAACCGCAGGGATCATACCGCCTATGGAATGGGCGGTAATCAGGTTTGAACCAAAGAAAGGGAGGATATATCCAAATCCTTGCATTAAAAGCTTTTCAACACCATCAAGTATTCAATGGGGTAAAGTAATGATGTATTTGCCATTTCGTCGGTATAGTGAAAGTGACAATTTTCTTACCTGTGGCGACTATAATGTTCTTACATTATGTGGCCCCATTTTCCATTTTACAAGTGAAGATATCACAAATTGTTCATGCTTGATTTATTAACAAGGACTTGGTTGCAATAAATTACGTTTTTTTTTTTTTTGCCTAATGAATCAACGTGCTTTCCATTTTCTCTTAAATTAGACTAGTGAAAACATGGTACTTATTCTTTTATATAAATGATCTGCTTCTCATTTTCTGTCTTACGTTCTATAGATTTAAAAACAGTGGAACTGAATAGGTTTTTGTAGTTTGTTAGGTTCAAATCCCATCAACAGCACGTGAGTCATTAAAGACGCAAATTATCTAGACACAAATATCAAGAATAGTTTAATCAGCGAATCAGGGATTAAAATAATATATGCAATTAAGGAACGCAGTGTATATACACAGATATATACTATACAGATATACGCACCTCTCAGTGTATATATAGTGCCTCTTTTGTAAGAGTCAAAAGCCACAGTGTAATGCTCGATTATGCTTTTAAAAGTTTCAGTCACAAATGAAAAAAAAAAGTTCGATTCTTACTGAGGCAGAGATGATCTCACATTAATTTTGAGTGAGTGGGCTTAGAAGTGTTAGCGGTAATGACGGTAGTAACACGCAAACAGAAAAATTGACTGCATACTGCAAATGCATTTTACTATCTATTAAAATAGATTTTTAAACATGGGAATGTAATAAGAACACCAGAAAAAAAAAACGGGGAAAAACGTTTGTAATTAAAATCTATGGACATTTACGAGTCTCCAGAATTAACATTGTCCCAGTAATCTTTTTTTTGTTTGTAGTACTCTATTCATCTTAGTTACTTGTTGTGGCTAGGCCAACTAACTATGGAGTGAACTGAAACCATTTTAATAATCAACTATGCACTGAATCTTGTTTTTTTAATGGGGGCGAAAACATAGGTCTGGGGGCCAGCAGATGCTTATCCATGTTTCTGTACACCTAAGAACATAAGAAAGAAGGAACACTGCAGCAGGCCTACTGGCCCATGCGAGGCAGGTCCAAGTCTCCCACCGGCTTAAGCCAATGCCCCGACCCAGCCAGGCCAGGTTACACTCACGGCATCTGACCTAGTAGCACAAACTAGTCAGGTCCAACTCACACCCACCCGCACTCACTCATATATTTATCTAGCCTATTTTTAAAACTACACAACGTTTTAGCCTCTATAACTGTACTCGGGAGTTTGTTCCACTCATCGACAACTCTATTACCAAACCAATGCTTTCCTATATCCTTCCTGAATCTGAATTTATCCAACTTAAAGCCATTGCTGCGAGTCCTGTCAATACTAGATATTTTTAGCACGCTATTTACAACCCCTTTATTTATTCCTGTTTTCCATTTATACACCTCAATCATATCCCCCCTAATTCTACGCCTTTCTAGAGAGTGCAGATTCAGGGCCCTCAGTCTATCCTCATAGGGAAGATTTCTGATACATGGAATCAACTTAGTCATCCTCCTTTGTACGTTTTCCAGAGCATTTATATCCATTCTGTAATACGGTGAGTATACCTGGAGAGAATTCCAGGGGTCAACGCCCCCGCGGCCCGGTCCGTGACCAGGCCTCATGTAGATGAATGGTTCAGAGAACCGACGAGTTATAAATTAGACACATATGCAACACACCTTTCTACTTTGTATTGGACTGATGAAGCCACTGTGTGGCGAAACGTTTCCTCAATAAAGATACCCAAGTGTTGCATATGTGTCTAATTTTTACCAGGCCTCATGTTGGACCAGAGCCTGATCAAGCCTGATCAAAATTGTGCAGCATAATCTAGATGAGGCCTAAACAAGGATATATATAGTTGAAGAACAACCTGAGGACTCCTATTATTTATGCTTTTTGATATAAAGCCAAGGATTCTGTTCGCTTTATTGCGAACACTTATGCACTGCTGTCTTGGTTTTAGATTACTGCTAACCAGAACTCCTAAATCCTTTTCACCTAGCAGTAAGTTCCTGGATGTTAGTCGAATGCTGTGAGTTGCTTCCTGGGGAAAAAAGGATAAAGTGATTCCAATGTAAATAAGCCAGACACAGTGGCTTCACTGGGTTTTCCTGGGTTACTAACTCTCTATGTTAATAATCCGAATAAAATCTTCTCCTGGGTCATCACTTGACTGAGATCCGTGTTAGGAGAGACTGTCTTGTAATAATGTTGGTAGAATTACTAACAATATGTTTGATAAAAGGACACATGGGAGCTTTGTCAAGCCGTTACAAACTTGACAAAGCTCCTGGAGAGCGAAACGTTGCCACAATAAAATGTCACATTAGTTGCACATGTGTCCTTTTATCTAACAGAGACTGTCTTCTTTCCTGACGAATAAAACACCCTCCCTGCGTTTGGCGTTTCTTATATTTACATTTTAATCACTGCCCTACATGATGCATGCTGTTTGTACAATACCCTTTGTGTGTGTGTGTGTGTGTGTGTGTGTGTGTGTGTGTGTGTGTGTGTGTGTGTGTGTGTGTGTGTGTGTGTGTACTCACCTTTTTGTGGTTGCAGGGGTCGATTCAGAGCTCTTGGCTCCTGTGTGTTTGTCGGGCCGAAACGTCGTCGTAAGCTCCTCTTTTATATGTGCGGGTTGTGTGTGTATTGAACTACGTCTATGTAATATTAATAACCCATTCTCCTTAAACACACACACACACACACACATACACAGTTAGCCCCGGTGGCCTAGTGGTTTAGAGTGAAAGTTTTATCTTCCAATGTTGCTGTGAACTTCTGCCAAACTCACTCTAATATCTACACACAACTACGTCTATGTAATATTAATAACCCATTCTCCTTAAACAAATACACTAACAGTGTTTAAAAATGAACCACAAACCGTCGTAAGCTCCTCTCTTCTATGTGCGGGTTATTTGTGTATTGCTGCTACTATTACTGTTACTGCTAGTATTACTACTGCTACTATTACTACTAATAGTAATTATTATTATTATAAAATAAATTCTTTAATTTGTAATAGCACGTTTACCTTAGGACAGTCTGCCAGTCTACCGTACGCAAATAACAAAACTGAAAGTTCCTTCATACATCAACTAAAACATCCACTTTCTCCATGGCGTCAAGTACTAATAATTGGCTTCTTACCCCACATCAACATACATCTCATACAAGCTAGGTACTGCACACACGAAGATATATATATATATATATATATATATATATATACTGAAGAAAAAAGCAGGTGCTGAATAGGCTATTACCGGGGGCAACATTTCGCTGTGTAGAGGTTTATTGATGACCTGATAAAGGTCTATACAAAGCGAAAAGTTGCCACTAAAAAGCCTTGTTTTGCACTTGGCCTTTTTTCATAGCTGTACAGAATTTCTGAGCACAGACTACCGTTCAGGTTTCTAGGGTAGAGCGCTCGGCTCGCAACCGTAAAAAAGGGTTCGATTTCTGGGTTGAACGCATGGGTTTTTTAAAATAGGAAGGACTCCCGGTAATGACCGATCATACTACTAGGCTTTGCTGCCTTGTCCTGGGTTTATAACCATCCTGGGTTTAAATAACCCTAAGGATTTGTATAAATGGCTTAGAAAACCGACAAGTTGGAGTGAACTCATCGAGTCCAGGATGAGGAACTGATTACCTAAACTCTTCATTATCCTACATCCTTCTCTGCATTGGACTGAAGAAGCCACTGCCTAGCGAACAGTTTCCTGACTAAAAGCATCTAAATGTTGCAAAAGTGTCTCATTTACGAACCCTAAAGATGTCTTCTCCCATGTTTGAAGTCCCTGTGGGTTGTTCAATCTCTCGTATGTAACATAGAAAGGTAATAAACGTATTTAAAAATACGACCAGATGAAGGCAGAGTTTGCGTAACAATGAAGGTTGGTGTGACGTGTGACTGAGGGCGCCAGGTGGGCTATAAGCAGCTAACATTAAATAGAAATTACAGTCATTAACCAAGTTTCATGACGGCACATCCGACGTACTGCACATACTCTCAACACAGTACTGGCACCTACCATTCTCTGGCTCACTCGACGTTTGACTAAGAAAAAAAAAAAAAAAAGACTATGAAGCTATCTTTCCCATACTTGGCTCTTAAGTAGTTATATATAAATTTATGAAGCGTTAAACCCGGGTAGGTCACTCAGCGATGGAGGCTCGATCCTCAGTCCGTTAGTCAGACTATTAGTGATCGCCACATACATTACGCTAATATAAATTTTTACTCTAGCTACGACTGCCTTGCACTTCATTCACTGCAGCAACCTATATACAAAACATAGGTAATATACACAAGCGTAGTGCCATTCATTCTTGTACTGCTTCTAATTTAATCAGTTGGCGTATGCTGTCAGTGGCCCTATAAACCCCAACAACAACATAATCAGTTGCTTATAAAAGCCTTAATATATTATTAGTTACACCTATGTAAGGTAAGCATAATCCAGCTTGCTAGGCTGAATACAAATTGAATTAAAAACTATGGAAGAAGTATGTGAAATAAAATATAGTAGGCAAAGAACGATGATAATTAGTATATTACAGTACCCAGTCATCCGGGCTGTGCTTGGTAAGTCGGTTTGTGTTACAAAACTCTTCTTACTTCTCCCGAGGATGGTAGAGAGTTAAGGTAATGTATTCTCGTTTAACTGTTGGCCTGTTTTGGACGGTTTCGTAATAAGAAATTGTAATATTAATTCGGGATTGCAAAACAAATAACTAAAATTTAAAATCTTTACTATAAAGAAGTATTTCAACCAGCATATTAATATTGATAAATCAACCTTATAAGTTCGGACTTTGCATTATCTTCACCAATTATCTCAACCACAAGGTAACCTACAATGGTTACCAAGACTTATTCAGTAAGCTGAACCATTAATTCACCAGAGTATGGAAGAACTTGTAAGTGACAGACTTAATAAAGGAAATCAACTAAGAAAGGAAATCAACCACCGGAGAGAGAGAACTTGATATGTCTCCCATGAGAGGTCAGCGGGTAACTGCCTGAGGTCAACCCCACAGCCCAAACATTGGGTGTGATGACGTTGACTCACAGTGGTACGGCAGACACAGGCAGGTAAACCAGTGAGCCGATAACATTTCCCCTTGTGGAGAGCCACCCACAACTCTCAAAAATAGATATAAATGTTGCATCCTACCTAAGACATAGCTAAATCAAATAATAGTATAAAGTAAGATATTTTCATTTTAGCTAATAACGGAAATATCTCCAATATACAATTATGATAATAAAATATACACAATTGTGGGGAATTGTGAGAGATAAGTCTATCTGGGACACCGCCACTAGCAATAAACAAACTCCCAGGGAGATGACAGGCTCGTATAATTTTACCGCAGTCATTCCCTTTAAGGTATGTGAGAACTTTACCCGCTCCTGGCCGCACCGAGGGGGTACCTTCAATATTCTCGTTAGCCCACTGCACTCTGGACCAGTATAAATAAATCTGAGAAGATCATTTATTATAGTTATGTTATATTAAATTTAAGTGGACTATATTGGTTATTAAACAACTGATCACTCCGGAGAAGAGGTAGAGAACACTTAGTTAAATTAACATGACCAACACTCACCTAATTAACAGCATCATAGCAGTGTATCGTAGATCGTTGACCTAGCTAAAGTACATCTACTGTGCGTAACAATATCATTGGCCAATAACAAATACGCAAGCAGAGTACTTAGCTTTAGATGAGGGAGTCGTTCCGTTGTTGACGTCCTCCTGCGATCTGATTCGATCGCGATGGTATTAGCTGTCTCGTCGAGTCAAGGAAGGTTAATTTCCGTGCACTCTTATACGCCCACGAGACCGAGCGTTAGTTAACATGTGGTTGGTCGGGTAGCGAATCAGATCCTCTCACTAATCCGACCTTTTGTACTGTTTATACGTATAACTTTACATATTACGTATATCCCGGCTTAATGCCCCACTAGTTTATACACATTCACAGTCTCGATACTTGAATTTCGAGTAGATAACTTGCGATATGTTAGTTCATTTCAATCACATCCAATATGGCGGTCGGGGTATGGCGTACCCAAGCCAGACCCGCTCGATGCAATCAACCCCTGATTATTTACAACTCGGTTTCACTATATTCACCATTTCCCAAAGTCCATCGAATATATTTCAGTCTCTTCTGAGATGAACTCCCCCGCATCAGGGTTACGACTTTATCCTGCCGTATGGTCATTTCACTCAGTTCAAATAGGCCTATGACCGCGTCACTCGCCGGCGGCACCTTATTTCACAATTATTGTCCTATTACTGGACCTCCTGGACCGATTGTCCCACTTTATATTCGCCGCGGCACTGGATATTCCTCCACATTACGAAAGGAGGTAATTAAATCCGATTTGGCGGGCGGAATCTCCAAATTTTACTGGCCATACCGACTTGAACTCTGATGGGTAGGCTGGCTGTCCACTCACTGCCCATTCCCCTCTACCTCCTCCCTGCCCAGCCTCTTCCCGCTTCCTCCCCGCTGGTATGATGGTTCTCTATTACATACCCCCATGTACCAGCGGTACATTAAGGATATCTGTTCATATTGGAAAGTTTATCAATTACAACTTTCGGAAAATACCAATATTTTCCACAACAATATTAAAAATGCAAAATGTTTAAATAAACAGATTAGTTCAGGGTTCTCAACAGTTTGTGTGTTGCCAGAAGTAACAGCCTGGTTGGTCAGGCCCTGATCCACCTCGAGGCCTGGTCATGGACAGGGCCGCGGGGGTGTTGACCCTCGGAACACCCCCCAGGTATCACATGGGCCTTTCGTCAATATTCAAATACAGACTGAGCACCAGAGAACTCATTGACAATTACTGACTGATGTAATCACTTGGGTAATGGTATCAACACTGGCTAACAGTCAAGGCTTTTAATCAGTTCCAGGTTTGTTAAGTTCCAGGTTTGTCAGACGGATATATGACCAATAAACTTTCTCCTGAGGTGGATGGGGGCAGAGAAGCCATACTCTCTCCAGCTGTGGAATTTCGGGTTAAATATAGAATAAAACGTACGTTTGATATTTTCGCCTCTTAGGTGCGCCTTTAAAATGTATATTATAATTTCGATTGGAGAATGTTGTGAGGTGTTAGTTTCAAATTATTATTATAATCCTGGGGAAGCGTTAAACCCGTAGAGATTATACAGCACCTGTGGTGGAGGCGATGTAAGGTATTCCGACTCAATACAGGGAATTGGAGCACAGATCCAATTCCCTATATAAGAGCCCCTCACCAGCGTCAAGGAACCTTCCTTGAGGGGTTTAGGTTAAAAAAGGTGAGATAATACGAACCGAGGAAATACAAACACACACACACGTGTGTGTGTATGTGTGGTCTGAGACCAGGCCACGTGGTGGATCAGGGTCTAATCAACCAGGCTGTTACTACTGGCCGCACGCAAACTGACGTACGAACCACAACCCGGCTGGTCAGGTACTGACTTTAGGTGCCTGTCCAGTGCCTTCTTGAAGACAGCCAGGGGTCTATTGGTAATCCCCCTTATGTTTGCTGGGAGGCAGTTGAATAGTCTTGGGCCCCTGACACTTATTGTGTTGTCTCTCAGTGTACTCATGGCGCCCTTCTTTTCATTGGGGGAATGTTGCATCTCCTGCCGAGTCTTTTGCTTTCATAGGGAGTGATTTTCGTGTGCAAGTTTGGTACTAATCCCTCTAGGATTTTCCAAGTGTATATTATCATGTATCTCTCTCGCCTGCGTTCCAGGGAATACAAATCAAGGGACTTCAACCGTTCCCAGTAATTTAGGTGCCTTATCGTACTTATGTGTGCCGTGAAAGTTCTTTGTACACTCTCCAGGTCGGCAATTTCGCCAGCCTTGAAGGGGGCAGTGTATTTGCAGTATGGTTTACTAAAGTTTTGCAGTCACGCTAATAAAGTTAAAAGATTTACACATGTAAGCCATATTAGACCTGAACTTGTATTGATAAACTCATGATCCATATCATTACGTGGTGAAAAATATATCTTTCTATATGTCTGTTAAATGCTTCAATAATCGGTTTTCAGGTATATTAAATGACTATTTCTTCTGCAGGTGTACGTGTATGGGGCTGTAGCTGAAGACACCTTGGTAAACAACCTGCATAACTTTGCCAGACTAGGATATGATGGCACCAGTGAGACAGATCACGTGAGTCCTCCTTACCCTTACTACGACGTCAGCGAGAAGGTCTAAATTTCGCCAAGTCACCAACTGGACAAGACCCGGGCCGGGAGTACCGACTAACCTCATGAAATCCAATCCGCAAGACGACACATAGACAGTAGCTGCTATGAGACGAGATGGGAAAATAGTGAAATCAGTGCAGGTGGAATAAAATGACAGCGTAAAGACATTTGACGACGAGGGAAGTCAGCTAAAACCGATATCATAAAAAAAAAAAAAAAAAAAGGCGACGACGTAAACACAAAAAAAAGAAACGACTATACTATTCATCTACTTGGGTTTGAAGGAGTTGAGTCATAGCTCCTGGCCTTGCCTCTTAACTTGTTTTCGACTGGTTTCACCGGTTCCTGTCCTTCAGGGCCCGATCATAACAATTGCACTCTTGAAACTCTGCAATATTTGTCTTCAACTCTTCATCTAGAATTAAAGTGACTAAATGAGATATAACTAAAAAGAAGCGACAAACAATGTGGCAGGGATAACACTTACACTGACGAAAGACAAATAGAAAAAACAAATTGATAAAAACATGGAAAGCGCACTGGATGATACAAAGAACTGGTAGACAATGAAGAGGTGTTAAACGAGGGAGACAAAAAACGAGGACGACGAATAAGACTATTTAAAAAATGACAACAATAACAATGACATTAATAAAACGACAGAAAAGAGACAAAATGGCACAAAGATATCAAACTAACAAAATAAGGAGATAACTCTCACCCAATATGAGATTATTGGGACCTCTCCCATTCACTGTGGGAATGTTGGGATATCTCTCATCAACTAGGGAGTGTTGGGACCTCTCGCATTCATTATGGGAGTGTTGAAATCTCTCACCCATTTTGGGAGCATCGAGACATTCATCTCTCATCCACTTTGGGAGTATTGATAGCTCTCTTACTCGCTTTCGTAACATTGGGTCATCTCTCAATATATAAATATTGGTACATCTGTCATTATAGTAGTATTGGGACCGCTTTCACTCTGTGTGGAAGCATTTGAGACCGATCTCACTCAATATGGTAGCCTTAGGGACTCTCTCTCACTGTTGGCTTATTAGGACATTTCTCAAACTCTGTTGTAGTATGCTAGGACCCACCTGTGGTGCTATGATCATCATCTTAGCTTAGTATATCATGGTCATCTAAATTAAAGTGAGTAACACTTATCTGGAGTATACCTGGAGAGGGTTCCGGGTTCAACGCCCCCGCAAACCGGTCTGTGACCAGGCCGCATGGTGAATCAGGGCCTGATCAACCAGGCTGTTACTGCTGGCCGCACGCAAACCGACGTACGAACCACAGCCCGGCTGGTCAGGTACTGACTTTAGGTGCTTGTCCAGTGCCTGCTTGAAGACAGCAAGGGTAATCCCCCTTATGTATGCTGGGAGGCAATTAAACAGTCTTGGCCCCCCTGACACTTATGGTGTTGTCTCTTATCGTGCTAGTGGCACCCCTGCTATTCATTGGGGAGGATGTTGCATTGTCTGCCGAGTCTTTTGCTTTCATAGGGAGTGATTTTCGTGTACAAGTTTGGTACTAATCCCTCTAGGATTTTCCACGTGTATATAATCATGTATCTCTCCCGTCTGCGTTCTAGGGAATACAGGTTTAGGAACTTCAAGCGTTCCCAGTAATTGAGGTGGTTTATCGCAGTTGTGCGTGCCGTGAAGGTTCTCTGTACATTTTCTAGGTCAGCAATTTCACCTGCCTTGAAAGGTGCCGTTAGTGTGCAGCAATATTCCAGCCTAGATAGAATAAGCGATCTGAAGAGTGTCATCATGGGCTTGGCATCCCTAGTTTTGAAGGTTCTCATTACCCATCCTGTCATTTTTATAGCAGATGTGATTGATACAATGTTATGGTCTTTGAAGGTGAGATCTTCCGACATGATCCTCCCAGGTCTTTTACATTAGTTTTTCTCCCTAATGTGCGAGACATCAGTGATGGATTATTTCGAATTTATCCCCATACTAATTATGACACACTCACAATGCTTTCCATGGTACCAAATACTAATTATGGCACATAATGTTTTCATTAGTCCTCCTGTATTAATTATAGCACATTTTGGTCAAAATTATAATTGTTATCTTTAAATAAATAATACTTGTGATGTTGCAGGATACGGAGCAGTTCACCTTCTCCCACGATGTCAAGCAACCCACCTTCGGTAACTTCTACGGTCACAGGTCGCGTCGCGTCGGAGACCGTGTCGACGGTCGCTACTACATTCTCCTCCCTGACCGTCGCCTCATGACAGTCAGCTACTACGCCGACAGCACCGGTTACCACCCCACTGTGTCATACAGCTCCGTCCAGCACACGGGAATGTTCCAGGACTTCCTCTTCGACACCGAGACTAGAGAAGGATTAGGTGCCACGATATCTGAGGGTACCACTTCCGCTGTCTTACTGCCGGTCTCGGCGACATTCAGTAGATCTACTGAATCCAGCGACCCACTGGCTGCGAGTAAATCGGTCTCAGGAAATCGTGAGACTCGAGTAAAGTCAGGGGTCGAGATATCAAGACCGGGAGAGACCTATACAGGCTTTGTGTATAACGCTCTGACTACTACACAACCAAGAGCAACGACACCTTGGCATACAGCTACACCTCCTCATCACAGACTGACAATTACACATCCTAGACAGACACATCCATCTCCTAGATCGACAACTCTAAGCCAAAGACCGACACATTTACCTCCAAGACAGACTACTACATATCCTAGACCGACAACTTCAAGCCAAAGACATACAACTACACCTCCTAGACCGACACATCCACCTCCTAGACCGACACATCCACCTCCTAGACCGACACATCCACCTCCTAGACCGACACATCCACCTCCTAGACCGACACATCCACTTCCTAGACCGACACCACCTCTGCCGACACTCCACCTCCTAGACCGACACATCCACCTCCTAGACCGACACATCCACCTCCTAGACCGACACATCCACCTCCTAGACCGACACATCCACCTCCTAGACCGACACATCCACCTCCTAGACCGACACATCCACCTCCTAGACCGACACATCCACCTCCTAGACCGACACATCCACCTCCTAGACCGACACATCCACCTCCTAGACCGACACATCCACCTCCTAGACCGACACATCCACCTCTAGACCGACACATCACCTCCTAGACCGACACATCCACCTCCTAGACCGACACATCCACCTCCTAGACCGACACATCCACCTCCTAGACCGACACATCCACCTCCTAGACCGACACATCCACCTCCTAGACCGACACATCCACCTCCTAGACCGACACATCCACCTCCTAGACCGACACATCCACCTCCTAGACCGTCAACTACACATCCTAAACCGACAACTGCAAGACCTAGACCGACAACACGTCCTAGATACTCAACTTTGGGTTCTGTACCTACACCTGCGCGTCCAGTGCCCACAAGTGCGCGATCTTCACCCATCTCTACACGTCCTGTGCCCACAACTGAGCTCCCTCTTATCAATAGCTATTTGCCACCACTAAGAGAGTCAACATCCTCCTTCCAATCTTTGACTTTGTCTGCTCGTCCGAGCTTCCTTCCTCCACCACGAGGTAGCATTTCCATTGTCTTCCCGGGCACCAGCAACGACGGGGTCGCTGGCAATAGAGGTACCGACAGCGGGGCTGCCGGCAACGGAGGGAGCAGTGGGAGAAATAAGGAAAGAGGAGGTGAGAGTGGAAGTAACAGAAATGGAGCGAGTTTTTCGCCTCCAGTAACCAGTAACGGAAACCCCAACAATTATGCTGAACAATGGAACAGTGAAGGTGCCTTTGGAAGAAGAATTAACAGGATGACTGTCAACGAGAACAACGGAAACGCCGCAGGCCAGGGGAATATCGTTAACAACAGTGGAAGCAACTCAAGGAACAGCAACATTAACGCCGTCAACAGCAAAAACAGCAACACTAAATATGGCAGTCCCGGAGAAGGCACGACTAACGAAATAATTAATAGTCTTGTTGTTACCAAGTCTGTTAACAGTAATTACAATGGGTGGGTTAACACTAAATACAGTAGCAATGAGAGAAACGCCAATGCCGTAAAAGCCAGTAATTCAAATAGCGCTAACAGAAATAACGACAATAACGATCAAGGTGGAGAAAAGGAGAGTTATAAATCACTTCAGCCATCGGAAAAAAATCTGTCTCAAGCTGCCTTCGGAAGAGAGACTGCGGAGAATGATATCCTCTTTGACACTGGAGTTTCACTCTTTGAATTCAAGAAACTGCCAGTTACTTCAACTGCTGCTATAAACAGTGATGACATGACAACACAAGCTGCCTTCTCGGCCACGAAGAATTCAGCTACCGCTAAATCTATAATAACAAGATTCCATACAGCAGATTCTTCGATTGGTAGATTCAAAGCTACAACAAAGGTACCGACAACACGGGTACCTACCACCCAGTCCACCAGGCTTACTCTTGGAGCATCTACAGCTCCTAATGTTTCATTCAACCAGCTCACCAGTCCTTCTTCCAACTGGGATTTCAAGAAATCAATTACCATTACACCCTTTCTTACTGCCGCCTTCTTAGCCACAGATGATTTAGATATTACATTTCTTCCCACCCGGGCAGCTACCACTAGTTTCACATCCCCTAAATCTAGAATAAGCAGACTCGATACAACAGGTTCCTCGACTGGTAGATTCAGCACTACAACAAAAGCCTTGACAACACAGACACCTACCACCCAGTCCACTAGCACTAGACCTACTCTTGGAACATCCATAACCCCAAAGGTATCACTCAACAAGCTCGCCAAGCCTTCCAGTTGGGATTTCAACAGATCAACCACCGATACACACTTTCTTAGTCAGGTTAACAACACATTTGTTACCAGTTCGACTGGACAGAGTTTCAGCAGAGGCACAACGGACTTTTCGAGAAGTAAATCTCAGGTCCCCAGCTTGAGGTCGTCGAATGCCCCTAGCAGGAGTATAAGACGACGTCCCCATAAGATGACGAAGAAGCAAGAACACGACAAAGACGTTGTCTCCACATACATCACTATTCCAGGTTTAACATCATCATCAGACGCTCCTTTGCACCAAGAACGTTCAAGTGACAAGGCACTGCCATCTTCCAAAATAAGGACGCTTTTTCAAGAACGCCTAACTGACACACAAAGAACATCTCAAGGAGGTTCAAATGGAAAGGCACAGCGGTCTTCCACACAAAGAATGACCTCTTTCCAAGGACACTCAGGCGACAAGGTACAGCGATCTTCCACACAGAGGACGACCTCTTACCGAGGACGTTCAAGTGACAAGGAATCGCGATCTTCCACACAGAGAACTACATCTTCCCAAGGAGCTTCGAGTGACAAGATACAGCGATCTTCCACAAAGAACACGACATCTTCCCAAGGAGGTTCGGGTGACAAACTACAACGATCTTCTACACAGAGAACGACCTCATCCCCACCACCTACCAATCCCTCCCTTACATTAACAACCCTCAGTTCATCGTCACGACTTACCACGACTCCAGAGCTCTCTTCATTCGAAATTTTCGGCATGAGAATCTAGTTTTGCTACGTGTCGAAAATAATATTGTGAATACCTTGATATCTAGTCTTAGTAATGTAATCATTAGTTCCGAAGACAATTATTTTGTACTTAGTCTGCCATTTAGAAATTAAAAGAAAATGAAAAAAAAAATATATATATATATATATATATATATATATATATATATATATATATATATATATATATATAAAGAAAAAGAAGAAAGTATATAAATTTCCCTTTTTGAATATGAATTAATATTATTGTAAGTTTTCCTTGGTTTTGTGATCCTTATCGTTCTACTTAATTATTATTATTATTATTATTATTATTATTATTATTATTATTATTATTATTATTATTATTATTATTAGTAGTAGTAGTAGTAGTAGTAGTAGTAGTAAGTAGTAGTAGTAGTAGTAGTGGGAAATTGTGAGAGAAGTCTATCTGGGACACCGCCACTAGCAATAAACAAACTCCCAGGAGATGACCGACTCTATAAATTTTACCGCAGTCATTCCCTTTAAGGTATGTGAGAACTTTACCCGCTCCTGGCCGCACCGAGGGGGTACCTTCAATATTCTCGTTAGCCCACTGCACTCTGGACCAGTATAAATAAATCTGAGAAGATCATTTATTATAGTTATGTTAGGTTAAATTTAAGTGGACTGTATTGGTTGTTGAACAACTGATCACACGGAGAAGAGGTAGAGAACACATAGTTCAATTAACATGACCAACACTCACCTAATTAACAGCATCATAGCGGTGTATCGTAGATCGTTGACCTAGCTAAAGTACATCTACTGTGCGTAACAATATCATTGGCCAATAACAAAGTAAACAGCAGAGCACTTAGCTTTAGATGAGGGAGTCGTTCCGTTGTTGACGTCCTCCTGCGATCTGATTCGATGCGATGGTATTAGCTGTCTCGTCGAGTCAAGGAAGGTTAATTTCCGTGCACTCTTATACGCCCACGAGACCGAGCGTTCGTTAACATGTGGTTGGTCGGGGTAGCGAATCAGATCCTCGCACTAATCCGACCGTTTGTACTGTTTATACGTATAACTTTACATATTACGTGTATCCTGGCTTAATGCCCCACTAGTTTATACACATTCACAGTCTCGATACTTGAATTTCGAGTAGATAACTTGCGATATGTTAGTTCATTTCAATCACATCCAATATGGCGGTCGGGGTATGGCGTACCCAAGCCAGACCCAGTCGATACAATCAACCCCTGATTATTTACAACTCGGTTTCACTATATTCACCATTTCCCACAGTTCATCGAATATATTACAGTCTCTTCTAAGATGAACTCCCCAACATCAGGGTTACGACTTTATCCTGCCGTATGGTCATTTCACTCAGTTCAAATAGGCCTATGACCGCGTCACTCGCCGGCGGCCCACCTTATTTCACAATTATTGTCCTATTACTGGACCTCCTGGACCGATTGTCCCACTTGATATTCCCCCCGTCACTGGATATTCCTCCACATTACGAAAGGAGGTAATTAAATCCGATTTGGCGGGCGGAATCTCCAAATTTTACTGGCCATACCGACTTGAACTCTGATGGGTAGGCTGGCTGTCCACTCACTGTCTGCCTATTCCCCTCTACCTCCTCCCTGCCCAGCCTCTTCCCGCTTCCTCCCCGCTGGTATGATGGTTCTCTATTACATACCCCCATGTACCAGCGGTACATTAAGGATATCTGTTCATATTGGAAAGTTTATCAATTACAACTTTCGGAAAATACCAATATTTTCCACACTGCGGCCGGGCAGAGTTCGTTGTTAGACGATTCAAATTGTATCTCGTAAATTTTTGCGACTATTTTGCACGTACACAATCTTGCTGTTTTTTGTTACGAATCCACTGCAAGGATACCTCATTATCAGACCAAATTATGGTGTCGCTAATATTTATCTCCGGCAATTTACTCCGTAAATAATCAGCTAATTTGACACCCACATAAATGGCGGTTAATTCCAACTGAGGTAAAGTACGTAATTTAATTGGAGCCACTTTAATTTTAGACATGACAAGAGAGATATCTTTATCACATTGAAAATAAGCGACTGCTCCATACGCCAATTTAGAAGCATCGCAAAAATGTGGAGTGTATTTTCCACTCCAGAGCGTGTTACACACCGCGGAAACTCCAACATTGGAACTCTCTCATAATCACCAATTAATTCTTCCCACCTGCTAACGAATTCCTCAGGTAGGGTTTCATCCCAAGCACACTTCTGCTTCCATGCCTCTTGTACCAATAATTTCCCTCGGATTGTAAGAGGCGCCACTAAGCCTAGTGGATCGAAACATTTTGAAACTTCAGCAAGTAGGGTTCTCTTCGTTAATTTCTTGGGCATACTATAATTATTAGGCTTTAACGATATCAAGTCTCTTTCAGTATCCCAAGTCAGTCCCAATACATTGCTACACCCAGATACTTCATCGCCGGGATTATCTTTATTTATTCGGTCCTTTAACCTGGACGAATTACTGTTCCACTCCCTGAGCGGCATATTTGCACCTTGCATTATGTCATTAGCCCCTTCATATATCTTCATTAGCTCCTCTTCAGTTGACGTCACCCCAGGAAATTGTCCACATAGAATTGTTTACTCATTATTTCACTCAGTGGACCACCTGTACGTTTAAGGTGCGCATTTATCGTCGCCTGAAGTAAGAACGGACTAGAAGTAGCCCCAAATAAGACACTTCTGAATCTGAAAGTTTTCAGCGGACTAAGTGGATTGCTAGGATCCTCTGGCCACAGAAATCTTGTGTAATCCCGATCCGTCTCTTGCAATCCCACTCTCAGGAAAGCTTTACTTATGTCTGCCGTAAAGGCATAACTATTAACTCTGAAATTTAATAACACATCTCCCAATTTCTCCGTCAGCGACGGACCTGTCATTAAACAATCATTCAAACTAGGTACATTTTTATTACCCTGGCACTACAATTAAACACGATCCTCAAAGGAGTGGTTTTCGAATCCTTCTTCACTCCGTGATGAGGTAAGTAGTGGCCATAAATATTGGCTTGCTCAGGGGGTACCTCCTCTATGAACTGATTATTTAACTGTTCATTAATGATCCCATTATAAGCAGTCAGCAATTCTGGTGTCTTACTCAATTCGTGGAGCTGGGCCTTTAACTGACCATACGCCATCCGGTAATTAGTGGGTAGTTCCGGATGGTTTAGCTTCCATGGGAGTCGCACCCAGTATTGTCCAGACTCAAATTTAACATCCTTCAGGTATTGTTCCTGAGTGAAGGAATCATCTGGACTTTCTTCATTTACATTAATCCCCACTGTCCAGTTCCCACAATTTATGCACTGGTTTAACAGCATCCTCTGTAGAAGAATATTTACACTGGAATGACGTTTCATGAGTAAGGCACACCGTGACTGCATTTATGGCTTCCTCCAGTCATTCATTACTGCGAGGAAGCCTGCCATAAATTACATGGCCTTCACCAATGTTGAGAAGAGTGACACCACCTTTCTTCGTCATACCCTTCACGAAGGTGGCATAATAGTCACTGCCTATCAAAACACTTACTGGTCCCACCGAGTCATTGCTTACTACGGAGGGTGCCAGTTTCACATTAGTCTCTCTGTGCTTGCCAGCCACATTAACTCCATTAAGTTCAGCCATGGTTATAGGATCAATAACCACTGAGGGTACAAATTAAATAGACCCTTTATTATTCATGGGCTTGCCAGCCACACAACTCCATTAAGTTCATACATGGTTATAGGATCAATAACCACTGAGGGTAAAATTAAATAGACCCTTTATTATTCATGGGCTTGCCAGCCCATTAACTCCATTAAGTTCAGCCATGGATATAGGATCAATAACCACTGAGGGTACAAATTAAATAGACCCTTTATTATTCATGGGCTTGCCAGCCACATTAACTCCATTAAGTTCAGCCATGGTTATAGGATCAATAACCACTGAGGGTACAAATTAAATAGACCCTTTATTATTCATGGGCTTGCCAGCCACATTAACTCCATTAAGTTCAGCCATGGTTATAGGATCAATAACCACTGAGGGTACAAATTAAATAGACCCTTTATTATTCATGGGCTTGCCAGCCACACTAACTCCATTAAGTTCAGCCATGGTTATAGGATCAATAACCGCTGAGGGTACAAATTAAATAGACCCTTTATTATTCATGGGCTTGCCAGCCACACTAACTCCATTAAGTTCAGCCATGGTTATAGGATCAATAACCGCTGAGGGTACAAATTAAATAGACCCTTTATTATTCATGGGCTTGCCAGCCACACTAACTCCGTTAAGTTCAGCCATGGTTATAGGATCAATAACCACTGAGGGTACAAATTAAATAGACCCTTTATTATTCATGGGCTTGCCAGCCACACTAACTCCGTTAAGTTCAGCCATGGTTATAGGATCAATAACCGCTGAGGGTACAAATTAAATAGACCTTTTATTATTCATGGGCTTGCCAGCCACACTAACTCCATTAAGTTCAGCCATGGTTATAGGATTAATAACCACTGACGTCACAAATTAAATAAATTGTTTATAAAGGTGATTCTCACACCTTACTCTTGCACAAATCGTAGCCACGCCTGTGCTAGCAATTAATTGGACTAATTGCTGTCCACCACACAATTAATTAACTGTGTACTCTATACTCACTTCCTATGATCAGTCACTTATTTATTAATTAATTAATTCAATAGTGATTAATTCACTAATCACATCCGGTTCGAAGGACCAACGGGCGCTGTGGGAAATTGTGAGAGAAGTCTATCTGGGACACCGCCACTAGCAATAAACAAACTCCCAGGGAGATGACCGACTCGTATAAATTTTACCGCAGTCATTCCCTTTAAGGTATGTGAGAACTTTACCCGCTCCTGGCCGCACCGAGGGGGTACCTTCAATATTCTCGTTAGCCCACTGCACTCTGGACCAGTATAAATAAATCTGAGAAGATCATTTATTATAGTTATGTTAGGTTAAATTTAAGTGGACTGTATTGGTTGTTGAACAACTGATCACACGGAGAAGAGGTAGAGAACACATAGTTCAATTAACATGACCAACACTCACCTAATTAACAGCATCATAGCGGTGTATCGTAGATCGTTGACCTAGCTAAAGTACATCTACTGTGCGTAACAATATCATTGGCCAATAACAAAGTAAACAGCAGAGCACTTAGCTTTAGATGAGGGAGTCGTTCCGTTGTTGACGTCCTCCTGCGATCTGATTCGATCGCGATGGTATTAGCTGTCTCGTCGAGTCAAGGAAGGTTAATTTCCGTGCACTCTTATACGCCCACGAGACCGAGCGTTCGTTAACATGTGGTTGGTCGGGGTAGCGAATCAGATCCTCGCACTAATCCGCCGTTTGTACTGTTTATACGTATAACTTTACATATTACGTGTATCCTGGCTTAATGCCCCACTAGTTTATACACATTCACAGTCTCGATACTTGAATTTCGAGTAGATAACTTGCGATATGTTAGTTCATTTCAATCACATCCAATATGGCGGTCGGGGTATGGCGTACCCAAGCCAGACCCAGTCGATACAATCAACCCCTGATTATTTACAACTCGGTTTCACTATATTCACCATTTCCCACAGTTCATCGAATATATTACAGTCTCTTCTAAGATGAACTCCCCAACATCAGGGTTACGACTTTATCCTGCCGTATGGTCATTTCACTCAGTTCAAATAGGCCTATGACGCGTCACTCGCCGGCGGCCCACCTTATTTCACAATTATTGTCCTATTACTGGACCTCCTGGACCGATTGTCCCACTTGATATTCCCCCCGTCACTGGATATTCCTCCACATTACGAAAGGAGGTAATTAAATCCGATTTGGCGGGCGGAATCTCCAAATTTTACTGGCCATACCGACTTGAACTCTGATGGGTAGGCTGGCTGTCCACTCACTGTCTGCCTATTCCCCTCTACCTCCTCCCTGCCCAGCCTCTTCCCGCTTCCTCCCCGCTGGTATGATGGTTCTCTATTACATACCCCCATGTACCAGCGGTACATTAAGGATATCTGTTCATATTGGAAAGTTTATCAATTACAACTTTCGGAAAATACCAATATTTTCCACAGTAGTAGTATATTCATTGGGATGCACAAAACCCGTAGCTCGATCGCTAGCGCACTCAGCTCACACATTGATGTCCGGAGATCGAATCTCGGTACGGCAGGAAAACATTATGGACGTGTTTCCATAAGACACCTGCTGTCCCTGTTCACCCATCAGTATGATTGGGTAACCGGGTGTTAGTCGACTGGTGTGGGTCGCATCCTGGGACAAAACTGACCTAATTTGCCCGAAATGCTCTGCATAACAAGGGGCTTTCTATATAGTAGTATGTCATTGATGTCAGATAGGCCTGTATACCATGTACTTGTACTTGTAGAAATAAAGATATTATATTATTATTATTATTATTGTACAACGCCTGGCAAGTAATCAGCTTTGATAAAAGGGGAGAGTAGCAGCTTCAGTTTCTTCGATCAAGAGTTCAGGCTGAAACACTTCATTAGATTATGTGCAACCATCTTATGTGATGGAATATGGCAAAAAAAAAAAACTATCCTGTATTCGAGGATATGACAAAACCCATCCTGTGTGAGGGGGATATGACAGGAAACCCATCCTGTGTGAGGGGGATATGACAGGAAACCCATCCTGTGTGAGGGGGATATGACAGGAAACCCATCCTGTGTGAGGGGGATATGACAGGAAACCCATCCTGTGTGAGGGGGATATGACAGGAAACCCATCCTGTGTGAGGGGATGTAACAAGAAAGTCATCCTGCTTAATGTAATCTGAGAGGAAAACCATCAAGTGTGATGGTACATGAAAGGAAATCCATCCTTCATGATATAATATGAGAGGAAAACTATACTGTGTCATGGAATATTAGAGGAAAATCATCCTGCAAGATGGAATATTAGAGGAAAATCATCCCGCATGATGTAAAACAGTATGGTTACCTAACACCCATCCTGTGTTATGGGCGTTAGGTATAATTCTTGTTTATCAACTTGTCGGTTCAGATAGTGAACCGACAAGTTGATAAAGAAATAATTCTTGCTCACACCATGTAAAATGTCGTATAATTCAGAGCAGCCGCACATTGTGGTTGCACTAATTGCGTTAGTAAAAACATTGTGAGGCAACAATGCCTCTCTCCAAGAACTTCATCTCTCTTAGTGTAATTATCATTGTGAGGACTTGAGCTGTGTTCCAACACCCACCTCTATGTACCGGAAACGAACATTAAATTTCTGTATTTACATCTAACAGTATATGTATTTTGATCAATTCAAATGACAAAAATAAATTTGAAAATGGTATAAAATACCGTCAAGTTGAATATTAAGACACATGTCCAACAGTTGGGTGTCTACATTGTTGAAATATTTCAATCACACCCAGCCCCTCCCACTCATATATCTGTCCAATCTCTCAGCTACCCAGGGTCCTAGCCTCGATTACCCTACACGGAAGATTCACAGAATATATTTGATGTTAATTTCTATGGGAATTATGAGCATTTTCTCGTCTACACAGCTCTAGCACACTTAACAACCTCACTGAAATTTTCACCTCTGATGCAGACTCCCATTTTGACTTTTTTGACGGAAATTAACCTGTTGCCAACTTTGATTCAAATTTTACTCTTTGCAGTAACAGCCCCACATCCCTCCCGCAGCGCTATATGACCCTTACGGGTTTACAGTTTAAATTTATTACATTATTATGATTCCACAATTAATTTATCCCAGTAAATCTGACCTTTTTTTTATGTCTAAGGGTAAAATAAGGTAGTTAACAACTTAAAACGTTAAGTTCGTTAATGTTCTGGCTTTAAAAGCACCATTATAACCTTCACTATTTCTAAGCCCTGTCTGACCTTACATCACAAGCGTGTAGTTCCCACCGAATTAAGCAACGGCAGTGTATTCTCCTCTGCCAGACGTTATCCTCTTGTTTACGTGATTGTATTATTAACGGATACGTAAATGTATGATATTTTAGGTTAAAGCAAAACATCCAAACTTATAATAACTAATACTATTTCAGAAAGTGACGGATGTAAATGCGATAGAAAACTCAGAAGTTATGCTGAGATGTGGCATCCCTTGAGGTAACAGTCACTCAGTGTGGAGTCGATGTGTTCAGGCCTGGGGACAGTTGGTCCCAGAAGATGAGGAGGGACTTGTACCTCCTCCCATGGGAGACATAGGTCTCATGACACTCCCAAGACAGGGAGCAAAGGCCGGGTCACCATCTGGAAAAGACCCGGGCTGGGAGAGTACCGGCGAATCAAGAACAATAACAAATCCATCAGTCTTGATGGACTAAATACATCAACTCCAAACTGAGAGACTGATTACCTCAAACTCCTTATTACGACCACAGGTGTAGACTATTGGCCTACACACCTTGCAGTAGCATCATAACCAATTAGGAATGACCAAAAAAGGTAGCAGAGAGAATGAGTGATTGTATTTCCTTCACCAAAATAAACTGGTATGTACAGTATTTACAGCTATGTACAATGAGGCAATCATAAGACACGGTGAGGACCGTAGCGGCCAGCAGTGAAGACAAATCAGTCATTTATTCTCTCTGTTGCCTTTTTTGCTTGTTCCTAATACCCCTCAAGGAAGGTTCCTTGATGCTGGTGAGGGGCTCTTGATCTAGGGATATGTGTTCCAGTTCCCTGAATTAAACCTGAATGCCTTCCACATTCCCCCACAGGCGCTGTATAATCCTATAGGTTTAGTGCTTTCCCTTTGATTATATTATTATTTGTTCCTAATAGGTTATCGTGCTAAACCACAATCAAAATGTCTCGAGTTCGATCACTGGGCTGGAGAAATATCTGTAATATCAGGAACCTGTAAGTTAGCAGACTGTTCTGGGTAACAGTATACCTGGAGAGGGTTTCGGGGGTCAACGCCCCCGCGGTTCGGTCTGAGACCAGGCCTCGTGGTGGATCAGGGTCTGATCAACCAGGCTGTTACTGCTGGCCGCACGCAAACTGACGTACGAACCACAGCCCGGCTGGTCAGTAAAATATTAAAATATTGCTATGCAGATTTGTTAGAAACAGCCTTGCTGGAAGTCATATATCAGTGTTTAAGAAAACTCCAGTCCTGCTGGAAGTGTTGGGTAAAGGGTGTACTCACAGCGTAGTGTGTCAAATGATGATATATAAAAATAAGCCTCAGCAGTAAGAAGATTCACGAAACGCCATAAACTAGCAGCTTTCTACTAGGCGTTGGGCCATATGGTGTGTAGCTCAGCTGACGCAGTTACAAGGAAGTAAAATGACGCAATGCACTCGCTCTTCTCTTCGCTTGCACTGGATAGAAGCAAAACAAGTTTTGCTGTTTCTTCAGCTGGAGTATACCTGGGGGAGGTGCTTCAGGGGTCAACGCCCCCGCGGCCCGGTCCATGACCAGGCTTCGCGGTGGATCAGCACCTGATCAACCAGGCTGTTACTGATGGCCGCACGCAAACCGACGTACGGACCACAGCCCGGCTGGTCAGGTACTGACTTTGTAAATCTCCCTCTTGAAGACTGCCAGGAATCTATTGGTAATCTCCCTTAGGTAAGCTGGGAGGCAGTTGAACAGTCTTGGGCCCCTGACACTTGTCCTTAGAGTACTCATGGCGAACCCTGCTTTTCAATGGGGAGGATGTTGCACCACCTGCCGAGTCTCTTGCTTTCGTAGGGAGTGATTTCCGTGTGCAGATTTGGGATTAGTCCTGTAGCTCGACCGCTAGCGCACTCGACTCACACTGAGGTCCGGGGATCGATCTCCGGTATGGCTGGAAACATTAGGACGTGTTTCCTTAAGACATCTGCTGTCCATGTTCACCTGTCAGTAAATTAGGTACCTGGGTGTTAGTCGACTGGTGTGGGTAGCATCCTGGGGACAAAATGACCTAATTTGTCTGAAATGCTCTGCATAACAAGGGGTTTTCTATATAGTATGTCACTGATGTCAGCTAGGCCTGTATACCTTGTACATGTAAGTGTAGAAATAACGATTATTATTATTATTAAGTGTATATTACCATGTATCTTTCTCGCCTGCATTCCAAGGAGTACAGGTCAAGGGACATCAACTGTTCCCAGTAATTTAGGTGCTTTATTGTCCTTATATGTGCAGTGAAAGTTCTCTATATTCTCCAGGTCTGCTGCCAGTAGTTCCCAATGGAGTCTATTACCCTGGGTAATTCCTAGTGGCTGCCATTACCCCTGGGTAGTTCCCAGTGGCTGTCATTACCCTGGGTAGTTCCCAGTGGCTGTCATTACCCTGGGTAGTCTCCAATGGTGTCTATTACCCTGGGTAATTCCTGTGGCTGCCATTACCCCTGGGTAGTTCCCAGTGGCTGTCATTACATTGGGTAGTTCCCAGTGGCTGTCATTACATTGGGTAGTTCCTAGTGGCTGCCATTACCCTGGGTAGTTCCTAGTGGCTCTCATTACACTGGGTAGCTCATAGTGGCTGCCATTACCCTGAGTAGTTCCTAGTTGCTGCCATTACCCTGGGTAGTTCCTAGTGGCTGCCATTACCCTGGGTAGTTCCCAGTGGCTGCCATTACCCTGGGTATTTCCTAGTGGCTGCCATTATCCTGGGTAGTTCTTAGTGGCTGCCATTACCCTGAGTAGTTCCTAGTGGCTCTCATTAAACTGGGTAGTTCCCAGTGGCTGCCATTACCCTGAACAGTTCCTAGTGGCTGCCATTGCCCTGGGTAGTTCCTAGTGGCTGCCATTACCCTGGGTAGTTCCCAGTGGCTGCCATTACCCTGGGTAGTTCCTAGTGGTTGTCATTACCCTGGGTAGTTCTTAGTGACTGCCATTACCCTGGGTAGTTCCTAGTGGTTCTCATTACACTGGGTAGTTCCTAGTGGCTGCCATTACCCTGGGTAGTTCACAGTGGCTACCATTACCCTGGGTAGTTCCTAGTGGCTGCCATTACCCTGGGTAGTTCCTAGTGGCTGCCATTATCCTGGGTAGTTCCCAGTGGCTGCCATTACCCTGGGTAGTTCCTAGTGGCTGTCATTACCCTGGGTAATTCTTAGTGGCTGCCATTACTCTGGGTAATTCCTAGTGGTTCTCATTACACTGGGCAGTTCCTAGTGGCTGCCATTACCCTGGGTAGTTCCCAGTGGCTACCATTAACCTGAGTAGTTCCCAATGGCTACCATTACCCTGGGTAGTTCTTAGTGGTTGCCATTACCCTGGGTAGTTCCTAGTGGCTACCATTACCCTGGGTAGTTCCTAGTGGCTGCCATTACCCTGGGTAGTTCCTAGTGGCTGCCATTACCCTGGGTAGTTCCCAGTGGCCACCATTACACTGGGTAGTTGTTAGTGGCCACTATTACCCAGTGGCTAGTAAGTAAGTTTATTCAGGTACAGTATAAACAAATAATACAGTTACGTAGATTATCATACATAGCAGCATATACGTATGTAGAGAACCTAAGATAACCCAAAGAAGTCAGCCAAAGTGACTTATTTCCATTGGCTGCCATTACACTGGGTAGTTCCCAGTGGCTGCCATTACATTGGGTAAGTCCCAGTGGCTGCCATTACACTGGGTAGTTCCCAGTGGCTGACATTACCCTGGGTAGTTCCTAGTGGCTCATTACCCTGGGGTAATTCCCAGTGGCTGCCATTACCTTGGGTAGTTCCCAGTGTCTGCCATTACATTGGGTTGTTCCCAGTGGCTACCATTACAGTTAGTAGTTTCCAGTGGCTGCCATTACCCTGGGTAGTTCCCAGGGGCTGTCATTACCCTGGGTAGTTCCCAGTGGCTGCCATTTCCTTGGGTAGTTTCCAGTGGCTGTCATTACCCTGGGTAGTTCCCAGTGGCTGTCATTACCCTGGAGTAATTCCCAGTGGCTGCCATTACCCTGGGTAGTTCCCAGTGGCTGCCATTACCCTGGGTAGTTTCCAGTGTGTCATTACCCTGGGTAGTTCCCAGTGGCTGTCATTACCCTGGGTAGTTCCTAGTGGCTGCCATTACCCTAGGTAGTTTCCAGTGGCTGCCATTACCCTGGATAGTTGTCAGTGGCCACCATTACCCTGAGTAGTTCCCAGTGCAAAGACAGTCAATTGTTCAATTGCTGATGCAGTGAAGTGGAATGTCAACACTCTTTGTAAAGGGAAAGGGAAGGGGAAAAGAATATAAGAATGTTATATAGAAAACTTCATAAAAAAGGTAAGGATTTCATAGAAAGTATGTAGATGGAATAGAGCATATTATAATCATCATGGGGAAGTCCTAAACCCATAAGGGTCATAAAATGCTTGGGAATGTGAGGTACTCAGGTATGTTTCAAGGAAGGTAAAGAAAAGTCTAAAATAAAAAGAATGTTCAAAATAAAAAACTAAGCTAGAGATGGGAATAGAGCATAAAAAAGCTCCAATTCATGTGAAATTTCATCTTCATTTCCCATCCGAGGAAAACCCCTTGGAGCAGTATTGAATTACCCATAGGTTTAGCACTTTGCAAACACAGCTTAACAATAATTTTGGCTACCAAGGCTAATGTAGTACATATATGCAAAGATTAGTTTGCCTGAAATGCATTTGCATACTTGTGGCTTTCTTTTATGCCTAACAATGTTTTATTACATGTAAACTATGTGCATTATCTTTGTATGACATATAAAGAAATAATTTTTTTTAATTTTAATTGAGGAACCATGTAGGAGCCACAGAATCAAAATGATTCTCTCTTAATGAAATTTGTATGATCTTTGTCAACAAATTAGCCAGTTATTTTACAGTGGACCCCCGGATTTTGTACTGCTCTCAACTCGAACAATTATGTAAGTGTATTTTTGTAAGTGCTTTTGTAAGTCTATTTTTGGGGGTCTAAAAGGACTAATCTAATTTACATTATTCCTTATGGGAACAAATTTGTTCGGTAACAGCACTCGAACAGCATTCTGGAACGAAATATTGACGAAATTCAGGGGTCCACTGTATTCATGGGGAAGAGCCAAATTCATTGGGGTATCATACAGCACCTCTGGCATGAGAGGTAATCAGATTTGATCTGAGGAAGGGAAGGGCAGCTCCAGTGCCTCAGACCAAGAGCACCCCACCAGCAATCTAGGCACCAAAAGATCATGTTGCTTATGGACCTCTCATAAATGTAAGTATTTCCCTAGACATTTTGTGTATTGGTGAGCTATCCTTGATCAGAGCATATAGTGAGAAGTACCTCAAACCAATGTAACTGTGAAATTTACTAAACACTTACTAATAATCCACAGCTCCAGGTGAAGAAAGATGGAGAGTTACGAGTCTCCCTTAACAGCAAACTTAGGAAAAGTTCTTGATATCTTTTTAGCCATATCTCTTGTCCCAGGTATGAGGAAAGCCTAGTAAGTCAGCATCATTGTACAGTAATACAGTGGTACCCAGAGTTTCGTACAGCTCCCAATTCGAACAGTTATGTAAGTATATTATTGTAAGTGCTTTTGTAAGTTTATTTTTGGGGGTCTGAAACAGACTAATCTAGTTTACATTATTCATTATGGGAACAAATTCGTTCGGTAATGGCACTCGAACAGCCTTCTGGAATGAATTATGGCCAAAACTCGGGGTACCACTGTACTATATTCATGCAACATCATTAAACACGTATGGTCATACAGCACTTAAGGAATGGAAGGTATTAAAGCTTGATACAAAGGGAGAGGTAAACCTGTAGGGGGTCATACAGTACCTGAGGACATAGGAGGCATTCAGGTTTCATCCACGAGAGGTGAATAGAGGAACATCGTTTATGATAAAATAAAATTAAACTTTGTAATTTTTTAATTTTATTATTCTCTCAAAGCAAATGTCTTTGCACCCCATAAGTGGGAAGTAGTAATAATGATTGATGATAATGATAAATATACAATTGAAGAAGGAATAAATGACACTCATTTCTAGACATAATTTAAATAGGTAATTAAATTTTACATTTACAATACTGTACAATGCCATAGAGAAAATTCCTAACTACATTTCATGTTTCTGTATGTATAAACAAATAGGTAATAACAATGAAATGCAGAAAATACAATCATCATAACATTTGGTCCCATGAGTCAAAGAATATATACATTTAAAAAAAAAAAAAAAAAAAAGCTGGCTAAGGTCTTCAGCTTAATTTATATTATTCAGTTTACATAAAAAATAAATACATTACAATAAGTTTTCATGTCTCATTGTGATCCAAAAAAAAGTTAATATCCATAAGCAAAGTTGAAAGACGGATATTAATCTATATTACCCTTTGATCACAGATCAAAAGCAGTGCTGATATAATTAATTATAAAAGAACTTAACATTCTCAGTTAGTGTTTCTTATGTAACTATTGTAAAATACTTCATGTAAACTCTAATGTTGTGGCATTTAAATAACATGTCATATTTTAACAATGGAATAATAAAACCTGTGAATAATCTTCATAAATTCATCACATGAATTACAGTTGGAATGTGTCTACCACTTTAATCACACTAACAATTCACACATGGATTGGAATAGACTCCATACAGTGTTTTCACATACTGTACATATCAAATTCCTGAGACCAGTTCAACTAGCTACTGCTAAACATAAATAACTTATGTTCTTTTTTATAAATAAGATCTAAAGAGTGAATATTAATATATGACGCTTTTCTCTGTATTCACTAAATCTTGGATAATCCAGATATTAGTGCAAAATGCAATTGCTAGAGTTAATGTTCATGACCATATTAACTCTACTTAAGTATAAAAGGCACTGTCATTACCAATAAGCTTTGGAGGAGGGCATTATATCACAGTGGGAGTTGACATCAGGGAAGATGTACACGAGTTACATCTGGCGAGTAACTTAAATGTACTCTGTGTAAATATGTGGAGAGTTAAGTGTGTACTAAATGTAAGTGTTAGTCTCACAATTAGTGAAGGGAGGATTGAGCCTCCACCTTTCCTTGCATTGAGTGACCCATACAGGTTTAGTGTTTCACACAAAATGTGTATGTAAGTGTATGGTAATCTATGTACATTTACTTATGTTCATATTTCTACTGTGCTGTTTCCCTGTGTGAAGCTGACAAAGTGTTGGCAAGTCCTAGGACAAGGTGTTCAAGATCTGACACTGACAAAAATTAACATTAAATATAAGAACAAGGTAAACCTGTCCATTAAGGAATTGCATCATCGACTGCTCAAGAAAGGACCCCTTGCACCATCATGTCACTTATGTATATGTGTGTGTGTGTGTGTGTGTGTTGGTGTATTCTGTTCATATATTTATACAGATATGTTAACAATGAGATTCGTTTTCCAGGTAAAGTTAAAATTCATTCTAACAGTAACGTTGTACTGTCTATACAAAGCATCCTCATGTGGCAGTTTAGTTATTTGTCCATCATATGTGTTATTCCATGAGAAAAACCACTATACTAATAAAAAATTCTACAAGTATTTTGTGGAATAATTTTCAGATGATAAACCTCGATTTATAAAAACCAACCTAGTCTACAGTGCACTAGGACCCATACTGCTGCAGCTATGTAACATACTAAACATTTACAGATTTTGTTATTAAAAATATATATATATATTCATAAACATGTACAAAAGCAACATTTTCTTATGTTGGTACATTTTAAGAATGTTTTCATCAGGTTATACAGAGCAGAACATGATTTATTTGAAATAGAAATATGTGCTGCATTCTTTATAAAATTACAAACTCGATCATTAAGCATTAGCATTATTACAGAAGTTTGATTCACTGACACGGTGGTACAACAGAAAGGATGTTTTTTTAGAAACAAATCACTCACACAGTAGGCACTTACACACAAATACTCAAATAGGTACTAACTAACAGTACAGTACTCCTCAAATAGCTAATCACACATACACACTACGTAAAACATGTATGTACGTTAAATTTGAAGGCTAGTGACATAACTAATCACTAATCTCAAGATCATTTAATGTATTAAAAGTCATTTGGAAAGTATGCAGACACAAATGTTCAACATTATTGAATCTTGGCTTTGGTATGATCATTATCTTAATACAATTAATACAAAGTAATCCTATGCCAACATAGGAGTTAATTTAAAATAGAAATAACTATTTTTCATTCATAAAAACTTCAGTTTTCTTTATACAACAACCAGCTGAAAGGATAAGTGTATTCTAAATAGTAATGTGCATGTCTCGCATTAAAGTGGACGGAGGATCAAGCCTCCACCACTCCTTGCACTTAATAACCCATATGGGTTTAGCTCTTATATGAATTAAAAAAAACTTATAGCAGTTTAAGTAAATTGCATAGTCATAAAAGGCTTTTTAATTTTATATATAGTACTGTACATAAAAAAGATAAAATATTACATGCACACAGTGCCCATTTACCCCTCAGAATTCACTACGAAAACAAATACACTTAAAACAAAAAGCTGCAATACGTATATTACAGAATTACTTGAGGTAAACCATGCGTATGCTGAAGCCAGTGAGTACCATCTAAACCATAACTGTATTCAGTGATAGCCAGCTATCAAGAGAACTTAAGCACCTTAGTATTCATGTTCTGTATGTGCTTCAAACTGATTTTATATCTTTAAATAAGACAGTGAGGACTGCTGTAAGATACACTCATGAGCTGATATGAAACAAGAATTTCTTGGTTCAAGAAATTCAAAATTAACATAAAAATCTTAAAATTATAGCAACATCCTTATTATTATCCATTTATCATACATGATTAAACAGCTTAGTTTAATCCAGAGATTATGTACATTATTCCTATACATCAAAAAACACTTGGCAACCATTTATATTAATTTAATGAATGCAAAAATCTATTTTTAAGTAATTTAGGCATTTTAAGAAATTAGAAAGGTGTACACTATTGTTAGTACATAAGTGGAATTATTATTAATTTAAAAATACTATATTAACATGTTAGATAATTCAAATTCAATGTGAATTTGAAGATTAAAACTAATATCTGATGGATGGACTGGTTATCTTTTTGATATCTGACACTATTCTTCATAAAGGTTTCCACTCATTTTTACCTCTGGAAGATTTTCACACGTGTCAAACATTCCAAGGAATGTTACTGAAATAGTACATGCCATGCCATTCATTTTGCCATTTGTAGAATACTGAAAATCGATATGGAAGACTTCTAATTTCACTTTTTCTGATCTTAATGCTTACTACTAGAGTCATAAACTCGACCACCTTTGAAGCACTTCTCATACATCACCAGACAAGGGACAGATGCCACACATTACACAGTGCATATTTTCTCTGTATGTTCATGATGTACCTCTCACTACAGTAAAAATAAACTGTAACTGCATATTTTTCTGGGAGTATTGTCATGTTAAAAATGATTAGGCAAGATTTTATAGCCAATAAATACTATAAAACTATAAAAATCTCAATTGGCAGCATATATGAAACCCAAACTTGCAGTGTTAAGAGAGTATATGGCATTGATGAGGAGCATACTTTTTATCTGCCATGGGTTTGGTGCACTTGTTTTGAATATGGCATAATATACCTGCCATGAATATTCTCACAAAAGCTTGGCTTCAGGTTCCTGAACTCGTTTTGAGGAGAACTTCATGATAAAGGAGATGCCATATTACTCATAGATTTTACATCTAATGAGCAACTCGTGAAATGTTTCTCAACACCAGTCTTCTCTGATGTCTTAAATTAGTCTCTCTTCTGGTGGTGGTTTCATCATGTTGCCCATCTCCACCCGGGGACTATAAAACTCCTGAAGAAAAGAAAAATATAACATTACTTACTAATACACTATTCAGAAAAAAGCTATTTTTTTTTCTGAAAAGTAAAATGCACTGTTACATTCACACCATGGTGTCTCCATGTACACCCAAACACATACAGGGGCTGCTAGGTCATGCAACCCATGGTTATCAAAAATAACAATAAATGCCCATCTTCCAGTCATTTTCAATCATTCACTCACTGGCTTGATATTTGAAAGATGTGAAAATTTTTTAAAGCTCTGCAGTCTTGCAAAGAAAATTAGGAGAAAATAGATGTTCACAAATTTTCACAAAACTAATTATCTTGGACAATGAAATATGGATCCCGGGTTACAACCTATAAAGATGTGACAGAGTGAACAGGCAAAAGGGATGGGGGATGGGTTGGCCTGTATATCACAGAGTCACTTATATGCTCGGAACTACTAAATGCCTCAAATGATGTAGTTGAAGTTTTAGCAGTAAAGATCGAGAACCAAAATCTGGTCACTGTGGTTGTATACAAGCCTCCGGATGCAAAGTCCCAACAATTCCAGGAACAGCTTTTGAAAATTGACCACTGTCTGGAAAATCTTCCAGCTCCTGCCCCCAACATCTTGCTCCTGGGGGATGATTTCAACTTAAAGCACCTAAAATGGAGGAATATAGCAAATAATGTTGTTGCAGAGATAAAACCAGGCAGCAGCTCAGATGAAAACTCGCACACACACGAGCTTTTAAGTCTCTGCACCAAATTCACCTTAAACCAACAAATAATGGAGCCTACAAGATTAGAGAATACACTGGACCTCATCTTCAGTACTCAGATCACAACATACGTAATAGAAGTTCAGACATGTATGCGCGAGGGCCACAGACTGACAAAATGTGATAAGTCACGAGGGAGCCTTCACCAAATTCAACTTCAGTAACAAAAACATAAAGTGGGACCAAGTAAACCAAGTCCTAAATGATATAAACTGGGAAGAAAGCCTAAGCAACACAGATTCCAACCTATACCAAGAACAGTAGGTTGGTAGGAGTAGGTTGGTAGACAGCAACCACCCAGGGATGTACTACCGTCCTGCCAAGTGAGTGTAAAACAAAAGCCTGTATTTGTTTTACATGATGGTAGGATTGCTGGTGTCTTTTTTCTGTCTCATAAACATGCAAGATTTCAGGTACGTCTTGCTACTTCTACTTACACTTAGGTCACACTACACATACATATACACATTTATGTATACACACTCATCTGAGTTTTCTTTGATTTTATCTTAATAGTTATTGTTCTTATTGCTTTTCCTTTCATATCCATGGGGAAGTGGAATAAGAATCTTTCCTCTGTAAGCCATGCGTGTTGTAAAAGTCAACTAAAATGCCGGGAACAATGGGCTAGTAACCCCTTTTCCTGTATAGATTTACTAAAAAGAAAAAGAAGAAAACCGTCAAAGTGGGATGTCTGAATGTGCGTGGATGTTGTGCGAATGATAAGAAAGAGATGATTGTAGATGTTATGAATGAAAAGAAGCTGGATGTCCTGGCTTTAAGTGAGACAAAGATGAAGGGGGTAGGAGAGTTTCAGTGGGGAGAAATAAATGGGATTAGGTCAGGAGTTTCAAATAGAGTTAGAGCTAAAGGAGGAGTGGCAATAATGTTGAATAATCAGTTATGGCAGGTAAAGAGGGAGTATAAATGTTTAAATTCAAGGATTATGTGGAGTAAAATAAAGGTTGGATGTGAAAAGTGGTTTATAGTAAGTGTTTATGCACCTGGAGAAGAGAGAAGTGTAGAGGAGAGAGAGGAATTTTGGGAAGTTGAGTGGGAAGTTTTGAACCAAATGAGAGAATACTTGTGGTTGGGGATCTTAATGCTAAAGTGGGTAAAAATGTTGTGGAGGGAGTAGTAGGTAAATTTGGGGTGCCAGGGGTAAATGTAAATGGGGAACCGTTAATAGAGCTATGTGTAGAAAGAGGTTTGGTAATAAGTAATACATATTTTATGAAAAAGAAGATAAATAAGTATACAAGGTATGATATAGCACGTAAGGAAAGTAGTTTGTTAGATTATGTATTGGTGGATAAAAGGTTGATGAGTAGGCTTCAGGATGTACATGTTTATAGAGGGGCAACGGATATATTGGATCATTATTTAGTTGTAGCTACAGTTAGAGTAAAAGGTAGCTGGGACAAAAAGAAAATGGCAACAGCAAGTAAGAGAGAGGTAAAAATGTATAAACTAAGGGAGGAGGAAGTTAGGGTGAGATATAAGCAACTATTAGCAGAAAGGTGTGCTAGTGCAAGTAGGAGTAGTGGGGGGTTGAAGAGAGTTAGGATAGTTATAAAAATGCAGTATTAGAATGTGGGACAGAAGTTTGTGGCTATAGGAGGGTGGGTGCAGGAGGAAAGAGGAGTGAGTGGTGGAATGAAGAAGTAAAGGGTGTGATAAAAGAGAAAAAGGTAGCTTATGAGAGGTTTTTACAAAACAGAAGTGTTAATAGAAGAGCAGAGTATAGTATATGGAGAGTAAAAGAAAGGTGAAGAGAGTGGTGAGAGAGTGTAAAAGGAGAGCAGATGAAAGAGTGGGAGAGGCTCTGTCAAGAAATTTTGCTGAAAACAAGAAAAATTTTTGGAGTGAGATAAACAAGTTAAAAAATCCTAGGGAATGAATGGATTTGTCAGTTAAAAACAGATTAGGGGAGTTAGTAGATGGGGAGCTGGAGGCATTGGGTAGATGGCGGGAATATTTTGAGGAACTTTTAAATGTTGATGAAAAAGGGAGGCGGTAATTTCATGCACTGGCCAGGGAGGTACAACATCGTTTAGGAGTGAAGAAGAGCAGGATGTGAGTGTGGGGGAGGTGTGTGAGGCATTACGTAGAATGAAAGAGGTAAAGCAGCTGGAACTGATGGGATCATGGCAGAAATGTTAAAAGCAGGGGGGATATATAGTGTTGGAGTGGTTGGTATTTTTGTTTAATAAATGTATGAAAGAGGGGAAGATACCTAGGGATTGGCAGAGAGCATGTATAGTTCCTTTATATAAAGGGAAGGGGGATAAAAGAGATTGTAAGAATTATAGGGGAATAAGTTTACTGAGTATACCAGGTAAAGTGTATGGCAGGGTTATTATTGAAAGAATTAGAGGTAAGACAGAGAGTAGGATTGCAGATGAGCAAGGAGGCTTTAGAGTGGGTAGGGGATGTGTAGATCAAGTGTTTACATTGAAGCATATACATGTGTGAACAGTATTTAGATAAAGGTATGGACGTTTTCATTGCATTTATGGATTTAGAAAAGGCATATGATAGAGTGGATAGGGGAGCAATGTGGCAAATGTTGCAAGTGTATGGAATAGGTAGTAAGTTACTGAAGGCTGTAAAGAGTTTTTATGAGGATAGTGAGGCTCAGGTTAGGGTGTGTAGGAGAGAGGAGATTACTTCCGGTAAAAGTAGGTCTTAGACAGGGATGTGTAATGTCACCATGGTTGTTTAATATATTTATAGATGGGGTTGTAAAAGAAGTAAATGCTAGGGTGTTGGGGAGAGGGGTGAGATTAAATTATGGAGAATTAAATGCAAAATGGGAGTTGACACAGTTACTTTTTGCTGATGATACTGTGCTTATGGGAGATTCTAAAGAAAAGTTGCAAAGGTTAGTGGACGAGTTTGGGAGAGTGTGTAAAGGTAGAAAGTTAAAAGTGAACATAGATAAGAGTAAGGTGATGAGGGTATCAAACGATTTAAATAAAGAAAAATTGGATATCACATTGGAGAGAGGATTATGGAAGAAGTAAATGTTTTCAGATATTTGGGAGTTGACGTGTCAGCGGATGGGTTTATGAAGGATGAGGTTAACCATAGAATTGATGAAGGAAAAAAGGTGAGTGGTGCATTGCGGTATCTGTGGAGACAAAAAACGTTATCCATGGAGGCAAAGAAGGGAATGTACGAAAGTATAGTGGTACCAACACTCTTATATGGGTGTGAAGCATGGGTTGCAAATGCTGCAGCGAGGAGGAGCTGGAGGCAGTGGAGATGTCCTGTCTAAGGGCAATATGTGGTGTAAATATTATGCAGAAAATTCAGAATGTGGAAATTAGGAGAAGGTGTGGAGTTACTAAAAGTATTTGTCAGAGGGCTGAAGAGGGGTTGTTGAGGTGGTTTGGTCATTTAGAGAGAATGGATCAAAGTAGAATGACTTGGAGAGCGTATAAATCTGTAGGGAAGGAAGGCGGGGTAGGGGTCGTCCTAGAAAAGGTTGGAGGGAAGGGTAAAGGAGGTTTTGTGGGCGAGGGCTTGGACTTCCAGCAAGCATGTGTGAGCGTGTTAGATAGGAGTGAATGGAGACGAATGGTTTTGGGACATGACGATCTGTTGGAGTGTGAGCAGGGTAACATTTTGTGAAGGGATTCAGGAAAACCAGTTAATTGATTTAGTTGGACTTGAGTCCTGGAAATGGGAAGTACAATGCCTGCACTTTAAAGGAGGGTCTGAGATAGTGACAGCTGGGAGGGACTTTTCTCAGCTGTCGTATCTGAGCTCCTCTGCAAAGACAGTGATTATGTATGAGTGTGGTGAAAGTGTTGAATGATGATGAAAGTATTTTCTTTTTGGGGATTTTCTTTCTTTTGGGTCACCCTGCCTCGGTGGGAGACGGCCGACTTGTTGAAAAAAAAAAAAAAAAAAGTAGGGAGACACTGGTCAGAGAAATAGCAAACACTGAACTAAAGCTAAAGGAATCTTACATGAGTCAAGAAATGTGGGAAGAACTAAAAGCCATAAATGAAATCGAAAGACACCCAAAGTATTTCTTTTCTTATGCCAAATCAAAGTCGAGAACATCCAGTATTGGGCCCCTAGTTAAACATGATGAGTCCTACACAGATGACAGCAAGGAAATGAGTGAGCTACTCAAGTCCCAATATGACTTGATTTTTAGCAAGCCACTAACCAGACTGAGAGTCGAAGACCTAAATGAATTTTTTATGAGAGAGCCACAGAATTTGGTTGACACAAACCTATCTGACATTATCCTGATGCCAAATGACTTCGAAAAGGCAATAAATGACATGCCCATGCACTCTGTCCAAGGCCCAGACTCATGGAACTCCGTGTTCATCACGTGCTCTTAACATTCTATGGAGAGGGAGCATGGACATAGAGGTTGTCCCACAGCTGCTAAAAACAACAGACATAGCCCCACTCCACAATGGGGGCAGTAAAGCAATAGCAAAGAACTACAGACCGGTAGTGCTAACGTCCCATATCATAAAAATCTTTGAAAGGGTTCTAAGAATCAAGATTGCCACCCATCTAGATACCCATCAATTACACAACCCAGGGCAGCATGGGTTTAGAGCAGGTCGCTCCTGTCTGTCCCAGCTACTGGACCACTATGACAAGGTCCTGGATGCTCTAGAAGACAAACATAATGCAGATGTAATATACACAGACTTTGCAAAAGATTTTGACAAGTGTAACCAAGGTGTAATAGCACACAAAATGCGTGATAAAGGAATAACAGGAAAAGTTGGTAGATGGATCTATAATTTCCTAACAAATAGAACACAAAGAGTAGTAGTAAACAGAGTAAAGTCTGAGGCGGCTACTGTGAAAAGCACTGTTTCATAAGGCACAGTACTCGCTCCCATCTTGTTCATCATCCTCATATCTGATATAGACAGGGATATAAGCCACAGCGCCGTGTCTTCCTTTGCAGATGACACCCGAATTTGCACGACAGTGTCCTCCATTGAAGACACTGCAAGACTTCAGGCAGACATCAACCAAATCTTTAAATGGGCCGCAGGAAACAATATGAAGTTCAATGATGAGAAATTTCAATTATACTCCGATATGGAAAATGTGAGGAAATTAAAACTACATCAGAGTATAAAACAAATTCCAACCACACACTAGAGTGAAAAACTAATGTAAAAGACCTGGGAGTGATCATGTCGGAAGATCTCACCTTCAAAGACCATAACATTGTATCAATCACATCTGCTAGATAAATGACAGGATGGTTAATGAGAACCTTCAAAACTAGGGATGCCAAGCCCATGATGACACTCTTCAGGTCACTTGTTCTATCTAGGCTGGAATATTGCTGCACACTAACAGCACCTTTGAAGGCAGGTGAAATTGCCGACCTAGAAAATGTACCAAGAACCTTCACGGCACACATAACTGCAATAAAACACCTCAATTACTGGGAACACTTGAAGTGCCTAAACCTGTACTCCCTAGAATGCAGGCGGGAGAGATACATGATTATATATACCTGGAAAATCCTAGAGGGATTAGTACCAAACTTGCACACGAAAATCACTCCCTATGAAAGCAAAAGACTCGGCAGACAATGCAACATCCCCCCAATGAAAAGCAGAAGTGCCACTAGCATGATAAGAGACAACACAATAAGTGTCAGAGGCCCAAGACTGTTCAACTGCCTCCCAGCATACATAAGGGGGATTACCAATGGGCTATCTTCAAGCATGCACTGGACAAGCACCTAAAGTCAGTACCTGACCAGCCGGGCTGTGGCTTGTACGTTGGTTTGTGTGTGGCCAACAGTAACAGCCTGGTTGATCACGTCCTGATCCACCATGAGGCTTGGTCCCAGACCGGGGCGTGGGGGTGCTAACCCCCGGAACCCTCTCCAGGTATACTTCAGGTATACGGTACATCATAAATGATTCTGAATTGATTGTTTAGAAATAAAATATCAGATTATGAAATAACTTAATCTACTGTATCTGCTCCTTCTGCACCTTTGTAAAGGTTTCATATTTGCTTAGTACAAATCAATCAAACAATTTCAATATTTTTGTCTTTCAAATCAGAGAATTTAATTTTCATTTTATTCATTTAAGGCATTGATTTTATGTAGTATAAAAGTTGGTTTGCTACATTTTTAGTACTCTGTTTTTTGTTAAAAATGTCAAAAACAGGATTTTTGGTTAATTTGGTCATTTTTTTTTTAACACGTCAGCCGTTTCTCACCAAGGCAGGGTGAGCCAAAAAGAAAGAAAAACCCAAAGAGAAAGAAAAAACTTTCATCATCATTCAACACTTTCAAGATCACTCACACATAATCACTGTCTTTGCAGAGACACTCGGACACGACAGCTTAGATGTCCCTCCAAACTGCCAATATCCCAAACCCCTCCTTTAAAGTGCAGGCATTGTACCTCCCATTTCCTGCTCACACTCCAACAGCTCATCAGGTCCCAAAAACCATTCGTCTCCATTCACTCCTATCTAACACGCTCACACATGCTTGCTGGAAGTCCAAACCCCTCGCCCACAAAACCTCCTTTTCCCCCTCCCTCCAACCTTTTCGAAGACGACCCCTACCCTGCCTTCCTTCCCCTACAGATTTATACGCTCTCCAAGTCATTCTACTTTGTTCTATTCTCTCTAAATGACCAACCCACCTCAACAGCCCCTCTTCAGCCTCTGACTAATACTTTTAGTAACTCCACACCTCCTCTTAATTTCCACACTATGAATTCTCTGCATAATATTTACACCACACATTGCCCTTAGACAAGACATCTCCACTGCTTCCAGCCGCCTCCTCGCTGCAGCATTTACAACCCATGCTTCACACCCATATAAGAGTGTTGGTACCACTATACTCTCGTACATTCCCTTCTTTGCCTCCATGGATAACATTCTTTGTCACCACAGATACCTCAATGCACCACTCACCTTTTTTCCTTTATCAGTTCTATGGTTAACCTCATCCTTCATAAACCCATCCGCTGACAAGTCAACTCTCAAATATCTGAAAACATTCACTTCTTCCATACTTAGTCCCTCCAATGTGATATCCAATTTTTCTTTATCTAAATTGTTTGATACCCTCACCACCTTACTCGTATCTATGTTCACTTTAAACTTTCTACCTTTACACACCCTCCCAAATTCGTCCACTAACCTTTGCAACTTTTCTTTTATTGTTTTCAAATGACCTGCAAAGAGTTTTTACATATGGTCCTTTGGAGCATGTGTAGTGTTTTTCTTTTTTTTTTAACAAATTTGCCTAAGAGTTTGTTTTTAATGCAATATTGTGCTTTTAGTTTGGATTACATGTACATTTACACATTTTTCAAGAGAGTTTTATATAGAAGTATGCACAAATATGTAGTACAGTTTATCAATCTTGCAGCTGGAAGCATATAAAGCTTAAGAAGTTTCATTGGTTTTCAACTACAGTGGTACCTCAACATATGAGCAGCTCCCAACTCGAACAATTATGTAAGTGTATTTCTGTAAGTGCTTTTGTAAGTGTATTTTGGGGTCTGAAACAGATTAATCTAATTTATATTATTCCTTATGGGAACAAATTTGTTCGGTATCAGCACTCGAACAGCCTTCTGAAACAAATTAAGCTCATAACTCGAGGTACCACTGTAGACTGATCCCAAAGTTGCAGAGTATGAGCTATGAGGAAAAGCTAAAGGAACTGAACTGTCACTGGAGGAGTGAAGGGTCAAAATGTATATGATCATGATATTCAATATACTCAGGCATAATGACAGTGGAACACGACAAAGTCTGACAAGGAAAGCTGAACACCCAAATAAGACACAGGAATGTTGTCAAGTACATTTTCAAGTTATGGATATCAAGAGTGGAATGAGCTAAGCGGAGAGAAGGTAGAAGCATACTACATTCATAGATTCACAATAATACATGATAATAATGAAAAGAAAGGTCCGGCAGTGTCCAGACCTTTTGAGTTTCACTAGAGAAGGAATAATTATGTTAGTAAGCACAAGCATATGTAAATAGGATTTTACCTTACATCTTGATTAATCAGGTAATGGTGTATACATTTGTTAAAATTTTGAGGGGGGGGGGAAAACAATTCTTGGCCAACAAACTTGCTCACATTTCTTTACATAACCAATTACACTTCACAAGACTTACCAGTTGGCACTACATTTTTCTGAGACACTCAATAAATGTGCTACACAAAACACAACTCAAAAATCCACACACATGTAATAGCAAGCTAAAACTGAAATAGGCAATTTAGTGTTTGGAATAAAAAAAAGTGATAACAAAAGCAAAAAGTCGCCCAATATGGAATAGAATCTCGACTGAACATGCAAGCTGAGTGCTACAAGGATCCATTCTGGGGTCAACCACATATATAATCTACAACAATGACATTGACCTAAAATATTATATATTATCAAATTCATTTGACAACACTAAGATCTATGGAAGGGTTATAGCAGAGGATATTACTTTCAAGTAAAGTGACTTACCATAACTCACGAAATCGTAATGACACGATTGCAAACAAACCATACCAAACTTACCATACATTAACTTAACAAATGGTTAAGGAAGTGCCAAATGCTATTAATAAACAAAAAAATGCAAGATACTTTGTGTAATATACAACAATGCACAGTACAGTTACCTTACTGAAAGTTCTGCTTGTTACCTACAGGGAAAAAAAAAAGACTAATGTCATAATCCTTCAGTTACTAGGAACATCACAGCACCTAGGAGCATCCATGTAAAAAAATGACTACCACACTCTGAATAATCAAATGCACCTCTGAGTATAAGGACACTATACATTTACTAGTATTCAGATTAACACTTTGTATACCCTCACCTTGACAGTATTCAAGCATGGATAGTGATAAAAATCATTAATTCAGCCAGGTTACCAGGATAGACTGAGGACTACTGAATTGATTACTCTTCAGACAAAACCTGAGGAGGCTGAGTTTTGACACATGCAAGATAGACATTGTTTAATAATGTAAACACCAATCATTTCTTAAAACTCTAACATGGCATGTAAAAATTTCAGGACCTAGTGTTCTACATTTTTTCAGTAAGAGAATGTAGAAATTACCTGTCTACTTGGAGAATATGTTCCTCTTGTCTGTCGTTTCTTTTTAGCCATCATCAGGAAAACAGTGAGGCCAACAACGGCAATTATTAGCATGAGTCCAACCACACAGCCTACAATGATGGCCAGGTCCACATCCAAAGTAGAGACTATCCTCTGAAATGCAGTGAATAACAGAAATATGAAATTATTAAGGATCTTTATAAAGCTGCTATTATAAAGTAATATAAATTCATATACTACTATACATGAAATTAATTTTATGCAAAACAAATTTAAAATTCTGCACTTACTTCCACAGTGCAGTAATCTCCACTCCAGTTATCAGAGCAGCGACAAAAGGCATGAGTTTTGTTGTGATGTTCTATATTCTCATCACAGAGGTGAACACAGACTCCTCCATTGCTACAGTTAACCTAAAACACATTAACCATATATGAATTTTTTTTTTTTAAATAAAAATATACTTCCACAGCTAAAATTTGAATAAAATTATATACTATAACAAAAATTTAATTTACAGTGGAACTCCATATTTCGTATGCACTGCATATCGTATGTTTCAGATTTAGACCACTTTTTTGGGTGAAATTTTGGTCCGGATTTTGTACCTCCACCTGGAAATCGTACGTATCAGACGCATCTGCCTGCCCGGGACACCGCCACTCATGCGTACGTGTCTCAGTCTGACTGTCACTGGTCGAGTGAGCATTACTTCGCGCATTCATCCGAAACATTTCGTAATAATCCATTATTTTTTGTTCTTAACTATTAAGTGCGACTGCGAAATAAGCCACCGCGGGCCCAAAGAAAGTTCCTAGTGCCAGTCCTTTGGTAAAGAAGGTGAGAAACACGATAGAGGAGAAGGTGCCTTCTTCAGTGATTAAGGACATTTGTGCAAAGTGGAATGAGGTGCAAACTTTCGTGGAAAACTATCACCCTGACCAAGCTGATACAAGCTGTATCTGCAACATGTTCAGTGACAATACCTTATCCCATTTTAGGCAAATCTTAATGAGACGCCAGAAATAGAGCTCTCTGGACAGATTTTTAGTGTGACAGGGGTCCAGTGCCAGTAAAAGACAAAGAAGGGAAGTAACCCCGGATAAGGCTTTGATACCTGAAGTCTTTATGGAGGGGAATTCCCCTTCCAAACAATAATATACACAGACTTTGCAAAAGCCTTTGACAAGTGTGATCATGGTGTAATAGAGCACAAAATGCATGATAAAGGAATAACAGGAAAAGTTGGTAGATGGATCTATAATTTCCTAACAAATAGTACAAAGTGGGAGTTGTCACAGTTGCTTTTTGCTGATGACACTGTGCTTTTGGGAGATTCTGAAGAGAAGCTGCAGAGGTTGGTGGATGAATTTGGTAGGGTGTGTAAAAGAAGAAAATTGAAAGTGAATATAGGAAAGAGTAAGGTGATGAGGATAACAAAAAGAATAGGTGACGAAAGATTGGATATCAGATTGGAGGGAGAGAGTATGGAGGAGGTGAATGTATTCAGATATTTGGGAGTGGACATGTCTGCGGATGGGTCTATGAAGGATGAGGTGAATCATAGAATTGATGAGGGGAAAAGGGTGAGTGGAGCACTTCGGAGTCTGTGGAGACAAAGAACCTTGTCCATGGAAGTAAAGAGGGGAATGTATGAGAGTATAGTTATACCAACGCTCTTATATGGGTGTGAAGCATGGGTGATGAATGTTGCAACGAGGAGAAGGCTGGAGGCAGTGGAGATGTCATGTCTGAGGTCAATGTGTGGTGTGAATATAATGCAGAGAATTCGGAGTTTGGAAATTAGGAGGAGGTGCGGATTACCAAAACGAATGTTCAGAGAGCTGAGGAGGGGTTGTTGAGGTGGTTTGGACATGTAGAGAGAATGGAACGAGACAGAGTGACTCGAGTGTATAAATCTGTAGTGGAGGGAAGGCGGGGTAGGGTCGGCCTAGGAAAGGTTGGAGGGAGGGGTAAAGGAAGTTTTGTGTGCGAGGGCTTGGACTTCCAGCAAGCATGTGTGAGCGTATTTGATAGGAGTGAATGGAGGCATATGGTTTTAATACTTGACGTGCTGTTGGAGTGTGAGCAAGTAACATTTATGAAGGGATTCAGGAAACCGGCAGGCCGGACTTGAGTTCTGGAGATGGGAAGTACAGTGCCGGCACTCTGAAGGAGGGTGTTAATGTTGCAGTTTTATAACTGTAGTGTAAAGCACCCTTCTGGCAAGACAGTGATGGAGTGAATGATGATGAAAGTTTTTCTTTTTCGGGCCACCCTGCCTTGGTGGGAATCGGCCGATGTGTTAAAAAAAAAAAAAAAAAAAAAAAATAGTACACAAAGAGTAGTAGTAAACAGAGTAAATTCTGAGGTGGCTACGGTGAAAAGCTGTTCCACAAGGCACAGTACTTGCTCCCATCTTGTTCCTCATCCTCATATATGACATAGACAGGGATATAAGCTTCAAAGCCATGTCTTCCTTTGCAGATGACACCCAAATTTGCATGACAGTGTCCTCCATTGAAAACACTGCAAGACTTCAGGCGGACATTAACTAAATCTTTAAATGGGCCGCAGAAAACAATATGAAGCTCAATGATGAGAAATTTCAATTACTCCGATATGGAAAACGTGAGGAAATTAAAATCTCATTGGAGTATAAAACAAATTCCAACCACACAATAGAGTGAAAAACTAATGTAAAAGACCTGGGAGTGATCATGTCAGAAGATCTCACCTTCAAAGACCATAACATTGTATCAATCACATCTGCTAGAAAAATGACAGGATGGATAATGAGAACCTTCAAAATGGGATGTCGCTTGTTCTATCTAGGCTGGAATATTGCTGTGCACTAACAGCACCTTTCAAGGCAGGTGAAATTGCTGACCTAGAAAATGTACAGAGAACCTTCATGGCATGCATAACTGTGATAAAACACCTAAATTACTGGTATCGTTTGAAGTTCCTCAACCTGTACTCCCTAGAATGCAGGTGGGAGAGATACATGATCATATACACTTGGAAAATCCTAGAGGGATTAGTACCAAACTTGCACACGAAAATCACTCCCTATGAAAGCAAGACTCGGCAGACGATGGAACATCCCCCAATGAAAAGCAGGAGTGCCACTAGCACGATAAGAGACAACACAATAAGTGTCAGGGGTCCAAGACTGTTCAACTGCCTCCCAGCATACATAAGGAGGATTACCAATAGTCCCCTGGCTGTCTTCAAGCATGCACTGGACAGGCACCTAAAGTTAGTACCTGACCAGCCGGGCTGCAGTTCATGTCAGTTTGCGTGTGGCCATCAGTAACAGCCTGGTTGATCAGGCCCTGATCCACCCCCGGAACCCTCTCCAGGTAAACTCCAGGTAGCTCATATATATTTCTCAAATCACATTTCCATTTATTTTAAAAGTTATAAAATTACTGATTCATTAATCATAATAATAATAATAATAATAATAATAATAATAATAATAATAATAATAATACCTTTATTTACTACAAATACATGTACATGGTATACAGGCCTAGCTGACATCAGTGACATACTACTATATAGAAAGTCCCTTGTTATGCTGAGCATTTCGGGCAGATTAGGTCAGTATCCTAGGATGCGACTCACACCAGTCGACTAACACCCAGGTACCCATTTTACTGATGGGGAACATAGACAACAGGTGTAAAGAAACACGCCCAATGTTTCTGCTCTGGCTGGGAATCGAATCCAGGCCCTCACCGTGTGAAGCGAGAGCTTTAGCCACCAGACCACCAGAGATAGACATAAAATTACAGTGATAGACATAAAATTACTGATTCATCCTAAATCACAGCATGATTTAGGATGCATGTCTAAATTTGAAGGGATATTAAGAGGTGAGCTCTAGCTCTTGGTCCTTCTTAACTTTCTACAAGGATTAATTATAATAGTATTACATTTGTTTTGGAATGTAATGCTCCTCAAAACATGGAAATAAGTCTCAGTATTTGATTTTACTGGGTTTTCCTGGGTTAAATATACAGTGGTACCCCGACTTACGATGGTCCCCAAACTCCCCCTTTTATGTAAGTTTATTTTTTTAAATGCTTTTGTAAGTGTAATTTTGGGGGTCTAAAAGGACTAGTCTATTTTACATCATTCCTTATGGGGATAAATTCGTTTGGTAATGGCACTTGAACAGCATTCTGGAATGAAAAAATATCGTAAGTCGGGGTACCACTGTATACTACTTAGTTTGCTTTGTAGCTGAATTCTGCTGTTAGTATTATGAAATTTTAATAAATTTGAAATGAACAAGTCATCTTTGTGCCACTTGCACACCCTGTTTGCTGGTAGGGAAGCTGGTGGTGGGACAACAGCTTCTGAATTCATTGTTTACTTATGCTAGTTTGGCGTACTAGTATGTCAGACACAGTCATCACTTGTGTAGTTAACCATGATGCACTGTGTAGACCCTCCTGGCCTTTCTTTTTTTTAAATATATGAATAGATTGTAGAAGACCCAAAGAGTTGTGATGAGGCCAAAAATACTGGTAGTTGGCAGATTTGAAGGTATGAAAAATTGTGTGTACTAGTATGTTGAACACAGTTGTCGGTTGTGTACTAGTATGTTGAACAGTCATCAGTTGTATACTAGTACACTGAACAGAGTCATCAGTTGTGTACTAGTATGTTGAACACAATCATCAGTTGTGTACTAGTACCCTGGACACAGTCGTCAGTTGTGTACTAGTACGTTGAGCACAGTTTTCAGTTGTGTACTAGTACATTGAACACAGTCGTCAGTTGTGCACTAGTACGTTGGACACAATCGTCAGTTGCATATTAGTACAGTGATATCCCGAGTTTTGTACTTTATTCGTTCCAAAAGGCTGTTCGAGTGCCGTTACCGAACAAATTTGTTCCCATAAGGAATAATATAAATTAGATTAGTCCATTTCAGACCCCCAAAAATACACTTACAAAAGCACTTACAATAATACACTTACATAATTGTTCGAGTTGGGAGAAGTACAAAACTAGGGGTACCACTGTATGTTGGACACAGTTTAAAGGTTAAAGTTATAATCACCACCAGTCTATTATAGGTGAATTCCTACCAAGCGAAAAGGGAATACAGAGCTAATGATAATTATTTTGGGAGTGTCCATGTACAGTTATTTTGCATAAGGTATTGATGATGTCAGTGACATTGATACTTACTTGTAAACAGGGGTTATCCAATGAGCAATGTTGTCCACAATAGGCCTCATCACATTTACATTCAAATGACCCAAGAAGATTATGACATGATCCATTATTTGTACACGGATTAGATATACACTCATCTACATCTTGTTCACATGTTGAACCATTCCAGTAAGGAGGACAGGTGCAAGTAAAGTTATTATTTCCTTCATTACAAGTGGCTCCATTTTTGCAAGGGTTTGATAGACACTCATCAATATCTACGTTGCAGTACAAACCTTCCCATCCAGGGATACAGTTACACTCCCAACCCTGCAAACATCAAACACAATTAGTAGTAATCTAAAAAAAAAAAAAAAAAAAAAAATGAAAAAATTACATTTATTCCTACTGAAGCAAGTCAGTGATCAACCCAAACTAGGGTCTTATAATCACCTAACTTTATTTAATAGCATGTTATGTGGATGCCCTGGTAAGATAAGATAAGATTTTCTTCGGATTTTTAACCCCGAAGGGTTAGCCACCCAGGATAACCCAAGAAAGTCAGTGCGTCATCGAGGACTGTCTGTCTTATTTCCATTGGGGTTATTAATCTTGTCCCCCAGGATGCGACCCACACCAGTCAACTAACACCCAGGTACCTATTTGCTGCTAGGTGAACATGACAACAGGTGTAAGGAAACACGTCGAAATGTTTTCACCCGCTGGGAATCGAACCCGGGCCCTCCGTGTGTGAATCGAGAGCTCTAGCCACCGGGCCACACTTTACACTAAGGTCTACAACAAAAAATCTTACAAATCTGTGAATGAACCAAGAGGTACCACTGGTCACAACCATGAACACCTTAAAGATGCTGACACTAGTGGATTGTAGTACGCCCTGCATAATGCTCCTGAGTTACATCTTACTTGATACCCTGTCCCTGACACCCTAATTATGTATGATTACATGACTATTGTAGCAGGAGCATAGCTATATTGATGATGTAACACAGACCATCAGCATATAATCTACCATATTGGTTTTTAATTTAAAGTTTACATAGATTGTAGCACACATTATTATATTTCTCCTAGTTCTCAACCTGTCTACTACTATTCTGTGAAAAAGTAATTTTTTCTATTGTCCTTTCAACACCACTTATAAGTGCACTGTTAGAGGACCATCTGAACTGTGATGTCAGCACAATTCAGATGGGTCATCTGAACTCCAGCATCCCCACCTTGTTAATATCCACATGCACTGAGTGTGTTGTCATCATATTGTTCTAAAGCTTATCCTCAGGAATGTGAGAGCTATCTCTTCTAAGTAATATTCATGGTTCTATTCCTTTAGTTCAAGGATCAGCCTGCTGGCAATCTTGTAAATTTTAAATTATTGTTGTATATTTATGATGTGGGTTTTATGCTGGTTTTCCATAGTTTCCTGAGTTTAGCCTGAATGCCTTCCATCTTCATCCCTTCGGGTTTAGTGCACCCCATGATAAAAATAATAATGATATTCTTGTATATATGGTATGTCAAATCTGGTTAGGCTTAATTTACAGTTACTAATAAATTTGGTAATATCACTGCAACATGTATATGCACAAAATTTGCATAAACTGTCATTGTATGAAAAATCTGTTGGGATAGTCTGTAATATGAACTTTATAAATTATATTGTAACAAATAACACCCCCTTCCCCCATGTAATACGTTATATGCTTCAATTACTTTTATTGATATTTGTGAGAAGGAAAATTGATGACATAATTACCTTATCTTTAAATGTCAAGTCACAAAAACCATGTTGACAAGTTATATTTTTCAGTGTACAAAAGTCAGTAATATTTTCACAGTTGCTTCCTGAGTATCCAAATGGACAAGTGCAAGTGTAATTGTCTGCGACACCAGTCAATGAATCTGGAAAATATAAAAGAAATATATATAGTGATGTGTTACCACATTATCATACAGTGGACCCCCGAGTTTCGTAAAAACTTCACTCCTGACGTCTGCTCAAGTGCCATTACCGAACGAATTTACTCCCTTAAGGAAAAATTTCACGTAGGTTAGTCTATTTCAGACCCCCAAAAATACACTTCCACAAGAACTTACAAAATTATACTTACATAATTGCACGATTTCCGGGTTATTCGTTAACCGAGGGTCCACTGTATATGGTATATTATTCACAGAGTCCAGAACTCATGTGGGTAATTCATTGCTACAATAAAGTCAAGATGGTTTGGTCATTTACAGTAGACAGGATGGATCAGAGTAATTTGACCAACAGGATGTATAAATAAAAATTTAGAATACCCAACTCTGGATCCTCTAAAACATCAACATTTGGGAATTATGATTTTGCATCCACTTTATATGCTGAGTTCAAATTGTATAAATAATTTGTTTTGCATAGGCAACCGGCACCTCAAGTACCCATATTTGAGAAAAATTAAAAGTACTCACTAAATACATCTGTACAAGAAGCACCATGGAGACACATCCGATTAGAACAGTTCTTGACTTTCAATTCTTCACAGGTTCGACCAATGAAGTCCTCTGGACACTGGCATACAAACTGTGCAACTTCATTTATACAAACTCCACCATTCTTGCATGGGTTGCTAGAACATTCATCAATATCTTGCTCACATCTGGAAAAATAAAATATATCGTTATAAAAAAAGTTAAAAAAAAAATAATGTAATGAAATCTATAATTACAGTACTATATTTGATTAAACTTTAAAATATTCAATCATTCTAATAAGAAGAGACAATGGAATAAGAATACCTACAATTCACTAGATTCTTTGTAATGTATGAATGTTAAGATTACATTACTACGGTGAATTTTTAGTTTAAAAGCATCCACAGATTAAAAATTTATTACAGGAGTATGCGAATCAAAGTCTTTCATTATATTAAAGAATAAAGAGCAGGCAAGTTATCAGATCAATTGGACAAGCATCCTTACTGCATTACATACTGAGTGTAGCTAAGTGAAATACATCTGAGTGAATTAGTCCATCTGAAATGCACCACATGTTGTGCCTAACAACATTTTATTACATGTAAACTACATTACCTGTATACTGCAGAAAAGAAATAAATTTATTATTATTCTTGTTATTATCATGCGAGTGCAGCACAGATAATTTGACTACAGAATTCATTCCGAAAGAGTATTTACAGGTTGGCCATCATTGATTTGGCAATCACTAATCCGGCACTAATTTCGGCTAGTGTCATTGGTAAAAGTTTACATCCCAGGGCATTCAGAGGTATGACAGTTTTCTATGATTTACCGTGCCAACGGTACAGGTAAATGGTGTCCCAATGATGGCAAATTAGTGATGGTCGACCTGTATTGCCAAAGTCACTGTAAATCAAAACTAAACTGTGCTAATGTTTCCTGTGGTACAGTGTAAAAGTGTCACTGTGGGGTTTGACTATTGAAACGCAATACTGCTTAAATAAAAAGAAAGAAAAAAGAGTCATAAGAGAAACTTACTCATGAAATATTATATCTCATCATATTGATATGTCTGAAAACAGGAACAATATACAGTGGTACCTCGAGTTATGATATTTTTTCGTTCGAGAATGCTGTTCAAGTGCCATTACCAAACGAATTTATCCCCATAAGGAATAATGTAAAATAGACTAGTCCTTTTACACCCCCAAAAATATACTTACAAAAGCATTTAAAAAAATAAACTTACATAAAAGGGCGATTTTGGGGACCATCGTAACTCGAGGTACCACTGTAGTTAGAAGATTTGATGCTAGGAAAGACAATGCCATGGATGACTTGTACCACAGTACAAGAAGTCTTAAATAAACAAGTGACCTAGTGGACTCCTAATTTTGAATAGCCTACCTCAGAAAATGATTAATACTATGTACAGTGGACCCCCGAGTAACGAGCAAAATTCATTCCAGAAGCCTGCTCAAGTGCCATTACCGAACGAATTTACTCCCTTAAGAAATAATGTCAAGTAGGTTAGTCCATTTCAGACCCCCAAAAATACACTTACAAAAGCACTTACAATATTATACTTACATAATTGTACGATTTCCGGGGTGCTCGTTACTCGGGGGTCCACTGTATATTAAATTCAACAGAAATAAAGGGAATATTACAACTCTTATTTTTTTCTATGTTAGGAATATCAATACTCACGACTGTCCTGTGTAGCCTGGCATGCATGCACATGTATACTGGTTGACGCCATCAACACATGTTGCTCCATTAAGGCACGTATTATCAACACATTCATCAATGTTTATTTCGCATAATTTGCCTTCAAATCCCACTGGACATGAACAACTGAAAACTTCTGTTGGATCAGAACAAATACCTCCATGCATACACTCTTCATTATAGCAGACAGTGCAGCCAATACTTGTTAATGATTCTCTCTGTAAAGAAAAACAAAGAAATACAGTAAGCTCTCCTATGAAGGTATTTTGTATAATGCAATTTTTTTGCAAATGCAATTAAAACCTGCATCCAAAATTAAACAGCATGTCTATGAAGAACTTTTCAAGTCCTATTAAATTTTTGATTCACTTTTGCAACTGCATTTACAAAAAGCTGTTATGTAAGGGAATGTGTCTATTTTAAGCACCTTCCTGTACAAACGAAGGAGTGTTGCAACTCCCAAAGTGTTCACACTTTTTAAGATGCCTCGACCCTTCAAAGGGAAGGGAGGAGGAATTATCTGATGCTGAAGGGCTCTTGATACAAGGTATTAGACTAACTTTCCACTTCCTTGTATTAAAGCAGATTACCTTCCATTCCCCAGTGACTGTATGATCCCTATGGGTTTAGCGCTTCCCCATAAACATAATACAGCAATACAATGCCTTTCAGTATTGAAGACAAAGAAGCACTTAAAGCTCTGACGAGACTTTCAGAGCCAATTTTGACCAAACTAGTTTAAGACAGAATTTATATTATAGGTTACAACATTATTTATAATGTGGCTAAAACCATTCAAATTTTAAAATCATTTAATTTATTTTTGACACCTCATACTCTTTCTTTCCAATATGAACTCTCTCATTCTCTGTATTTCCACTTATTCTCATTACCTTGCCCTTTTTCTATACTCACTTCCTTTTTTTACATCTTTTTATTCACCTTTTTGGTATACAGCTGCCACCTCCACTGAATTGAGTGCCAATGGTAGGAAAAATAGAGGTTGATGAACCTGAGCCCAATACAACACGTTATGAAAAATTACATTCTGTTGAAGGTCCCATGAACTACAGTGTCTACTACCTCATGTCAACTGTTCCTTCTCAGGCTATACCAACTGGTATTGCAAATCCACTCAGCTGGCAAAAAAAGATAAAGGAGTGCAACTGCGCAAGAGAAGGAAAACAGGAGACTGCAAAATGTAGGTAAAGAGTTCATTTCTAATGTAATAAGAGGGTTACAGACAGTTTGTTATTTCTACAGTGAATAATGGAAACTAACACAAAAATAGATTTTATACTACAAACAATGAATTGTAGCACCTTCGGAGCAAACATGCACTATAAGTCATGTTGGCTCTTTGGTTTTTCCCCTCAAGGAAGGTCCCTCGTGGGAAGTGAAGGGCTCTTGATCTAAGGAACTGGACATGTGCTTCCCTTGAATTGAACCTGAATGCCTACCATTTCCCAGGTGATGTATGACCCTATAGGTTTAGTGCCCCCCACATGAAAGTAATTTAATCTATGGTGGTTTATTAAGAGCTTCTTTTTAAACAAACTGGCCATCTCCCACCGAGGTAGGGTGACCCAAAAAAAAAAAAAATTCACCATAATTCACTCTATCATTGTCTTGCCAGAGGTGTGCAGACACTACAGTTCAAACTGCAAATATCCCAACCCTTTAGACAGCAGGCACTGTACTTTGTTAATAGCATTAATGTATACTAAAACTGGGGCAGCTTCTAACAGATGGCATTTTATTGATTCCAATAGTTCTTCATTAACAGTATCCTGCACATATTTTATTCTTATGTTCATAAGTGCTAGCTCATTAGTTGATGGCACATTTGTCACTGTTTTTATAGAAACTGCCAAGCCATCTTGCTAAGTGTTTTCATTCATACTTATAAATCTTTTAAAAGTGCATTACCTAAACATCTCATATTTTGCTCAATAGTAACCCACACGGAAACAGTAACTCGGAAGATTAATTGATCTGTATATTCCAGCCTCCTCCTGGGATCCTCTTGTGCTGAAGAGGATCCCAGAAGGGTGTTAAAATATACTAAAAACTATTTTTACTTTCGGTAACCACTTTAAATCAGGTCACAAAAAGAAAAGGCACTTAATACTTACTACTCTCAGGAATTGATTGGCTGCAGTGTTGTTGATAAGATCCAGTTGCGAATAGAAAGGAACTAGTACGTCTTGGATCCTAATAGCTCCTAAGCACCCTCGGAACACCTTAGGCACAAAATTCTCCTTGGGTTGAAGAGCTGTGACTGGTGTAGTTGTTGAAGCAATAAGTGATGGGTCCAGAAGGCTGTGTGTTGGTAATGTACCAGGGGATGCACCAATCATTATTTCTCCTGTTGAAGTAAATGATCATGTCAGTCATATTAAGTGGTTTTCAGAAAACTTGCATACAGTACTGAACTTGTAACTACAGTATTATATTCTAAAATGTTTCTCATATTAATCATAAGCTGTTGTGTTGATTAATGGTGAGAGATTTTGAGTGAGTGCATGTGACTACATACATATTTACCTAGTTGTGAAATAGGCAAACCCACATGAGAGAATATAAAATGAAATGTAGGAGTATTGTACACAATTACATACAACTGAGGCCCTCTTCAGCAGACTGAAGTTGTAGGCTGAAATATACAGTACTTTTACTATTATTTATTACACTTGTGTATTTACTAACCCAAGGTTGCTGAAATTCAGCTCTTTAGCCCACCTCTTTAACTTTCATATTGTTGTGATTTAGTTATCAAAATGAATATAAATCTGGGGTGAAAGGTAGAAGGGAAAGAGATCATCATCCTATTCCAAGAATTGTAAGAGGGAGGGGGATACAAAAGTTTTACTGGCTTGAGCATCCAGCAGGCTTGTGCAAAAGTGTCAGATAGGAGTGAATGGAGACAAGTGATTTTTAATGGATGTCCTGTTGGATTGAGAGCAGAGTAACTTTTATTAAAGAATTCAGGAAAACTGGTTAGTCAAACTTAAGTCTTGGAGGTGGGAAGGGCAGTGCCTGCACTCTGAAAAAGGGGTGAGGATATTGCAGTCAGAGGGGTAATCTGATTGTGATTTCAGCACATTTCTGGTAAGATGGCAAATGAGTGAATGTTGATGAATGCATTTTCTTCTTTGGGTCACCCTGCCTTCATGGGAGATGGCCACTGTGTTTAAAAAATTTGCTTTTGAATTATGTATGAAGTCAGCCTCTGCTACATTATTTCTTAGCTTATTCTGCTTCTGACAACATACATTTTTAATGCCAATATGGCCGGGAACAATGGGATAGTAACCCCTTTTCCTGTATAGATTTACTAAAAACAAAAAGAAGAAAACCATCAAAGTGGGATGTTTGAATGTGAGTGGATGTTGTGCGAATGATAAGAAAGAGATGATTGTAGATGTTATGAATGAAAAGAAGCTGGATGTCCTGGCTTTAAGTGAGACAAAGATGAAGGGGGTAGGAGAGTTTCAGTGGGGAGAAATAAATGGGATTAGGTCAGGGGTTTCAAATAGAGTTAGAGCTAAAGAAGGAGTGGCAATAATGTTGAATAATCAGTTATGGCAGGTAAAGAGGGATTATAAATGTATAAATTCAAGGATTATGTGGAGTAAAATAAAGGTCGGATGTGAAAAGTGGGTTATAGTAAGTGTTTATGCACCTGGAGAAGAGAGAAGTGTAGAGGAGAGAGAGAGAGATTTTGGAAAATGTTGAGCGAGTGCGTGGGGAGTTTTGAACCAAGTGAGAGAGTACTTGTGGTTGGGGATCTTAATGCTAAAGTGGGTAAAAATGTTGTGGAGGGAGTAGTAGGTAAATTTGGGGTGCCAGGGGTAAATGTAAATGAGGAACCGTTAATTGAGCTATGTGTAGAAAGAGGTTTGGTAATAAGTAATACATATTTTATGAAAAAGAGGATAAATAAGTATACAAGGTATGATATAGCACGTAATGAAAGTAGTTTGTTAGATTATGTATTGGTGGATAAAAGGTTGATGGGTAGGCTTCAAGATGTACATGTTTATAGAGTGGCAACGGATATATCGGATCATTATTTAGTTGTAGCTACAGTTAGAGTAAAAGGTAGATGGGACAAAAAGAAAATGGCAACAGCAAGTAAGAAAGAGGTAAAAATGTATAAACTAAGGGAGGAGTAAGTTAGGGTGAGATATATTGGCAGAAAGGTGGGCTAGTGCAAGTATGAGTAGTGAAGGGGAAGGGGGGGTTGTTGAAGAGAGTTTGGATAGTTTTAAAAATGCAGTATTAGAATGTGGGGCAGAAGTTTGTGGCTACAGAAGGGTGGGTGCAGGAGGAAAGAGGAGTTAGTGGTGGAATGATGAAGTAAAAAGTGTGATAAAAGAGAAAGAGGTAGCTTATGAGAGGTATTTACAATACAGAAGTGTTAATAGAAGAGCAGAGTATATGGAGAGTAAAAGAAAGGTGAAGAGAGTGGTGAAAGAGTGTAAAAGGAGAACAGATGAAAGAGTGGGAGAGGCTCTGTCAAGAAATTTTGCTGAAAAAAAAGAAAAAAAATTGGAGTGAGATAAACAAGTTAAGAAAGCCTAGGGAATGAATGGATTTGTCAGTTAAAAACAGAGTAGGGGAGTTAGTAGATGGGGAGCTGGAAGTATTGGGTAGATGGTAGGAATATTTTGAGGAACTTTTAAATGTTGATGAAAAAAGGGAGGCAGTAATTTCATGCACTGGCCAGGGAGGTATAACATCGTTTAGGAGTGAAGAAGAGCAGGATGTGAGTGTGGGGGAGGTGCGTGAGGCATTATGTAGAATGAAAGGGGGTAAAGCAGCTGGAACTGGCGGGATCATGACAGAAATGTTAAAAGCAGGGGGGGATATAGTGTTGGAGTGGTTGGTATTTTTGTTTAATAAATGTATGAAAGAGGGGAAGGTACCTAGGGATTGGCAAAGAGCATGTATAGTTCCTTTATATAAAGGGAAGGGGGATAAAAGAGATTGTAAGAATTATAGGGGAATAAGTTTACTGAGTGGGAGCAAGGGGCTAGTAACCCCTTCTCCTGTATACATTACTAAAGTTAAAAAGAGAAACTTTTGTTTTTCTCTTTGGGCCACCCCGCCTTGATGGGAAACGGCCGATTTGTCGAAAGAAGAAGTTTACTGAGTATACCAGGTAAAGTGTATGGCAGGGTTATTATTGAAAGAATTAGAGGTAAGACAGAGAGTAGGATTGCAGATGAGCAAGGAGGCTTTAGAGTGGGTAGGGGATGTGTAGATCAAGTGTTTACATTGAAGCATATACATGTGTGAACAGTATTTAGATAAAGGTATGGACGTTTTCATTGCATTTATGGATTTAGAAAAGGCATATGATAGAGTGGATAGGGGAGCAATGTGGCAAATGTTGCAAGTGTATGGAATAGGTAGTAAGTTACTGAAGGCTGTAAAGAGTTTTTATGAGGATAGTGAGGCTCAGGTTAGGGTGTGTAGGAGACAGGGAGATTACTTCCCGGTAAAAGTAGGTCTTAGACAGGGATGTGTAATGTCACCATGGTTGTTTAATATATTTATAGATGGGGTTGTAAAAGAAGTAAATGCTAGGGTGTTGGGGAGAGGGGTGGGTTGGTGTAGGTAGTAGGTTGGTAGACAGCAACCACCCAGGGAGGTACTACCGTCCTGCCAAGTGAGTGTAAAACGAAAGCCTGTATTTGTTTTACATGATGGTAGGATTGCTGGTGTCTTTTTTCTGTCTCATAAACATGCAAGATTTCAGGTATGTCTTGTTACTTCTACTTACACTTAGGTCACACTACACATTCATGTACAAGCATATGTATATACACACACCCTCTGGGTTTTCTTCTATTTTCTTACTAGTTCTTGTTCTTATTTCCTCTTATCTCCATGGGGGAAATGGAACAGAATTCTTCCTCCGTAAGCCATGCGTGTCGTAGAGGCGACTAAATGCCGGGTGCAAGGGGCTAGTAACCCCTTCTCCTGTATATATTACTAAATGTAAAAGGAGAAACTTTCGTTTTTTCTTTTGGGCCACCCTGCTTCGGTGGGAAACGGCCGACGTGTTGAAAGAAAGAAAGAATCAAATGCAAAATGGGAGTTAACACAGTTACTTTTTGCTGATGATATTATGCTTATGGGAGATTCTAAAGAAAAGTTGCAAAGGTTAGTGGACGAGTTTGGGAGGGTGTGTAAAGGTAGAAAGTTGAAAGTGAACATAGATAAGAGTAAGGTGATGAGGGTATCAAACGATTTAGATAAAGAAAAATTGGATATCACATTGGAGAGAGGGATTATGGAAGAAGTAAATGTTTTCAGATATTTGGGAGTTGACATGTCAGCGGATGGGTTTATGAAGGATGAGGTTAACCATAGAATTGATGAAGGAAAAAAGGTGAGTGATGCGTTGAGGTATCTGTGGAGACAAAAAACGTTATCCATGGAGGCAAAGAAGGGAATGTACGAAAGTATAGTGGTACCAACACTCTTATATGGGTGTGAAGCATGGGTTGCAAATGCTGCAGCAAGGACGCGGCTGGAGGCAGTAGAGATGTCATGTCTAAGGGCAATGTGTGGTGTAAATATTATGCAGAGAATTCATAGTGTGAAAATTAGGTGTGGAGTTACTAAAAGTATTAGAGGGCTGAAGAGGAAAGGGACTGTTGAGGTGGTTTGGTCATTTGGAGAGAATGGAATAAAGTAGAATGACTTGGAGTGTATAAATCTGTAGGGTAAGGAAATCAGGTTAGGGGTTGCCCCTGAAAAGGTTGGAGGGAGGGGGTAATATTATTTGCAGATGACACAACATATGTCTTCTCTCACCCAAATCCAGTCATACTGGCCAACACTGTTAATGCTGAATTACAGAAAATATCAACATGAATGACAACTAACAAGCTTACTCTCAATACTGACAAGACCTACTTCATACAGTTTGGAAACAAAGCCACAAATGTTCCACTTAACATAACGCTCAATGGTTCACCCATCACAAGACTCACAGAGGGAAAATTCCTGGGAATCCACCTTGACAGTAGCCTTTAATTCCAAACACACATACAACAAATTTCCAAGAAAATCTCAAAGACAGTAGGCATATTATCAAAGATACGCTACTATGTGCCTCAATCAGCTCTCCTTGTACTATATCATTCACTTATCTACCCTTATCTCACCTATGGAATCTGTGCATGGGGATCAACAACATTAAATTACCTTAGACCACTCATTACCCAGCAAAAGGCTGCAGTCAGAATGATAACAAATTCTTACTCTAGACAGCATACTCCACCAATATTCAAAAGCCTAAAACTACTCACCGTAAAGAACATTCACACTTATTCTTGTGCCTACTACATACATAGAACTCTACACTCTAATATAAACCCTCTGCTCGAAATTCTCCTCACCAACTTTAATAGGACCCATGACCACAACACAAGACACAGATCACTTTTTGATATACAGTCGTACCCGGTTTACATGATGGTCCCCAAATCTGCACCCTTTTATGTAAAGTTATATTTTAAAATCTTTTAAGTGTAATTTGGAGTCTAAATAAGGACTAGTCTATTCTAAAATCGCTTTTCTTAAGGATAAATTCGTTTGGTAATGGCACTTGAACAGACATTCTGATTGAAATATTCAGGATAAACCGGGTACACTGTACCTGAGCACATATCAACCTTGTAAAAATCTATGCACATAGGTCCAAATCTGAATCATTACTAGTAAATACTTAAAAAACCTTGTCTGAAAATCTATTTTAAGACTCTTTCAAAACTACCTACTCACCCTAAACTAAATACGTGTACATGATTACGATGTCCAAAACCTATTCAAGTTTATTTTTTAAATGCTTATTGGATATTTTTGGGTTAAAAGGACTAGTCTATTTACATTATTCCTAGGTAATGCCTGTAATGGCATGACATGCATCCGAACGAAAAAACTCAACTTTGGTCCACTGTACCACTGTAAATTCTAAAATGAATTATTTCTATAAGATACAATTTACTAATAGTTACCACCACCACCCTAAAAAATTATAATATAAATACTCAATGTTATTTCTAAGATATAATTTACTTACAGTAGGCCTCACTTATAGGCAGGTTGTTCCAGGCTAGTGCCTAAAGCAGACATCGCGAAAGCAGAACTCAATTTTCCACTCTAATGTATATAACAGACAAGTTAATAACTTAACTAGGCATACATAGCATTAACAATGTTTGGCAACAGAGCAGGTGATCCACAATTAAACATTAAGATCAACACTACACCTATTGCTAAACATAACGAGGGCAAATTCCTGGGCCTTCACCTTGACAGCAGCCTGAAATTCAGTACCCATATCCAACACATAGCAAAGAAAGTGTCCAAAACTGTGGGGATCCTCACTAAGATACGGTATTATGTACCACAATCAGCCCTACTCACACTATACTTTTCACTCGTCTATCCCTACCTCACATATGCCATTTGTGCATGGGGATCAACAGCAATTACCCACCTAAAGCCATTAATAACCCAACAAAAAGCCACAGTAAGAATTATCACGCAATCCAACGCTAAGCAGCACACCCCCCACTCTTCAAAGACCTAAACCTACTCACTGTTCAGAACATCCATACTTACTACTCTGCTATCTACATTTATAGAACCATAAATTCCAACTTTAACCCTGAGCTAAAACACTGTCTTGACAATTGTGACAGGACCCATAGACATAATACCAGACATAAACATCTCTTTGACATTCCCCGTGTCCGACTAAATCTATACAAAAATTCAATGTGCATAAAAGGGCCTAAAATCTGGAACTCCCTGGCTGAAAACTCTAGAACTGCAGACACAATCTCCACTTTCAAAAGCACTGTTAAAAAACATCTTATCTCACTTACGCACCCAACCGGTAGCTAACCACATGACAACTACTTTATCTTGCACATATCCACATCAAAAGACACTTACTGATATCTGTGATTCCCCTTAATTTCACATGACTGACTAAAATTCTAATACAACTATTGCTTCATAATTCTTAAGCTAGTCATAAGTTTGCCTAAGACACTCCAATATAGAAACGGTATTATGCCAATACATCACCTTTACCATTAATATATAAACTAATTGTTTAATTCTTAAATGTTTAAATTTCAATACCTCAATATTGTAAACCTAATTAATCACTACAATTACCTAACCTTACTATCAGTATAATCATTGTGTCACTATTGAGTAAGACCTATCATAAGACTGCCTGAAAAGCCTAGGCATACCTAGGCATATTATTGGCCATCTTGTAATATCTACTTCATAAAATGTACATTACTATAATTACACCCCACTCTGTATATTACCAGAAATAAAGAATTTGAACACTTATTACTTACCTTAAAGTATTAACATTGGCTTAAAATAGTCTGTGAACCAATTTATGAAAAGATCAGTAGTCATCCAAGCTTTTGAATTGGATTTATAATAAACAGGGAGGCTACCTTTTGCATAGTTCTTTAGGGCCCTAGGATTCTCTGAGTGATAAATTATCATAGGTTTTAACTTGCAATCCCCAGCAGCATTAGCTCCTAGCAAGAGTGTTAGTTGAAGACTCAGATGATTCAAAGGGATGTTAGGAAGTATTTCTTCAGCCATAGAGTTGTCAGGAAGTGGAATAATCTAGCAAGTGATGTAGTGGAGGCAGGAACCATACATAGCTTTAAGACGAGGTATGATAAAGATCATGGAGCAGGGAGAGAGAGGACCTAGTAGCGGTCAGTGAAGAGGCAGGGCCAGGAGCTAAGTCTCGAACCCTGCAACCACAATTAGGTGAGTACACTCTTGGGTTATCCTGGGTTCTGTACACATATGCTGCTATATGTAACTGTATTTGATGGTTATCTCAGCGATCAACATATACCTTGATAGTAAGTTTATTCAGGTATACACAAATACAGTTAATACATAGATTATCATACATAGCAGAATATGTGTAGACAACCTAGGATAACCCAAAAAAGTCAGTTCACTGAGTTTAATCATTTCTAACTTGGCACTTAAATTAAGAGGCTTACGACTCTTCTTTTTATCACAACTAAGCCTAGACGCCATAGTCAATGAGAGCCAACTAGTTAACGAAAGAGTAAACGAGAGAGAGAGAACAAGATACAGAGTTCAGACAAGGTAAAAAACAAACTGAACAGGTAGTGAGCGATCACTCGGTCAAGCGAAATGAATGCGATTATATGTGTCCACTTTTAGTTCATTCACATACGTTTGTAAGAGTTTGTGAAACTTTTACCTCAAAATACTTTTTTTTTTATTATAATAATAATTACCTCACAATACAAATACTCTTACATTGTGTAGAAGTTGTACAAATTTGTACAAAATAAACAAACAGCAATACTCCCATTCTCATGCAACACACTATTTTTAGAGTTAATGATAGTATTATTATTATTATCATCATAATAAAAAAGAAGTGCTAAACCCACAAGGATCGTGAATAGCTATACAGTCATACCCCGTGTTACGATGCTATCCTCTTATGTTATTTTCGAGTACCGATATTTATAACGTAAAAAATTTGATTGCGATTTACGATGTTTGCTTTGTGTAACGACATTCGTACTGGACGTGTCCGCTTGGCGCCCAGCTGAGCGCGCACTTCAGGGAGCGTTAGTGTGCTATTGTTTACAAGTGAGAGCGACCACCCACCCACACCCATGCATTCATACCAGTATATTGTCATTATTCCACTGTTTTTAGTGCTTGCAACTGGTAAATAAGCCACCATGGGCCCCAAGAAAGCTCCTAGTGCCAAGCCTGTGGTAAAGAATGTGCAGGGAGTGAAGCATTCATGCAGGGAGTGTAGCATTTATGCAGGGAGTGTAGCAGGCATGCAGGGAGTGTAGCAGGCATGCAGGGAGTGTAGCAGGCATGCAGGGAGTGTAGCAAAGATGCAGAGAGTGTAGCAGGGATGCAGGGAGTGTAGCAGGCATGCAGGGAGTGTAGCATTCATGCAGGGAGTGTAGCAAAGATGCAGGGAGTGTAGCAAAGATGCAGGGAGTGTAGCAGGGATGCAGGGAGTGTAGCAGGGATGCAGGGAGTGTAGCAGGGATGCAGGGAGTGTAGCAAGGATGCAGGGAGTGTATCAGGGATGGAGGGAGTGTAGCAAGGATGCAGGGAGTGTAGCAAGGATGCAGGGAGTGTAGCAAGGATGCAGGGAGTGTAGCAAGGATGCAGGGAGTGTAGCAAGGATGCAGGGAGTGTAGCAAGGATGCAGGGAGTATAGCAAGGATGCAGGGAGTGTAGCAAGGATGCAGGGAGTGTAGCAAGGATGCAGGGAGTGTAGCAAGGATGCAGGGAGTGTAGCATTCATGCAGGGAGTGTAGCATTCATGCAGGGAGTGTAGCATTCATGCAGGAGTGTAGCATTCATGCAGGGAGTGTAGCATTCATGCAGGGAGTGTAGCATTCATGCAGGAGTGTAGCATTCATGCAGGGAGTGTAGCATTCAAAGAAAAGGCCAGTAACCCCAGAAAAGAACTTGGTACCTGCAGTGTTAATGGAAGGATTCCCTTCCAAACACTAGCATACTACTCCACCTTCTCCTCCTCCCGTCCTCCACACATCAACAACTCTTCAATAAATGTAAGTGACATGTTATTGTACAATATTTACATGTGTATTTAGGTATTATTCATTAAATTGTGTATTATTTAATGTCAAAAAGTTCTAAAAAATATTTTATTTAACTACTTTTGGAAGTCTTGGACGGATTAAATATATTTCCATTATTTCTTATGGCGAAAATTGATTCGTGTAACGATTGTTTCGCCTTAAAATATGCCCTCTCTGACGGATTAATATCGTAAGTCGAGGTACCACTGTATATAGATTGAAGGCATATGAAAGGAATATTTTTCTACAGTTATCCCTTAGTGTTTGACTAGAGAAAACGTAATTCTTCCGACACTCCTACAAAGTCACTTGGTAAACAAATATCATATTTGTCAATTTTTATTCTGTGGGTGTATGTATCATGTTTATATGCTATGTAACGTGTTTTTTAAATAATTTTGAAGAAAATATCATAGATGAATTAATGAAAATGTCTATATTAACATAAAAGAAGACATTTAATGTGCCCAAGAGTGATTATTATTAATATTACATAATGTTTTCCCTCAGGCCGGCAACACCATAGCATATAAACAGCATGTTTATATGCTTTGTAACGTGTTTCTTATATAATTTTGAAGAAAATATCATAGATGGATTAATGAAAATGTCTATATTAACGTAAAATAAGACATTGTGTCCAAGAGTGATTATTATTAGTATTACGTAATGTTTTCCCTCTGCCCAGCAACCACACCTACATAGCATATAAACAGCATGTTTATATGCTATGTACAGTGGACCCCCGAGTTTCGTAAAAACTTCACTCCTGAAGTCTGCTCAAGCGCCATTACCGAACGAATTTACTCTTTTAAGGAAAAATGTCATGTAGGTTAGTCTATTTCAGACCCCCAAAAATACACTTCCACAAGCACTTACAATATTATACTTACATAAGTGTACGATTTCCGGGGTTTACGAAACTCGGGGGTCCACTGTAATGTGTTTCTTATATAATTTTGAAGAAAATATCATAGATGGATTAATGAGAATGTCTATATTGACGTAAAATTGGACATTTAATGTGCCCAAGAGTGATGATTACATAATAGAGAGATGTGCTCACGGAAAATGTAAACAAACAGGGTGGCACGCGCCGTATCTGAAAGACCGCTCACCGTATACAAAAGTTTTGGTCATAATTTGAACTCGCCGTATGAACAGAATGCCAAAAAGCGAAACGCCAAAAAGCGGGACCCTACTGTATATTACCATCCTACTAAACACTTGTTACAATGTAATATCAGTAATATCATCATATTGTAATTTGAACAGTGTAATATCATCATATTGTAATTTGAACAATCAAATATATAATTTGAACAGTGTAATATTATCATATTGTAATTTGAACAATCAAATTTATAACTAAAATAAACTCAATCAATTTCTCTAATATTATGTACATAGTCTATAAGTCATTAGATTAAGCTGCCCCTAATGCCATGGCATGTCAGTGGCTCTCCTTGCACTTCAGTTTATGATTGTAACTACAAAATCTATGTAAAATTGCAATGAAATAAAATTTATTTGTTTGTTTGTTTTAAGTATGTGGTCAAGATTCTATGTTCAAGGTTTGTGAAAACAGTTCTTAACCCATTAACTGTCCAAACGTATATATAAGTTTTTACCGCTAGCGCTCCGACCTTGATTTTCCCCATAAGAAAGCATGTAAAAAAAAACGTATATATACGTTCGGAGCGCTAGCGGTAAAAACGTATACAGTGGTCCCTCGGTTTTCGGTCATCTCCAAACTCGAACATTTATGTACGTAAGTGTATTTTCGTAAGTGCTTTTGCAAGTGTATTTTTTGGGGTCTGAAATAGACTAATCTACGTGACATTATTTCTTAAGGAAGTAAATTCGTTCGGTAATGGCACTTGAGCAGCATTCTGGAAAGAATTTTCAGCAAAAACCGAGGGTCCACCGTATATACGTTTGGACAGTTAATGGGTTAAACTTGCAACTCTGGTGCACAATACTAATGTTATTCTGTTTGTGTGCACCAATTCCACGAGTCACTTTTTTCTCAGGTATTGTGTTGCCTCCAGTCAAGATGGGAAACAAGTTACTTTTTTTTTTTAATTAACAGTTTCCCACCATGGTAGGGCGATAAACCCAAGCAGTAATTAGAAATTTCATCAGACTTGAAAAAGCCTGCTATACAAATAAAACATTCTTTATTTATTTTTTCAATGAACCGGCTGTATTCCACCGAGGCAGGGTGACCTAAAAAGAAAAATGAAATTTTTCTTGTGAAAACAGAAAAATTAAAATTTTTCTTTTTAAATTTGGTAATTTATACAGGAGAAGGGGTTACCAGCCCCTTGCTCCCAGCATTTTAATCATCTCTTACGACACACATGGCGTACAGAGGAAGAATTCTTTTCCACTTCCCCATGGAGTGTCTCAATTATTAACTCCAATTTGTCAGTCTTCCCATATCATCTACTATAACAAGGTAGGGTCACACATAAAAAAGGCACATTCACCACCATCATTTCCTTAATATTAAGTTAAAGTTTTTGGTACATACCATTTAGCATAAGAGATGTAAAGTTAATTATTACAGCAATATCTGTCCCCAACAAAGTTGTGTCATCCAAAAAAACCTGTAAGAATGAAGACAATCATTATTAATGTACAGAACCTTTTATCAAATAATTGTTTTTTAATCTCTGGTATTTTTCATTATGGTTTTTTGGGATGTTTTCATAATAACTTAAAATGACTAAACAACAACCAATTATTTTATAATTTTCACTTCTTTTTCTCTTTAATAATATTAAAGCTACATTTTTTCAAGGACCAAGACATGACTATCTCAAGGAGACAGAAAAAGTTAGGAAGCATGGAAGTCCAGACCTATAGAAATACTTAGTCTCTTGAATTGTAGCAAAATTGTTAAAGTTGCTTGCATACAAACATAAGCAAATAAAATACAGTACTACTATATTTCTCATGAAGGGTGGGCGGACAAAAAATTATTACAATTTACAATACACACTGGGAAAGTTTATGCTCTCAAGTGTTCTGAAGTATAACAAGAACTGAAGAAGAACAGATTTTTATTTTTACCTGAAGGCCTGTATGATCAAAAGAAATGAACACTTTGTGCCAGTTGCCATCCAAAGTAGAGTTAGAGATAAAGGAAGCACTCATAGATTCAGAGCCATTAGTCTGATGTACTACAACCGAACTTTGGCTTAACCCAATCCAAACATTAGCATCAACTCCAGCTGCCCAAAATATCACACCACCAACCTGAAACACATACAAAAAATAATAACTTTGAATCATGATTCATTGTGTAAAAGAGAATTTCATCAGAAACTTATAAACAAATTATAATGATTAAGGAGAAATTTGCTGTTACAAGAAATTTTACTTTGTGGAAACCATCTCATTTGTTCAGCAGAGGATGACTATATATAAAAATTCCACCATGATATATTGTACATAAATATAATGAAAACTAACTTGACTTCGATACTCCAGGGAAACATCTGTAATCTTGTCCGGGGGATTTATAAACCTTGGAGAATAGCTGATAGAAGAGTTTACACCATTTAGTGTCAAATTTGCAAGACATTCGTAACCATCATCCAGGTTAATACACTGTGAACCTTCTGGGCAGTCATATATAGCACAGTATTCTCGATCCTCGCAGGTTTTTCCTTTGAATCCAACGGTGCAGGAGCATCTGAAAAATTACAATAGTTAGTAAATATGTACATGATGTGGCCCTCTGTACCTCAGTTATTTCTAGATGGAAAATATAATTTTTTTACTACATTGACTGTTTCCCATCAAAGTATTCTGACCCCCAAAAATGCAGCATTCACCATCATTCATTCAACAGCTGTCTTGCCAGAAGTGCACAGACATCACAATTCAAATGACCCTTCAACTGTAAAATCCTTATCCCTCCATAGTGCAAGCATTGTATTTTCCATTGTATTGCTCATACTCCAAGAGCACATCAGATCCTTAACACCATTTATCCCTCCACCCCAGATTTATACACCCACTTGTTCATCCTATTCTACTCCATCCCTCTAAAGGCCCAAACCACCTAAACAACTCCTTTTCTATCCTCTGAATAATACCTTTCGTAACCCCACACCATTTTACTTATATGCTCTGAATTCATTGCACAATATTCACACCACACACATTGCTCTCAAACATGACATTGCCACTTCCTGCAGCCTTCTCTTTGTTGCAACATTTAAAGCCCACAAATATGACATTTTTAAATCTTTCTCACCAGCACTTCAGAAAACATGATTTGAGAGATTTTAGTCATTCCTAATAATACAGGTGTTTGAAATCACAAGGGCAATGAGTACCTGAATACCATTAATTGCATCTCTTGTTTATCCAGCCTAACAATTTGTGATGGTAATATTATGTTCCTTAAGCATAAGATCTCTCAATATGGTTACCCTTAATTTCCTTGCATTCCTCTTTCACTAATGAGTAGTTTAAATTTACTTTACACTCTCTCTTACAGCCATTTTTTACTACTTTAGGACTGGGTACAAAGGGAAATTAGTGGAAACTGTGCAAGCAACTGAGTCAGGATACTGAGGAACACTTCTTTAATATAGGAGCTTAATAAAGTAGAATTAACCCTTTGACTGTTTCGGTCGTATATATATGTCTTACGAGCCACTGTTTCAGACGTATATATACTCACAAATTCTAGCGGCTTCAAATCAAGCGGGAGAAAGCTGGTAGACCCACATATGAGAGAATGGGTCTGTGTGGTCAGTGTGCATTAAAAAAAAATCCAGCAGCACGCAGTGCATAATGAGAGAAAAAAAACACCAACCGTTTTTTTGGATTAAAACGTCGTCTTTGAGGTGTATTTTTGTATAGTATTTATGGTTTATTCTCTTTTTTATGGTCTCATTTGATAGAATGGAAAACATACAACAGAAATATAGATGATTTTGATTAGTTTCATGATGAAAACGACCTTGAAATTGAGCTCAAAGTAGGGGAAATGTTCGATTTTTGCAAATGTTCAAGATTAAACAAATCACGCCACGCGTCAAATACACATCAATTGGTGAGTCTAATATTCTTTCACAAGTGCATTGATATTATTTATACCATTTTCACAATAATGCAATAGTCTGCATAACGGTAAATCTTCTATTTTTTGTGTGAATAAAAAATCAAAATATAAAGCAAGAGTAATATAAGAGGGGCCTAAAGACGTGACTAATGAACAGATAACATCTTATTTTAGGGCCAGGAATGTCTATCATTTCATAAGAATTTTTTTTTTTTTTAAATTTTGCGACAACACAAGAGCACTCAGGATTAGGGGTTGAGACAGTCAAAGGGTTAAGGAAACAAAGACACAGTAGAAACTACCTTCATGCAGGGGATCAAATATAAATATGTATGTATACAATATTGCTAACTTTTTCATCAGTCAGTGTGAAGTTACAAGGCAGACCCAAAAGCTGCATCTCTTTTCCCCATCCCTTTTCTATAAGCAAGAAAATAATTACTCTAATTCCAATATGAGTACCATGGACAAACAAGCGCACAGACAAATGTTCAATAATAAAGCTCTCACTTCCAAAAAAGAATTTGTGAACTTCATATGGCCATCTCCCTCTGAGGTAGGGTGACCCAAAAAAGAAACACTTTCACCATCATTCACACTATCACTGTCTTGCCAGAGGCACAAAGATACGACAGTTCAGATGTCCCTTCAAACAGCAAATATCCCAAACCTCTCCTTCAGAGTGCAGGCACTGTACTTCACACCTCCAGGACTCAAGTCCAACTAACTGGTCATACGTGTATACAATAATGAAATACTGAAATTTAGCTATTACTTACTCAAAGTCATTCCATGTTACTCTGCAGGTGGCACCATTTTTACATGGATCAGGAATACATGTGTCATCGCTAACTGTTCCTTCCAAAACATGAAAGACATTTACTCCCTGAATATTTTCACCAGGTAAGATTGCAGCAGTCACATTTTGCAGAGGGAAAGGCTGTACTAGTCTAGTTTCAGTCCCATTGCTCAGCTGGAAAATAATATGAGAGTTCAGTAACTGACTTCCAAGCTTTTTTGATTTGAAAGATTTTTTTTTTAAAATATGAAAGTTGTTGTGAATTAGGTGCAATACAGCCACATGAGGTAATCATTAATCAAAACAATATTTTTACCCTCTACACACAAAGAAAATTCATTTTAGTATTTCTAGATAATTTTCTTGGATAATATTAATTTCACAATACAATATCAACTTTTTTCAATGCTTAGTGAAACTACAAAAGTTCATTCAATGTGAAACCTGAGTCAAACAGAAGCAGAGGTTACAAAGTTACTCAAGGAATAGCATAGTGATTTTTAAACTACACTGGATGCCTCCCACTGAGGTAGGATGATAATTTTCTAAGATTCAATTTATACATAACTTAAAAGGAATGCAACAAGATTTTAACAAAAAAATACATAATACAGCCTCTCCTCATTTAGTGACGTACTTGTTTACTTACGACTCAGACTTACGATGGGCTCTCTGACAAGTATGCATACCTAAATAATGCATATTAAAGCTGATGTCCTCTTTTCTGTTTATTACAATATACAGTACACTACTGTATAAACATTTAAAAATATACCAGAAATGTTATAAAAGGTTCAAAGGTGACATTAAAACAATATCAAAGATGGTTGACACAAACCCACTACCATTATAATATGCTTCTCACTTAGTGACAAATTTGTTTACCGATGTGGTCTTTGGAACGGAACACTGTCATTAAGTGAAGAGAGGCTGTACAGTGGAACCTCGGTTTTCGTTTTTAATTTGTTCCAGAGAGTCTGATGAAAACCGAATTCGACGAAAACTGAAGCAATATTTCCCATAAGAAATAATGTAAATCCAATTAATCCGTTCCAGACACCCAAAACTATTAAAAAAAAAAAAACATTTTATAGAGAATAACTACAGTTTTACATACAGAGAACATTGAGAAATAAATATAAAGCACTAATTTTAATGGATAAATGAACATTTAAATCAGTTTTACGACGGCGAGGAGGGGAGAGGGAGGAGAGTATATTGTTTGAAAGGGGAATCCCCTTCCATTATGGAAAGGGAATCCCCTTCCATAAGGACTTCAGGTATCAAGTCCCTATCCGGGGTTACTTCCCTTCTTTGTCTTTTACTGGCACTAGGACCAGCTTGAGAGTCACTGTACTCCTGTCGCACAAAAAATCTGTCCAGAGAGGTCTGTTTCTGGCGTCTCTTTAAGATTTGCCTAAAATGAGACACGGCATTGTCATTGAACATGTTACAGACACGGCTTGCAACAGCTTTGTTAGGGTGATATTTCTCCACAAAACTTTGCACCTCACTCCACTTAGCACAAATGTCCTTAATCGCTGAAGAAGGCACATTCTCCCCTCCCATTCTCGCCACTTTCATACTTTTCTACAAGTTCTTTCTTGAATTCTATTGTGTTTCTCACCTTCCTTATCAAAGGGCTGGCACTCGGAACTTTCTTTGGCCCCATGGTGGCTTATTTAGCAGTCGCACTCAATAAACAAGCACAAAAAACAATGGATTATTACGAAATGTTTCATAAGAACATGCAGGGTAATGTTCACTTGACAAGAAACAAAGCCAGACTGACTCAGAATGCGTGCGTGTTATGCCCTTGTGTGGGCACTAGCAGGCGGACACGTTCGGTGCGGCGGACAAAAACTGAGGTGACGAATGAAAACTGGGACAATATTTTGATGAAAAAAGACGTCAAAAACCGAATTAGATGAAAACCAGGGCAAACGAAAACCGAGGTTCCACTGTAGTATATTAAAACAAGCTTTTGAAAAACAATATTACGTATCAAGAGTTTTCAAACCAAAAAAGTGGTAAACACTCACCCTAACATCTTGCAACGTTCCTTTAAAGTGTGGCCGAGTTACAGTTGTAGTAAAATTGGTGACACCAAGCTGCCGCTTGGTCCTTCTTGAAGTAGTGTCGATCATCCCTGAAGTGGTCTCGGGAATACCACCAAGGTACAGAACCTGAGCCCTAAGGTCACCACTATATGTCAAGGTTGTATTGAGCACTAACTTGTTGTCCACATTTACTTCCAGCTCGTTACCAATCCTTTTCACCTGTTTGGACAAAATACTTGTCATACTTATGATACAATAAGGGATTTTTACTTAACAGTATTGAAAAAACCATAAATCAATTTTAAAACCTGTTAAATTAAAATACTTACATGAAGAAGATGTGGATCACCATCAGTTAATGACAAGCCCTTAACTGTGAATGTTTCCTCAGGTCCATCCAGTAAAAGTCGAAGAACTAAGTTGCCATCTTTAAGTTCTGTAATTATGTGCGTCTCCTGGAATCCTAAAGAAAAAAGAATACATTATAAGACTTATAAATGGATAAAATAAATAGTAATGTCACAGTGCCATGGCTGGAACACTGGACAATTAACCCACACTTTAGAGACATAACTAGAAAATAATAATAATAATAATAATAATAATAATAATAATAATATTTTATTTCAGCATGATACAATGATTCTAGAAAGGTAAATGACATTTAGGTGCATGCAGAAAGCCCATTAACATGCAGAGCATTTCGGGCAAACTTAAGATTAATAAACTAATGACATTTAAAGTAATTTTATACATACAGTCTCTTAGGTGTGTGTAAGTATAAATTTAGGAGTTACAGTTAATGCAAGGAGTTACAGATGATGTTTCAGTCAGTCCTGGACCATTATCAAACCATGACTGACAAAGAAAATAGGGAGAAAACCTCTTTCATCACCTGTTTTCTGGGTTTCTAACCATTTTTGTTCTCAGTTATGAAGTGAAAACAAATCCAGGATGAACCAAATTGTCATCTAGATTCCTTTCCAGGGTAGGATAATTGTGAATTTGTAAAATAATTAAGACACTTTGTAAAACTCGGCTAAAATATTGTTAAATAAGACAGCAAAAGAAGACCTTTATTAGTATGATGTTTCATGTACAAAAAGCTTTATAATATACGGTACCATGGAGGTACAACACTGTACTAATAAGGATCATCTTTGGCTGTATATTACTTCACCACTTGTCAATTATGCTATACTATTTCAATTGAAATATTGTTAATCAATCTTAGCTCTTTCATTTCCAAAACTTATAAGTTATAATTTTTTTTTTTAGTATTAACATATCGACCGTCTCCCACCAAGGCAGGTTGGCCCAAAAAAGAAAAGCTTTCATCATTCACTCCAACACTGTCTTGCCAGAAGTGCGCTTACACATCATTTATAAAACTGCAACATTAACACCCCTCCTTCAGAGTGCAGTACTGTACTTCCGGCCTGCCGGTTTCCCTGAATCCCTTCATAAATGTTACCTTGCTCACACTCCAACAGCACGTCAAGTTCTAAATACCATTTGTCTCCATTCGCTCCTATCTAACACGCACACTCAACATGCCGTTGCTGGAAATCTAAAGCTTTCTCTCACACTACAACAACACATGCCTTTGCAGGACTCAGTCCACTAACCCTCCACCATCCAACTTTCCTATTCCATCCCCTACCCCGCCTTCCCTCCACTACAGATTTATGCACACTCTCGAAGCTCATATCACCTTTACCTTCTATCGTTCCCCTTCCTCCCTACGTTTATACGCTCATCATTTATTGATCCATTTCAAATGACCAAACCATCAACACCTCCAGCCCTCTGGATAATAGTTTTGGTAATCCCGCACCTCCTCCTAATTTCCAAACTATGAATTCTCTGCATTATATTCACTCCACACATTGCCCTAAGACATGACATCTCCACTGCCTCCAGCCTTCTCCTAGTTGCAACATTCACCACCCATGCTTCACACCCATATAAGAGCGTTGGTATAACTATAATCTCATACATTCCCCTATTTGCTTCCATGGACAAAGTCCTTTGTCTCCACAGACTCCTAAGTGCACCACTCACCTTTTTTCCTTCATCAATTTTATGATTCACCTCATCTTTCATAGACCCATCTGCTGACACGTCCACTCCTAAATACATACTATCTGAATACATTCACCTCCTCCATACTCTCTCCCTCCAATCTGATATCCAATCTTTTGTTACCTAATTTTTTTGTTATCCTCATCACCTTACTCTTTCCTATATTCACTTTTAATTTTCTTCTTTTATATACCCTACCAAACTCATCCACCAACCTCTGCAACTTCTCTTCAGAATCTCCCAAAAGCACAGTGTCATCAGCAAAGAGCAGCTGTGACAACTCCCACTTTGTGTTAGATTCTTTATCTTTTAACCCCACACCTCTTGCCAACACCTGAACATTCACTTCTCTTACAACCCCATCTATAAATATATTGAACAACCACGGTGACATCACACATCCTTGTCTAAGGCCTACTTTTACTGGGAAATAATCTCCCTCTCTCCTATATACTCTAACCTGAGCCTCACTATCCTCGTAAAAACTCTTCACTGCTTTCAGTAACCTATCTCCTATTCCATACATTTGCAATATCTGCCACGTTGCCCACCTATCCACCCTGTCATATGCCTTTTCCAAATCCATAAATGCTACAAAAACCTCTTTACTCTTATCTAAATACTGTTCACCTATATGTTTCACTGTAAACACTTGGTCTACACACCCTCTACCTTTCCTAAAGCCTCCTTGTTCATCTGCTATCCTACTCTCCATCTTACTCTTAATTCTTTCAATAATAACTCTACCATACACTTTACCAGGTATATTCAACAGACTTATTCCCCTATAATTTTTGCACTCTCTTTTGTCCCCTTTGCCTTTATAGAAAGGAACTATGCATGCTCTCTGCCAATCCCTAGGTACCTTACCCTCTTCCATACATTTATTAAATAAAAGCACCAACTATTCCAAAACTATATCCCCACCTGCTTTTAACATTTCTATCTTTATCCCATCAATCCCAGCTGCCTTACCCCCTTTCATTCTACTCACTGCCTCATGAACTTCCAACACACTCACAACTGGCTCTTCCTCACTCCTACAAGATGTTTTTTCTTCCTTGCCCTATACACAAAATCACAGCTTCCCTATCTTCATCAACATTTAACAATTCCTCAAAATATTCCGTCCATCTTCCTGATACCTCTAATTCTCCATTTAATACATCTCCTCTCCTATTTTTAACTATCAAATCCATTCGTTCCCTAGGCTTCCTCAACTTATTAATCTTGCTCCAAAACTTTTTCTTATTTTCAACAAAATTTGTTGATAACATCTCACCCACTCTCTCATTTGCTCTCTTTTTACATTGCTTCACCACTCCTTGCATCACTTATAATTATAATTCACTGTGCAAATACATATTAAGTAGTATTACTCAACCTGGTATATGACTGTTATCAAGCGTTCCAAGATAGAAAATGAGGCCATTTGCTTCTCTGGTGCGCACCAACATGGACACATCAGCATGATGTCTATATGTGGCATGGTCTACTTCAGGGATCACCACAGTCACCAGGCTGTCAGCAGTGTCTTCATTCCCAAATGTGGCAGGAGTGAAGCCTGTGATGAGATAATTTTGTTACATTAAGCTGAAATGAAAATTTTGCAAGAAAGACAAACTCAAGAGGTATGATATAGAGAGTTTAATAAAGTGGAAATTTAGAAACTGCACACTTAATACATAGATAAGCGAGAATTAGGATATAATGCTCAATGTAAATTTTCAATTTGGTGGGGGAAATATAAATTAAATAATTTATGTTATTATTATAACTATTGTATATACGTAAATTTTAAAATCAGTAAATTGTAAAAGCAGACGATTTGAATTTTTTTTTAAATTGTCAGGTTTTGTGTGCAAATGATGCTTCTAATGTAAATTATATTGTCTTGAGATCAGCAGTTTGTACTGAAAATATAACATATATGATTGTAAAACATGAATGTTGTGAAAATTCCTGTCAAATATACAAATACGTACTTAATTTTATACAAGAGAACTTTTCAGAAATGAAAGTTGAGAGGTACCCTTCAGGGAAGGTGCCTTGATGCTGCTGAGGGCTCTTGATCCAGACAATTGGAACTATTCTCCCTTTACCTTGATCTGATTGCCTCCCATGCCCCAAGGCACTGTATGGCCACTATGGGTCATACATAGTAATATATATACTACGTATAGTGTAATCATACAATAAATAAAATTTATTGGTAAAGCTGTTCTCAGAAATTTATAATTTATTAATTCTAGTTTCTAAAATAACCTGAAATCTACAAATTAACTTTAAAGACAGTAATAATTGCTCTAAGTAAAACAATACAATTATCTTTCATTTTAGTACACTGCTTGTTAATCAACTCCACTGCATAAGAAGCATTAAAAAGACACTGAGAATCAATCTTCACACTAAGTTTGCCAATACAAAATCTTACAAATACTACACATAAAACTTTAACAACTTTTTGTGAATACACAAATACACTTGAATTCAAACTAAGAGACTAGGCAAAAAAACTACATGGCTTGAATTGATGAGTAAGACACATGTACAACATTAGCTTCTTTAATGATGAAATGTTGTGCCCTAGCCCAAGGCCAGGCTCTGGGAGTAGAAAAGCTCTTGAAATTTATCCAAATTATATACAGTATTCACTTGTCATGTAGAAATGAATTACAATCCCACAGACAGTAACCAGTCCCTCAGCTTTGTTGGTGGAGGGCACACGAAGTGTGTTTCTTGTCAACTTGTCGGTATTATATACCATTTATATCATAGTTTGTATTATTTGGTTCTAGTCAGTAGGGTGAAGTGAAGTCTCTTCAGTCAACTAACTTTGCATAATACTGAAAGCTCTCTCCTGCTTATCATTCTTACATTCTGTCACTATTTTTTGGTCATGTTTATGAAACTATTTTTTTTATGTAAGGGGTACATTACAACATACAGGAACTGTTAAATGGGCCTGGACAGCCCTGATGTGAGCAGTGTTTTTTCTTACAGGATTGTATAAAAAACTAGTACAGTGGAACCTCGGTTTTCGTTTGCCCTAGTTTTCGTGCATCAAACGCACGCGTTCTGAGTCAGTCTGGCTTTGTTTCTCGTCGAGTGAACATTACCCTGCGTGTTCATATGAAACATTTTCCAATAATTCTTTTTTTTGTGCTTATTTATTGAGTGTGACTGCTAAATCAGCCACCATGGGGCCAAAGAAAGTTCTGAGTGCCAGCCCTTTGATAAAGAAGGCGAGAAACACGATAGAATTCAAGAAAGAACTGGTAGCAAAGTATGAAAGTGGCATACGTGTGGTCGATCTTACCAGGTTGTGTATGATGTGGAAGGCTAACAATAAGGCATGGGTCAAGAGGTAAATTTTCATTGAAAATGAAGTGTTTTTCCGAGTGTGAAGAAAGACCTCCTGGAAAATAAATTGCCACTCAAGTGCCTCCTGGTAATGGACAATGCTCCTGCTCATCCTCCAGACTTGGAAGACCAATTGTTGGAGGAGTTTAGTTTCATCACAGTGAAGTTCTTGCCCCCTAATACCACTCCTCTCATCCAGCCCATGGACCAGCAGGTCATTTCAAACTTCAAAAAACTCTACACCAAAGGAATATTTCAAAGGAGCTTTGAAGTGGCCTCAGACACTGAATTGACCCCAAGAGATTTCTGGAGGAATCACTTCAATATAATCAAATGCATAAGCCTTATAGATAAGGTTTGGCAGGAAGTGACTTCCAGGACGATGAACTCCGCTTGGAGAAAATTGTGGCCAGAATGTGTCCAAGAGAAGAATTTTGAAGGGTTTGAGGCTGACCCTGACAACCCTACGCCTGTTGTGGAATCTATTGTGGCTTTGGGGAAGTCCATGGGGTTGGATGTGAATGGCCAGGATGTGGAAGAGTTGGTGGACGACCACAGGGAAGAGCTAACCACTGAAGAGCTGCAACAACTTCAACTGGAACAGCAACAGATTGCAGCTGAGGAAAATGCTTCAGAGGAGGAGGAAGAGAGAGGGGAGAATGTGCCTTCTTCAGTGATTAAGGACATGTGTACAAAGTGGAGTTGCAAAGTTTTGTGGAGAAATATCACCCTAACAAAGCTGTTGCAAGCTGTGTCTGCAACATGTTCAATGGCAATGCCTTGTCCTATTTTAGGCAAATCTTAAAGAGACGCCAGAACCAGACCTCTCTGGACTGATTTTTTGTGTGACAGGGGTCCAGTGACTCTCAAGTTGGTCCTAGTGCCAGTAAAAGACAAAAAAGGGAAGTAACCCCGGATAGGAAATTGATACCTGAAGTTCTTGTGGTAGGGGATTTCCCTTCCAAACAATAACTTCTCCTCCCTCTCCCCTCCTCACCGTCTTCCATACACCAACAAGAGTCTTCAATAAAGGTAAAAGTTATGTTAAATGTTCATTTATCCATTTCATTAGTCCTTTATACAGTGGACCCCCGAGTTACGAGCATAATTAATTTCAGAAGGCTGCTCAAGTGCCATTACTGAACAAATTTTCTCCCTTAAGAAATAATGTCAAGTAGGTTAGTCCATTTCAGACCCCCAAAAATACACTTACTAAAGCACTTACAATATTACACTTACATAACTGTACGATTTCCGAGGTGCTCGTAACTCAGGGGTCCACTGTATTTATTTCTCATTGTTTTCTGTATGTAAAACTAATAGTTATTCTCTATAAAATGTATTTTTTGTTAATACTTTTGGGTGTCTGGAACAGATTAATTGGATTTACATTATTTCTTATGGGAAATATGGCTTCAGTTTTCGTCGAATTCGGTTTTCGTGAGACTTTCTGGAACAAATTAAAGATGAAAACCGAGGTTTCACTGTATTTTTAAAGAAAAATATAATGCTGAGGTGCTACATGAATGTGAATTTCAAAGTTTGAATTATGGACACAAAAGTTTGGACATCTTTGCACATCTAATATTTCATCATGAACTGTCTAAACTGCATTACAGAGAGACAATTATTTAGAGAAATGGCAAAATTTTTTGAAGAACAGTTGGGAATAATCTTAGCTATATTTTTTTTAACAGGCTGGCCGTCTCCCATCGAGGTAGGGTGACCCAAAGAAAAAGAAACACTTTCACCATCATTCACACTATAACTGTCTTGCCAGTGGCGAGCAGATACGACAGTTTCTAAACTTTAAAAGACTATAATAAATATAAAATACAAATGCTAAACATTCAGTAGCAGGATTAGCACTAGGTTAAGGCAGAATCAATAAATTAAGAACATCATGTTTTCTAAACTATACAATATTAACTTTTACAAATAAATTTCTATTGAATTTTCACATACAATATAGTATAACCAAAGGTATACCATTTGCAACAGGATAGCAATAGTCTAATAAATTACAGCTTAATATATATGAATCAAAGCAGCTCAGGCAAGTCCAGAGAAAAAGACATACAAAGTGATGCTTCCCATGTTGCTCCTCCTACGAAAATTGAAGAAGGAATTGTAAGTAAAAGAGTAAAAGATCAAGTATTTAAATACTGTATTATTCTCCTGAATACTAACACATTTAAAAAAAAAAAAAAGGAAGACCCATAAATGGCAGGGAAACTTGCAAGAAACTACAGTAAGCTCTTAAAAAGCTCCTCTATATACTGTGATTTTTTTGTAAATGTGACTGAAAAAGTACAGCCAAAATGGAATAGTGCATGAAAAGGCCTTCATAGAATGCAGTGTATTCAATTTTGGATACAATTTTCCAATTGCATTTACAACATAAATCACATTATAGGAGCTTCATAAGAGCCTACTGTTTACACAAATTAAAAAAAGAAAACATTTACATACCCACTATTCACTAAGTTAGAAATATAAATGAAATAACATTGTAAAGAACAGTTTATGAAAGTTTTGTTATACAGTACATGTAGGAATGATATCTACACATACACAACAGTAGAACTACCATATGACGAATGGATATACAGTGGTAGTAAAAGTCGCTTCAGAAAAATACGTCTTTATTTTTTTTTTAAATGGCCATTTCCCATTAAGGCAGGGTAACCCAAAATGAAAGAAAAAAAAACTTTCATCATCATTCAACACTTTCACCATCACTCATACATAATCACAGTCTTTCCAGAGGCGCTCAGATATGACAGTTTAGATGTTCCTCCAAACTGCCAATATCCCAAACCCCTCCTTTAAAGTGCAGGCACTGTACTTCCCACTTCCAGGACTCAAGTCCAGCTAACTGGTTTCCCTGAATCCCTTCACAAAATATTACCCTGCTCATACTCCAACAGCTCGTCAAGTCCCAAAAACCCTTTGTCTTCATTCACTCCTATCTAACAAGCTTACACATGCTTGCTGGAAGTCCAAGCCCCTCGCCCACAAAACCTCCTTTACCCCCTCCCTCCAACCTTTTCAAGGACGACCCCTACCCTGCCTTCCTTCCCCTACAGATTTATACGCTTTCCAAGTCATTCTACTTTGTTTCATTCTCTCCAAATGACCAAACCACCTCAACAACCCCTCTTCAGCCCTCTGACTAAAACTTTTAGTAACTCCACACCTCCTAATTTCCACATTAAATATTCTCTGCATAATATTTACACCACACATTGCCTTTAGACACGACATCTCCACTGCCATCAGCTGCCTCCTCCTCACTGCAGCATTTACAACCCATGCTTCACACCCATATAAGAGTGTTGGTACCACTATACTCTCGTACATTCCCTAATTTGACTCTATGGATAACGTTTTTTGTCTCCACAGATACCTCAACGCACCACTCAGCATTTTTCCTTCAATTCTATGGTTAACCTCATCCTTCATAAACCCGTCTGCTGACAAGTCAACTCCCAAATATCTTTATATGATAGATAAATATAATTGTGTTCTGTAATACTCTCTGTATAAAATATTTGATCATAAAAATATAAGATACTGAAAAAGATTACTGGAGAAAAATAAGTAAAACAGACCAATGGGCCTGACAGCCCAGACATAAAACTTTCAAAATGGAGGAAAAATGAAAATAGGATATGAGAAAAAGTTTTAAAAATAACCTACTATATAATATGGCAACTGAAAAAATAGGAACACGATGCCAGTACAGTATAACACAGTATCTCATAATACAGTATTTAAAACCAAAGAGACCATCATTAATTAATGCGAAAGAGCAACTACTTCTTTCAACCTTCACACCTTCCTGCGATGTAAACGTGCAAACTAATGCCAGTTTTACAAAAATGCTAAAAGCCACGATACACAGTGCATGTGCTATACTGTACTTATATACCACCTGTCAATTTTTTGTACATCCATGAATGAGTGCAAAAATGAATTAACACATTAATCTCGAAATAACACTAAAACAGCTTTAGAACAGCATTAATAATAACCAAGAACACACACATCTAATAATGCTTTGGTAAGTTTAGCTAATTTTATTTGGACTAAAAGTTAAAATTGTAAATATTTATAGTGTATTGTCAATATTAGATCTGATAATACAATACAGATGTCATCTTATATCATACATGTAGAAAGAAGAAAAAGTCACAATATCGTGACTGGAACAATACACAAATAACCCTGTGTACTGGTTATTTGTGTATATACATGTGGATAATCATTCCATTCATCCATTCAAAAAGCCCATTTTATTAAATACTGTATTGCTGAATTTGCAATAATGCTGAGTGTAAATTTGTTTACTGTAGGAGTCTTACAATACTCACCAAGAACATATATGTGATCAGTGTGAGAAATGTTAGCAACTGACAGTTACTTACTAAGGAAATTCAGTAGAAAACAGTCTAAAATTAATTCCTATTTTTTACTGTATCTGTCAATGTCTTTTCCAGTCTGATCAAACATGCTCATACAGTGGACCCCCGGTGTTCGTCCATTTTTCGTAACAGAATGCTGTTCAAGTGCCATTACCAACCGAATTTATTCCCTTAAGAAATAATGTAAAGTAGACTAGTCCTTTTAGACCCCCAAAAACTACACTTATAAAAGCATTTAAAAAAATACACTTACATAAAAGGGCGTGTTTTGAGCAGGACGAACACCGGGGGTCCACTGTACAAGCCTGCTGCATGCTGAAGCCTTCACACTCAAAACCTTTACCCTTCTTCTCCAATTGTTCCTCCTGTGCTCCCCTTCCTTGGATCAAACCTGAATGCCTCTCATTCCCCCATGTGCTCTATGATCCTTACAGCTTTAAAGCTCCCCATAATAAATTTTTTTTTAACACGTCGGCTGTCTCCCACCAAGGCAGGGTGCCCCAAAAAAGAAACACTTTCACCATCACTCACACAATCACGCAGATATGAAAGTTTGGATGTCACTCTAAACAGCAAATATTCCAAACCCCTCCTTTAAAGTGCAGGCATTTGTACTTCTCAGCTCCAGGACTCAGTCCAGCTAAACAGTTTCCCTGAATCCCTTCACAAAATATTACCCTGCTCACACTCCAACAGCTTGTCAAGTTCCAAACACCATTCATCTCCACTCACTCCTATCTAACATGCTCACACATACCTGCTGTGTGTCCAAGCCCCTTGCACACAAAACCTCTTTTATCCCCCTCCCTCCAACCTTTCCTAGGATGACCCCTATCCCTCCTCCCCTCCACTACAGATTTATACACCTCCACTACAGATTTATACATCCTTCATCCTCTCTAAATGACCAAACCACCTCAACAACCCCTCTTCAGCCCTCTGAATAATACTTTTAGTAACTCCACACCTACTCCTAATTTCCATACTACGAATTTTCTGCATAATACTTACGCCACACATTATCATTAGACACGACATCTCCACTGTCTCCAGCCTCCATTATAGTATATAGAAAAAAATGATCCCAATTTGCTACAACTACCTTTTCAAATTTTTATTAACACAGCAACCAATTCCTCTCCAAAGCAGGGTGATCCGGAGAGAGAAACACATTTACCATCACTCATTCTAAAGCTGCCTTTCCTGAAGTGCACGGAGATGTCAACAAGCAATGATGACTAGAATGCAAGGCAAGACAACTGTAGTTATTTTTATGTAGAAAAATATTAAAAAAAAATTCAAACATAGCCTTATTTTTCTTATATGTTGTTCACTTCAGATAACATTATTTATCATAAGGCAATAATTTTCAGGAACGTAACTTGTATGTTATGAGATACCTGGAGAGGGTTTTGGGGTTTAACGTCCCCACTGCCCGGTCTGTGACCAGGCCTCGCGGTGGATCAGGGCCTGATCAACCAGGCTGTTACTGCTGGCCGCATGTAGACTAACATATGAACCACAGCTCGGCTGGTCAGGTACTGACTTCAGGTGTCTGTCCAGCGCCTTCTTGAAGATAGCCATGGGTCTATTGGCAATCTTCCTTATGTATGCTGGGAGGCAGTTGAACAGTCTTGGGCCCCTGACACTTATTGTGTTATCTCTTAGCGTGCTCATGGCACCTCTGCTTTTCATTGGTGAGATGTTGCCAAGTCTTTTGCTTTTGTAGGGAGTGATTTTTGTGTGCAAATTTGGTACTAATCCCTCTAGGATTTTCCAAGTGTATATTACATCTTTCTCACCTGCGTTCCAGGGAATACAAGTCAAGGAACTTCAACAGTTCCCAGTAATTTAGGTGTTTTATTGTACACTTATGTGTGCCATGAAAGCTCTCTGTACATTCTCCAGGTCAGCAATTTCACCTGCCTTGAAAGGTGCTATTAGTGTACAGCAATATTGCAGTCTAGAGAGAACAAGTGATTTGAAGACAATCATGGGCTTGGAGTCCCTAGTTTTGAAGGTTCTCATTATCCATCCAATCATTTTTTCGCAGATGACGAGAGGATTCACTTATGCACCAATTAGCTAAAAATTAGTTATTGAATACCAAACTGGGCTTTAACAATGAACTTAAATCACTAGTCCATATTATAGAATAAAAGATACAAATAGTATACAACACTTACTCAATTGGCAGGTGTTTCCAAGATAGGGCCTCTTGCAATTGCACTGGTAGTTGGTCCACAGGTCAACACATTCACCATCATTCAGGCAAGGGTTAGGACCGCACTGTTCTGTGCGCGGACATCCTTCCACAATTGAAACCTAAAGTGTAGAATAATAATTATGAACTTCAAGGTGTACATCAATGCAACTATAAACATTATTAAATATTAATTAAGATCAATTAAATTAAACATAATTTAACATGATTTAGTATTAGTCTGCTTTTAATTTTACCACACTGGCTGCCTCCCACCAAGGCAAGGTTACTCCCCAAAAAAAGAAACATTCACCATCATTTGTTCAACAGCTGTCATGCTAGATGAGCACAGACAAAATTCAAATTCATTTAATATTTTTACAAAAATTGCTCTTACTTAGCTACCAAATAACATGTAAGAGACTTTAAATGTTATTTTCGAATTCTGAAAACAAATAAAAATATGCCACTAATTAACCTAACCTAAAATGGCTTATTTCACAAGTGAATGAAACAATGATAGTTTTTTAAACTTATATAAGATGATGGAACATAATGCTGGGAGCAAGGGGCTAGTAACCCCTTCTCCTGTATAAATTACTAAATTTAAAAGGAATTTTTTTTTTTAAGTCACCCTGCCTCGGTAGGACACAGCCGGTTCGTTGAAAAAAAATGATGGAACATTGCTCATGAAGAAATGCCTACAAAAACTTACTTTCATAAGTTCTGGAACAGTGTTTGGGATTAATATTGTACCATCCACCACGACATCCTCCATGCAGCCAGTAAAAAATGGAGCTCCTTTGGATAAAATCTTCAGTGTTGGAGTTGCACCACCTGTAAAACCATCAATTTCATTACTTCATATTACCAGTAGTGGTTATCACAGTGTGTACAGTACTCTGGTACACTATTACAATGTGTACAGTATTCTGGTACACTATCACAGTGTACAGTACTCTGGTACACTATTACAATGTGTACAGTATTCGGGTACACTTTCACAGTGTGTACAGTACTCTGGTACACTATCACAGTGTGTACAGTACTCTGGTACATTATCATAGTGTATACAGTACTCTGGTACACTGAGCCACTCAGAGCCTGCCCTATGCAACTCTTGCAAGTAACCCAGACCAGAGCAAACTCAAAGTATGATGACACAAGCAAAACCTAATATAATAACAGTAGCTTACACAATATTTTTCGTGCCACTCCGTTATCTGAGGTGAGGTGCAACTTTCCCTATACAGTGGTCCCTCGGTTTTCGTGCATCTCCAAACTCGAACATTTATGTAAGTGTATTTTCGTAAGTGTATTTTCGCAAGTGTATTTTTGGGGGTCTGAAATAGACTAACCTACGTGACATTATTTCTTAAGGAAGTAAATTCGTTCGGTAATGGCACTTGAGCAGCATTCTGGAACGAATTTTTGGCGAAAACCGAGGGACCACTGTATATTCATGTTTTCCTTTCACTTCTGCTGAAGAGGATCCCAGAAGGGGATCGAAATATACAGATAAATTAATCTTCTGAGTTTCTGTCAACAGAAATTTATATGTGAATATGTCAATAGAAATTAATATGTGAATAAAAAGAATTCTTAATGGAAAAATTACCTAAGACTGTTGTTGAAAAAGATGTGTCTGAACTATTAATAGTCTGTACAGGGTTAATGGGATATACTGTAGATTCGTTGTTTGCTGATAATGACACATGACTGTCATTCACCAGCATCCTCACATCCTGCCACTGCCCATCATTGAGGTTAGATCCTGTAAAAATGCCCTCCCATCTGTAAAAAATAAAAATGGGTATTAATGACAAGTAATAACAATTTAAATATAATATACTACTACAGTGGACCCCTGAGTTACGAGCATAATTCATTCCAGAAGGCTGATCAAGTGCCATTACCGAACAAATTTTCTCCCTTAAGGAATAATGTCAAGTAGGTTAGTCCATTTCAGACCCCCAAAAATACACTTACAAAAGCACTTACAATATTACACTTACATAATTGTACGATTTCCAAGGAGCTCGTAACTCGGGGGTCCACTGCATATACAATAAATATTTTGCTTCAAAAAAATAATAGAGCTGTTTTCATAATTTACTTTTTACATACATTACAGATTGTGAATTAAGGAAAAGACCAATTAGACATCGGGTCCAGGAAAAGATTTAGGGATCAGATACTTGCAGGAATAATGACAAATTTATCATTGTTCACACGGATATTTTTCCAGAATAAAACCTTAAGGAACTTCATTCAGAACACTGCAATATTTAAATTCAATTCCAATTTAAGGTGACTGTTTCTTACATTTTAGTCATAACTTGATCCATTTCAGAATTATCAAGTTGGCAAAATGTACACAAAGAAAAGCAATATGGAATACAATTTGTATCAAACTTGCAAAATGTATACAGTGGTACCTCGACTTACGATGGTCCCCAAACTCACCCTTTTATGTAAGTTTATTTTTTTAAATGCTTTTGTAAGTGTAATTTTGGGGGTCTAAAAGGACTAGTCTATTTTACAACATTTCTTAAGGAGATAAATTCGTTTGGTAATGGCACTTGAACAGCATTCTGGAATGAAAAAATATCGTAAGTCGAGGTACCACTGTACTAAGAAAAAATTATGGAAGGAATCTAACACAAAGTGGGAGTTGTCAGTTGCTCTTTGCTGATGACACTGTGCTTTTGAAAGATTCTGTAGAGAAGTTGCAGAGGTTGGTGGATGAGTTTGGCAGGGTATGTAAAAGAAGAAAATTAAAAGTGAATATAGAAAAGAGTAAGGTGATGAGGATAACAAAAAAATTAGGTAACGAAAGATTGGATATCAGATTGGAGGGAGAGAGTATGGAAGAGGTGAATGTATTCAAATACTATTTAGGAGTGGACATGTCAGCAGATGGGTCTATGAAAGATGAGGTGAATCATAGAATTGATGAGGGGAAAAAGGTGAGTGGTGCACTTAGGAGTCTGTGGAGACAAAGAACTTCATCCATAGAAGCAAAGAGGGAAATGTATGAGAGTATAGTTATACCAATGCTCTTATATGGGTGTGAAGCATGGGTGGTGAATGTTGCAACAAGGAGCAAGCTGGAGGCAGTGGAGATGTCATGTCTGAGGGCAATGTGTGGTGTAAATATAATCCAGAGAACTCGTAGTTTGGAGATTAGGAGGAGGTGCGGGATTACCAAAACTATTATCCAGAGAGCTGAGGAGAGGTTGTTGAGGTGATTCAGACATGTAGAGAGAATGGAACGAGACAAAATGACTTTGAGAGTGTATAAATCTGTAGTGGAGGGAAGGCGGGGTAGGGTCGGCCTAGGAAAGGTTGGAGGGAGGGGTAAAGGAGGTTTTGTGTGCGAGGGGCTTGGACTTCCAGCAAGCATGTGTGAGCGTATTTGATAGGAGCGAATGGAGACAAATGGTTTTCAGGACTTGACGTGCAGTTGGAGTGTGAGCAAGGTAACATTTATGAAGGGATTCAGGGAAACCGGCAGGCCGGACTTGAGTCCTGGAGATGGGAAGTACAGTGCCGGCACTCTGAAGGAGGGGTGTTAATGTTACAGTTTTATAACTGTAGTGTAAGTGCACCTCTGGCAAGACAGTGATGGAGTGAATGATGATGAAAGTTATTCTTTTTCGGGCCACCCTGCCTTGGTGGGAGACGGCCGATGTGTTAATAAAAAAAAATACAGAACTTTCGTTTGTGCTTTATGACTCTCATGAATGAAGAAATTTAGTTTTTTATAAATGTAACATTACTCACTTGTTAAGTAAAGAGGAGTGGAAATTTAGTTGACCTTGCACCAGCTCCAGCTTAATGTAAGTTTCCCCTTGTCCTACAGCAAGAATGCCATTAGCCAGGGTGGTGCGGAATCGGAAAGCAACCTCATATCCTGGAAAAAATGGCAATAACATCACTATCATAAAATAAAAAAAAAAATTGTGTAAATAATAAAAATGTTAAAAGTTTTTCAAAAATTTCCAGCTTGTTCATATTTTTTGGAATTACAGTATTACACAATTATTCACTACTGTAACTCAAAAGTTCCAGAAAAGCAAATATGTAAGTTTAAGTTACAATCAGTTACCTTCTTGGCGTTGAGAATTGATGAGCACATATGAATTCCCAGATAATGAGAGGGTAGTCGATTCTTGACAGTTCCGCCCGGTAAATCCATGTTGACAGTGGCATACAAAGTTGTGTATTGTTTCATTCATGAGTAGTGCCTCACAGGTGCCTCCACTGAGGCACTCTATGCCATTACATCCAAGAAGTTCTACTGAACAGTTCTTCCCACCATAACCTTTGCTGCATTCACAGTCATAATCTGCCACCTGAAATTCCAAAGAAGGTTTTGAAAGATGGAGGGCTTGAACATCCAGCAGGTGTGTGATGTGAAGGTTAGTTGAGATAAGTGTTTTAAGAATCTGACATGCAAAGGATTCTGGGAAACTGATTAGCTGGACTTGAGTTCTGGAGGTGGGAAGTAAATTGCCTGCATTTGGAAGGATGGGTGGGGATGTCCATGACATTTTTGGAGAGATGGCTAGAGAATGAGTGATGATAATTTTGTTTTCTTAAATATTTTTCAAATTTGCTAAAATGCCTCAATGTAAATGCTTCGTCTACAAAACCCTAACTCTTCATAAAACTGCCCTGTTCCTGTGCAATCCTGCTTTCTGTCTTACTCCTAACTCTTTCATTAATAATTCAACGATACACTTTACCTGGTACAGTGGTACCTCTACTTACGAGCAAAATTCGTTCCAGTCGGCTATTCAAGTGCCGATACCGAAGGAATTTTTTCCCATAAGAAATAATGAAAATTAGGTTAATCCATTTCAGACCTCCAAAAATACACTTACAAAAGCACCTACAAAAATACACTTACATAATTGTTTGAGTTGGCAGCTGCTCGTAAGTAGAGGTACCACTGTATACTCAAGTTTAATGCCCTATAGTTTTTACTCTCTCTCTTCTCCCCATTTCTCTTATTCAAATTCAAATTCAAATTCAAATTCTTTATTTCATGTAATACAAGGTGGGGGGTACTTACAGTTATACATTAAAGTTGATATTACAAGATGGCCAATAATATGCCTAGGTATGCCTAGGCTTTTCAGGCAGTCTTATGATAGGTCTTACTCAATAGCTACACAATGATTATACAAATAGTAAGGTTAGGTGATTATAGTGATTAATTAGGTTTACAAAATTTAGGTACTGGAATGTAAACATTGAGAATTTAACAATTAGTATAAGAAGTTAGCAATTAGTTTATATATTAATGATAAAGGTGATGTATTGGCATAATATAGTTTCTATATTGGAGTGTCTTAGGCAAACTTATGACTAGCTTAAGTATTATGAAGCAATAGTTGTATTAGAATTTTGGTTAGAACTGTGCAAATTAAGGGGAATCACAGATATCAATAAGTGTATTTTGCTGTGGTTAGTACTGTGCAAATTAAGGGGAATCACAGATATCAATAAGTGTATTTTGCTGTGGATATGTGCAAGATAAAGTAGTTTTCATGTGGTTAGCTACCGTTTGGGTGCGTAAGTGAGATAAGATGTTTTTTAATGGTGCTTTTGAAAATGGAGGTTGTGTCTGCAGTTCTAGAGTTTTCAGGCAGGGAGTTCCAGATTTTAGGCCCTTTTATGCGCATTGAATTTTTGTATAGATTTAGTCGGACACGGGGAATGTCAAAGAGATGTTTATGTCTGGTATTATGTCTATGGGTCCTGTCACAACTGTCAAGAAAGTGTTTTAGCTCAGGGTTAAAGTTGGAATTAATGGTTCTATAAATGTAGATAGCAGAGTAGTAAGTATGGATGTTCTGAAAGAACTATGCATTCTCTCTGCCAGTCCTTAGATACCTTCCCTACTTTCATGAACTTACTGAACAAATGCACCAACCTTTTGATAACTATGTATACATGTAGTAATACCTGCTTTTTATATCTCAAGTCTTAATCCCATCTGTCCCAGGAGATTGACCCAAATTTATTTTTCTCATTGCCTCAAGCACATTTCCTGATTTCACCTGCAACTCTTCCTTACTTTTACCAGATATTACTCTTCCCTGCCAAAGATAATATTACTGACTTCCTTTCATAACCAACATTTAATAACTCTTCAGAATATTATCTCTATCTTTCTAATACCTTTCCCTTCCAATCTAACATCTCCTTCCCTTATTTTTAACTGGCAATTCCATTTGCTCCCAAGGCTTTCTATTTTTCTTATTTTCAAGAAAATTTGCAGATGATGACTCACCCCTTCTCTCAATGGCTCTTTTTTGAACTTCCTCCCCACTCTTTTTACCTCACTTTTTCTCTCTATAAACATTTTTTTAATTGTAAAAGCTTCTCTTGTGCTAAGTTTTTCTTCTCTTACCATCCTCTTTACTTTTTTTTTTTCAACAAGTCGGCCATCTCCCACTGAGGCAGGGTGACCCAAAAAGAAAGAAAATCCCCAAAAAGAAAATACTTTCATCATCATTCAACACTTTCACCTCTCTCATACATAATCACTGTCTTTGCAGATGCGCTCAGATACGACAGCTGAGAATAAGTCCCTCCCAACTGTCACCATCCCAGACCCCTCCTTTAAAGTGCAGGCACTGTACTTCCCATTTCCAGAACTCAAGTCCAACTTAATCAATTAACTGGTTTCCCTGAATCCCTTCACAAAATATTACCCTGCTCATAATCCAACAGCTTGTCAGGTCCCAAAAGCCATTTATCTCCATTCACTCCTATCTAACACGCTCACACATGCTTGCTGGAAGTCCAAGCCCCTCGCCCACAAAACCTCCTTTACCCCCTCCCTCCAACCTTTTCTAGGACGACCCTACCTCGCCTTCCTTCCCCTACAGATTTATACGCTCTCCAAGTCATTCTACTTTGATCCATTCTCTCTAAATGACCAAACCACCTCAACAACCCCTCTTCAGCCCTCTGACAAATACTTTTAGTAACTCCACACCTTCTCCTAATTTCCACATTCCGAATTTTCTGCATAATATTTACACCACACATTGCCCTTAGACAGGACATCTCCACTGCCTCCAGCCTCCTCCTCGCTGCAGCATTTGCAACCCATGCTTCACACCCATATAAGAGTGTTGGTACCACTATACTTTCGTACATTCCCTTCTTTGCCTCCATGGATAACGTTTTTGTCTCCACAGATACCTCAATGCACCACTCACCTTTTTCCTTCATCAATTCTATGGTTAACCTCATCCTTCATAAACCCATCCGCTGACACGTCAACTCCCAAATATCTGAAAACATTTACTTCTTCCATAATCCCTCTCTCCAATGTGATATCCAATTTTTCTTTATTTAAATCGTTTGATACCCTCATCACCTTACTCTTATCTATGTTCACTTTTAACTTTCATACTTTTATTAAACAAAAATACCAACCACTCCAACACTATATTCCCCCCTGCTTTTAACATTTTCTGTTGGTACCACTATACTTTCGTACATTCCCTTCTTTGCCTCCATGGATAACGTTTTTTGTCTCCACAGATACCTCAATGCACCACTCACCTTTTTTCCTTCATCAATTCTATGGTTAACCTCATCCTTCATAAAACCATCCGCTGACACGTCAACTCCCAAATATCTGAAAACATTTACTTCTTCCATAATCCCTCTCTCCAATGTGATATCCAATTTTTCTTTATTTAAATCGTTTGATACCCTCATCACCTTACTCTTATCTATGTTCACTTTTAACTTTCATACTTTTATTAAACAAAAATACCAACCACTCCAACACTATATTTCCCCCTGCTTTTAACATTTCTGTCATGATAACATCAGTTCCAGCTGCTTTACCCCCTTTCATTCTACGTAATGCCTCACGCACCTCCCCCACACTCACATCCTGCTCCTCTTCACTCCTAAACGATGTTATACCTCTCTGGCCAGTGCATGAAATTACCGCCTCCCTTTTTTCATCGACATTTAAAAGTTCCTTAAAACATTCCCGCCATCTTCCCAATACCTCCAGCTCCCCATCTACTAACTCCCCTACTCTGTTTTTAACTGACAAATACATTCGTTCCCTAGGCTTTCTTAACTTGTTTATCTCACTCCAAATTTTTTTCTTGTTTTCAGCAAAATTTCTTGACAGAGCCTCTCCCACTCTATCATCCAGCTTCTTTTCATTCATAACATCTACAATTATCTCTTTCTTATCATTCGCACAACATCCAGACATCCCACTTTGACGGTTTTCTTCTTTTTCTTTTTAGTAATCTATACAGGAAAAGGGGTTACTAGCCCATTGTTCCTTGCATTTTAGTTGACTTTTACAACACGCATGGCTTATGGAGGAAAGATTCTTATTCCACTTTCCCATGGATATGAAAGGAAAAGTAATAAGAACAAGAACTATTAAGATAAAATAAAAGAAAACTCGGATGAGTGTGTATACAAAATGTGTACATGCATGTGTACAGTGACCTAAGTGTAAGTAGAAGTAGCAAGACATACCTGAAATCTTGCATGTTTATGAGACAAAAAAGACACCAGCAATCCTACCATTATGTAAAACAAATACAGGCTTTCGCTTTACACTCACTTGGCAGGACGGTAGTACCTCCCTGGGTGGTTGCTGTCTACCAACCTACTACTTTACGTCATCATTAAATTAATCATTTCTCTTCCCACCCACATCCACCCTCCTATAACTACAAATTTCTGATGTGCACTCTAGCACTGCATTCTCAAAAATACCACATACCTTTCAACATCCTCCTCATTACCTGTACTCTCTCTACCCCACTTTTCTATTAAGCTGTTTCTATCTCCCATGTCTCCTTAATTAGTTCCTACAAGATAAACATTATACATAGAGCTTTTAACTGCTGTAAATCAAATTATATTTTTAAATAAATTTCCACCTATTTCTGGTTCCTTTTTCTATTCTTATCTTAAATATTTCTATTCCTTCTACACTTAGTATCTTTGCTAAGTTAATGCCTTGTAGAGCTTCATGCTTACCTTATCAACACATGAGCCATGGATGCATGGGGCATACAAGTCACACTCATTAATTTGTATTTCACAATCGACACCTTCATAGCCTGGCCAGCACTTGCAAGAGTAGCTGTTGATTCCATCATAACAAACTCCATTAACGCATGGATCACTCTCGCATTCGTTGATATTAATCTCGCACACATCACCTGAAATTTTTTTGAAGCTTTAACCATTATAACTGAAGTACTGCGGTAGTGGTCCATATTTTCTGGCATATAAAGTGCACTTTTTTCCACAAAAAGTCTTGGAAAATTACTCTGTGCCTTATTTGCTCAAGGTCAGGGTCAAAGGTAGGCTTTGGGTTATGCTTCAGCAGTTGTTTACTAATATTAAATTACAACTTCGTGCCAGAAAGCAGACAACACGTGTGCCTTACATGCCGGAAAATATGGTATATCCTTGCTTTCTGTATAATTTGTATCATGTACTGTACTTTATTATTATTATTATTATTATTACTATTTTGAATTTCTACTATTCCAAGAAACTTTAGTTGAGTATGTAGTTAAGCTGATCCTCTCTTTAATGTTAATGTAAATAACTCAGTTTACTTTATTCCTATTGCATCTCCTATTATTGTAAATGATTTTCATGCAGTGGAGTTACTTAGTTGTTTTAACTTTTAAGGTTATAATCATGACTGATTCCTACTGTAACTTACTGATAGGTTTTAAATAATTAGATACGAGTATTGTATTATAAGGACCCCAATGAAGATAAGCCACTTTGTCTGACTTTTTTGGGTTATCCTAGGTAATTTACACATATGTTAAGCCATGTATGATAATTGTATTTACGTGAACTTGTACCTAAATATACTTACTAACTTGAAAGCAAGTTTCTTGGAGAAACTAAACAAGGATCCTCAGCAGTGAAGTCATTTTTCTAATGTATTAAAAAAAATTAAAATGATTTTAAATAGAATATATAGTAAAAACAGTTAATTCTTTACCTGTAAAGCCAGGAATGCACTCGCAGATAAATCCTCCAGCTGTTTCATATGTAAAGTTAGAGAAAATCTCTAGATCATAAAGTGTTATGTTGCTGAGCTCTAAGCAAGAAGCACCATTGAGACAGGGATAACTTGTACATTCTTGTATATCCTCTTCACAGTCCTTCCCTAAAGAAAAAAATTTATGGCTCTAAACAACTGCACTCTATTCTATTTACAATGAAACTGCTATATTAATTTTTTTTCAAATGAACTGGCTGTATCCCACTGTGGCAGGGTGACCTAAAATGAAAAACGAAAGTTTTTCTTTTTAAATTTAGCAATGTATACAGGAGAAGGGGTTACTAGCCCCTTGCTCTTGGTATTTTAGTCACCTCTTTCGACACACATGGCTTACGGAGGAAGAATTCTTGTCTTTTTCTTTTGTAAAAAAAAAACCTAGGCCATAGCAAAGAAGACACTGTCATTCAATCATGCAGGGCTAAATTTTTTTTTTTTTAACACATTGGCCGTTTTCCACCGAGGCAGGGTGACCCCAAAAAGAAAGAAAAAAACTTTCACCATCATTCAACATTTTCACCATCACTCATACATAATCACTGTCTTTGCAGAGGTGCTTAGATATGACAGTATAGATGTCCCTCCAAACTGCCAATATCCCAAACCCCTCTTTTAAGTGCAGGCACTGTACTTCCCACTTCCAGGACTCAAGTCTGGCTAACCAGCGTCCCTGAATCCCTTCACAAACTATTACCCTGCTCACACTCCAACAGCTCATCAGGTCCCAAAAACCATTCGTCTTCATTCACTCCTATCTAACAAGCTCATGCATGCTTGCTGGAAGTCCAAGCCCCTCACCCACAAAACCTCCTCCAACCTTTTTGAGGATGACCCCTACCCCGCATTCCTTCCTATACATATCTATGTGCTCTCCAAGTCATTCTACTTTGTTCCATTCTCTTTAAATGACCAAACCACCTCAACAACCCCTCTTCAGCCCTCTTGACAAATACTTTTAGTAACTCAACACCTCCTCCTAATTTCCATACTATGAAATTCTCCACATAATATTTATACCACACATTGCCCTTAGACAGGACATCTCCACTGCCTCCAGCCTCCTCCTTGCTGCAGCATTTACAACCCATGTTTCACACCCATATAAGAGTGTTGGTACCACTATACTCTCATACATTCCCTTATTTGCCTCCATGGATAATGTTTTGTGTCTCCACAGATACCTCAATGCACCACTCACCTTTTTTTCCTTCATCAATTCTATAGTTAACCTCATCCTTCATAAACCCATCTGCTAACAAGTCAACTCCCAAATATCTGAACACATTCACTTCTGGATCTAAACTCTTCTAAATTTGAAATATAAAGTTTGAAATTCCTTATGATTCTCAAAATTAGGAAAAATCTCTCAAAATTATCATCCTTTTCCTCTCTCCTTTTCTCTCTCACTTGCAATGTGACAAAAGTTAGCAAAGGTGGAAGATGCTCTCTTGCAAGATCACACAAACTTTGTCTTAAGAAGTTTGTGGAGAAGAGACAAACAACAAATACATAGTTTTCAATAACTAAATTTTTTTAAAATATGTTTAGTTAATGAAAAATTATGGAACACTATGAAGGACTTTTGGAAATTCGTGTGAGGTTTATGGGACAGAATTAGATGTATGCCATTTCTCCTACTTCTGCACCTTCCAGCAATGTATCTCTAATATTCAGAGAACTGCCTATATGTTATTTTTTTTTTCAACACACTGGCCATATCCCACTCAGGTTGGGTGACCTAAAGTGAAAAATGAAAGTTTTTCTTTTTTAAATTTACTAATTTATACAGGAGAAGAGGTTACTAGTTTCTTGCTCCCAGCATTTGAGTGGCCTCTTATGACATGCATGGCTGCATGTTATAGCTTTTAAAGAAATCTTACTCTAACTTTCAGACTTAAATAAATTAAATGAACATTGCAAGGAAAATAATTGTATCATTAATTAAAGAAATATAAAGTGTAGTGAGTATACAAAATAAATTTTAAAAATGTAATACAGAGTATATATTTTTAATTCTTCCTTTGCTAAATCTACTTTTAACAAAAAAGTTTACACTTAACTTCAAAGGTTTAAAGAGAGCTTTATAAATGAAACAAACCTTCATAACCATCATAGCAGAGGCATTTGTAATCTTTGACTAGGTCAGAACAAGTCGACCCATGCTGGCATGGAGACGAGACACAATCATCTATATTGATCTCACACTGCGGTCCCTTGAAGCCGGTGTCACTACAGTTACATGTGTAGTGGTTGATGCCATCAGTGCACACACCCTCATTCATACATGGGTCTGACTAGAATGTAACAGGTGAACATACTCTTTATTACTAACATTTTAAAAATATAGAAAAAAGGAGTAATCACTTAAAAGTTAAATGCATACTGAGGTGAGAAAATAGTTTTTTTTAGAAATATAAATAAAAATGTCATGCTTGCCACTACAATATACAAACAGGGCATATCATTAATGCAAGATTTTAAAGAGTAAAATGTGATACCATGAATGTAGTGAATAAAAACTGCCATATTTTAGTGTGATTCCAAAGATCACTATTTAGATATAAAAGTTTGAAACATAAATATGTGTATAAAAAGATGCATACCTCACACTCATCAATATTGGTGGAGCAAAGCTTGTCAGCAAAGCCAGGCAGACACTCACAAGTAAAGGTGGCAATACCATCATAGCAGGTGGCATTATTTTGGCATGGTGCACTTGCACATTCATCTATGTCAATATCGCAGTCAGTGCCTGTAAAACCAGGCTGACACACACATTCATAACCATTAATTCTGTTGATGCAGGTACCACTGTTGCGGCAAGGTCGGGAAAGACACTCATCGAACTCTAAGTTGCAGTGATCGCCAGAAAAACCGGGACGACAGTAGCATTGGTATCCTCCATTGGTGTTCTCACAGATGCCATTGACACAAGGACGTATCAACTCACATTCATTTACGTCCTCTTCGCAATTATGTCCTGAAAAATTAATAAGCTGTGTTCATGGAAATAATGATTTTCAAATTCTTAAACCGAAGTGCTATAATAATAAGACATCATTTTTTAACAAAGCAAAACTAAATTTTTGCAATACTGCTCTGAATCTTATTACATATTTTTACTGACCCAAATAAAAAATTTATTGGTTAACAGTATTTGAAAGATCTAAAACAATACAGAAAAATATACAGGAGCAAAACACCTTGAAAGATACTCACTCATATTATAAACTAAATTCCTGACAAGAGATAAATTACTAAGAGTTTTAAAACAGACAATTAGATTTAAAAAAAATACATTTAACAGAGATTAACACTCTCACTACTGTAAGAGTGTAATACTCCAGTAGTACTAAAATAAGCAGGCTTCTGAAATGAATTTTGTTCGTTAGGCGGGGGTCCACTGTACTAAAATGGAATGGAATTGAGAGAATGAGTGTGGGTCAATATGAAGAACAAAAAATATGATATGGAAGAGAAGAGATGAAGAGATAAAGAGAGGAAGAATGTGAATGGAAAGAGTAATGTGGAGTGGTAGAAATTTCAGACAATAGAACGATGTTGGGAGTATGAAGCAGAACTAGATGTAAGCAAGAAATGGCATCTGAAAGGCAAAGTAGAGAGAAATATAGGGAATATATAGCTGAAAAATATGAGTGTAAAATGATTTCTACATAGTAGTATGGAGGAGGTGAATGTATTCAGATTTTTGGGAGTGGACATGTCAGCAGATGGGTCTATGAAGGATGAGGTGAATCATAGAATTGATGAGGGGAAAAGGGTGAGTGGAGCACTTCAGAGTCTGTGGAGACAAAGAACTTTGTCCATGGAAGTAAAGAGGGGAATGTATGAGAGTATAGTTATACCAACACTCTTATATGGGTGTGAAGCATGGGTGATGAATGTTGCAATGAGGAGAAGGCTGGAGGCAGTGGAGATGTCATGTCTGAGGTCAATGTGTGGTGTGAATATAATGCAGAGAATTCGGAGTTTGGAAATTAGGAGGAGGTGCGGGATTACCAAAACTATTATCCAGAGAGCTGAGGAGGGGTTGTTGAGGTGGTTCGGACATGTAGAGAGAATGGAACGAGACAGAATGACTTCGAGAGTGTATAAATCTGTAGTGGAGGGAAGGCGGGGTAGGGGTCGGCCTAGGAAAGGTTGGAGGGAGGGGGTAAAGGAGGTTTTGTGTGTGAGGGGTTTGGACTTCCAGTAAGCATGTGTGAGCGTATTTGATAGGAGTGAATGGAGACAAATGGTTTTTAATACGTGACGTGCTGTTGGAGTGTGAGCAAAGTAACATTTATGAAGGGATTCAGGGAAACCGGCAGGCCGGACTTGAGTCCTGGAGATGGGAAGTACAGTGTCTGCACTCTGAAGGAGGGGTGTTAATGTTGCAGTTTTATAACTGTAGTGTAAAGCACCCCTCTGGCAAGACAGTGATGGAGTGAATGATGAAAGTTTTTCTTTTTCGGGCCACCCTGCCTTGGTGGGAATCGGCCGATGTGTTAATAAAAAAATAAGCAGTTAAAATGCATGGAAGGTAAAGCAAGGAGAAAATGAAGAGGTTTAAAACAGAAGATCGTGTGTGAATATGTACAGTGTGCAAAACAACCACAGGGGAAGTTGAATGATAGCTCTAGGCCTTTTATGTTGCAATCAACACATCTTCAGGAGCTTGCAATGTTGCAGAAATTAGTAAGAAGTCCAGGTAGATTCGTTCCCTTGAATGAACACGAAAGGCCTAGAGCTATTATTCAACTCCATCCCCCCTTCCAATGGTTGTTTCGCATTTTGTATCGCTTCTTCGTGATAACTACACGTATGGTATATACAGTACTGTACTAAGATAATGTTCATTTGACAAAATAAATCATTTATTTACCTGTATAACCTTGAGGGCAGATACAGCTATAGTTAGCCATTCCATCATGGCATTCACCTCCGTTAAAACATGGACTACTCTCACACTCATCTATGTTGATGGAGCAGTTGTCTCCTGTGAAACCCTCAGGACATCGGCACTCATAGCTGTTTATCATGTCGTAGCACACTTTACCATCCGAACAAGTCTCATCAAAACAGTCATTGATGTTGTTGCTGCAGTACAACCCTTCAAAACCTGAATATTAAAAAAGTATATCATGACCCAACTGCATTTAAAAAAAAAAAAAGTGAAAAAGGTTACAAAAATACTCATTAGAAACATTTCTTTATCATTCTCAAATTTTCTTTATTATTGACTGAATATACAAAATATTTTTTAAACTAATTTATTAACAGCTATTTTTATGGCCTCCATATCAAACAATAAAAAAATAATGATGAAGAATCAGACACACGTGCAACATCTGGGTATCTTAATTTGTAGACGTTTTGCCATCCAGTGGCTTTATCAATACAAATTTAAAGACATAACAAGGTACTAAAAAAATCAAGATGCTTTGGTTGGCAAAAAACACATGGAGTGTCAACTTGCTTGTATGGTATGTAAACATCAAGTGTTACAAATTACATTTATATAACAGAAACATTAGGAATTTACCCTTAGTGCCCATTTGAGAACAATATGTGAGAAATGGAAAAAATTAAAGAATACTTTGGGATTTTAATATACAGTGGACCCTCGGAAATCGAACACTCCCAACTCGCCCTATTATGTAAGTTTATTATTGTAAGTGCTTTTATAAGTGTATTTTGGGGGGTCTGAAACGGACTAATCTAATTTACATCATTCCTTATGGGAATAAATTCGTTTGGTAACAGCACTTGAACAGCATTCTGGAATGAAGAATGTTCGAAACTCGGGGGTCAACTGTATACAGTGGTACCCCGGTTTACGATGGTCCCCAAACTCACCCTTTTATGTAAGTTTATTTTTTTAAATGCTTTTGTAAGTGTAATTTTGGGGTTCTAAAAGGACTAGTCTATTTTACAACATTTCTTAAGGAGATAAATTCGTTTGGTAATGGCACTTGAACAGCATTCTGGAATGAAAAAATATCGTAAACCGGGGTACCACTGTACATCCGTATTCGATAAATAATTAAAAGAGCAAACTATGAATATAATTGGAATAAAACGCATCAGTATGAAAAAATACTTTCATAAAAAATCTTCTCCTAGTATTTGAAATCACAGATTATGAAGGAATTCTTCTCTGTTGTCCTAGCATATAGTACTTAACCCTTTCAGGGTGGGTCCCGTAATATTATGGCTTTGAAGCCAGGGTCGGTCCCATAATACTACGCCAAAATTCTAGTGGCTTCCAATCTTACGGAAGAAAGCTGGTAGGCCTACATATGAGAGAATGGGTCTGTGCAGTCAGTGTGTGCAGTATAAAAAAAATCCTGCAGAACGCAGTGCATAATGAGAAAAAAAATGTGATCGTGTTTTTGGTGTAAAACAGCGACTTTATGGTGTATTTTTGTATGTTTTTTATTCTTGTATTCTCGGTTTCTTGGTCTCTTTTGATAGAATGAAAGATATGTTACAGAAATGGAGATGATTTTGAATGGTTTACAGACTAAAAGTAGTTTGAAATTGAGCTCAAAGTAGCGGAAATGGTCAATTTTTGCCGTGTTCAAGAGTAAACAAATCAGGTCACGCGTCCAATACATATCAACTGGCTGGTCTAATATACACTTACAAATGCACTGACATTATTTATACAATTATTACCATTATGTAGTAGTCTGAATAACAGTAAATCTTCTATTTTTTGCATGAATAAAAATTCAAAATGAAATGCAAGCATAATATAAAAGGGGCCTGGAGATGTGACTAATGAACTGAGAAAATGTTATTTAAGTGCCAGAAATGTCTACATTATTTATTCTTGACCCTATTTTAAAACTGGCCTTTCTTGAATTTTGTGCAAAATTGGCCAAATAAGTAATTTCTGATCACTTTAGGTAAATGGGCAGTTTCTTGTACTTAATCGATAGAATAAAAGAAGTTCTAGCTAAACAGCTATGAGTTTGGTCGACTGGAACAATGGAATTGGCCCAAAATAGGGCTCAAAGTGGATGATATCGCCAATGTGTAAATATCGCTGAGAATAATAACTTTGCGAGAGTGTAATTTCATAAGTTTCCATCAAATTTCATGCTTTTGGTTCCATTACCTTCAGAAAATGATTCTCTATCATTCCATAAGAATTTTTTTTTTTTAATTCTTCAACCCTGAGAGCAAGTTTGAGAGCAGGGGTTTTGACCCTCAAAGGGTTAATGCAAAAATACATTTCATATACAGTATATATAGTATACAGTGAACCCTATCATTACTGAACTAAAAGTGGGGAGGGAATGTACAGTTTTCCGACTGTTCAAAACTTCTGAATTACGAAAGTAATTTTTCACAATCGTTCAGTTGCCTTTTGAGTTAGCGGACTTGGTTCACTGGTTCAGAACACAACAGGACATTAAGAATATGGATATTGTAACCCATGGTGTTACAGTACAGTACTGTACTGTAATTTTACACTGCTGTATGTAATTTACAATAATTATACTGATCTTTTCATGGTTGAGAGATGAGGTGTAAACTGCCTCTGAATCAGAGGAGCTGTCAAGCTATACTAGTGAAAACGATGTAGATGGCTGAGATGTGCCAAAGATATGCCAGATTCAACCTTTTTTATTAGTTCATGTTTCTGCTTAACACTGAAAACCACATATTTCCTCTTTGCACCATCACTTGCTTTAGAAGCCATTGTTAATTGCTCTTTACAATGGCCAAAGAGATGCCAGATTCAACCTTCTTTATTAGTTCATGTTTCTGCTTAATAATGAAAACAACATATTTCCTCTTGGCACCATCACTTGCTTTAGAAGCCATTGTTAATTGCTCTTTACATAATATGTTAATAAAGTCACACAAAACACTCTAAATCCTGGGTAAACCTGGAGACTGAATAACAAGTATATGTGTTAGCACAAACAATAAACTGGTGTGGGCAGTCTACAACTCAAGGAACAATGAAAACACACAGATCCTGGAAGTGGCCACTCTGGCTATTACTGGACAAATTTTAGAGTAATCAGACTTGGTCCGATACTTCAGAAAACAACCAGACACTATTGCTATGGACAAAATCCAGAATTACAGATTTTTTTCATTTTGCCTAAGTGATTGTTTAACCCTTTCGGGGTCGGTGCCGTACTAGTACGTTTTACGAGCAGGGGTTGGTGCCGTACTAGTACGCCCAAATTCTAGCGGCCTCAATTTAAGCAGAAAACGTCTGGTAGGCATACATATGAAAGAATGGGTCTGTGTGGTCAGTGTGCGCAGTATAAAAAAAATCCTGCAGTACACACTGCATAATGAGAGAAAAAAAAACTCTGACCGTTTTTTCGATTAAAACAGCGACTTTGCAGTCGATTTTCGTATGGTATTTATTGATGTATTCTCGTTTTCTTGGTCTCATTTGATAGAATGGAAGATATATTACAGAAATAGAGATGATTTTGATTGGTATGACAGTGACAAGTACCTTGAAATTGAGCTCAAAGTAGCAAAAATGTTCGATTTTTGACGATGTTCAAGAGTAAACAAATCACACCATGCCTCCAATACACATCAACTGGCGAGTCTTATATTCATGCACAAGTGCTCTGATATTATTTATACCATTTTTACAATGATGCAGTTGTATACATAACAGTAAATCTTCTATTTTTGTGAGAATAAAAATTCAAAATGAAAAGCAAAAGTAATGGAACAGGGGCCTGGAGACGTGACTAATGAATAAAGAACATGTTATTTTAGTGCCAGGAATGTCTGCCTTGTTTACTCTGGACCCTATTTTGAAATTGGCATCGTTTGAAATTTGTGTGAAATTGGAAAATTGCCATTTTCTGACCACTATTTTGGGTAGATGAAATTGGTAAATAGGCGGTTTCTTGTACTCAATCGATAGAAGAAATGTAGTTCTAGCGAAATAGCTATA